>CM022297.1:76842616-77070834 GCA_011799875.1 Thinopyrum elongatum
TGCTAACATGATTCGGACAGACTTAAGCATCGCTACGAGTGAGAAAATCTCATTGTAGTCAACACCTTGAACTTTGTCGAAAACCTTTTGCGACAAGTCGAGCTTTGTAGATAGTAACACTACCATCAGCGTCCGTCTTCCTCTTGAAGATCCATTTATTCTCAATGGCTTGCCGATCATCGCGTAAGTTCACCAAAGTCCACACTTTGTTCTCATACATGGATCATATCTCATATTTCATGGCCTTAAGCCATCTGTCGGAATCTGGGCTCATCATATCTTCTTCATAGTTCGTAGGTTCGCCATGGTCTAATAACATGACTTCCAGGACAGGATTACCGTACCACTCTGGTGCGGATCATGTTCTGGTTGACCTACGAAGTTCTATAGTAACTTGATCCGAAGTTTCATGATCATCATCATTAGCTTCCTCTCTAGTTGGTGTAGGAATCACGGGAACAGTTTTCTCTGATGAACTACTTTCCAATTCGAGAGAAGGTATGATTACCTCATCAAGTTCTACTTTCCTCCCACTCGCTTCTTTCGAGAGAAACTCCTTCTCTAAAAAGTTTCCATTCTTAGCAACAAAGATCTTGCCTTCGGATCTGTGGTAGAAGGTGTACCCAATTGTTTCCTTAGGGTATCCTATGAAGATGCACTTCTCCGATTTGGGTTCGAGCTTATTAGGCTGAAGCTTTTTGACATAAGTGTCGCAACCCCAAACTTTAAGAAACGACAACTTAGGTTTCTTTCCAAACCACAGTTCATACGGTGTCGTCTCAACGGATTTAGATGGTGCCCTTTTTAACGTGAATGCAGCTATCTCTAATGCATAACCCCAAAACGATAGTGGTAAATCGATAAGAGACATCATAGATCGCACCATATCTAGTAAAGTACGGTTACGTCATTCGAACACACCATTACTCTGTGGTGTTCCAGGTGGCGTGAGTTGTGAAACTATTCCACATTGTTTTAAATGAAGGCCAAACTCGTAACTCAAATATTCACCTCTGCGATCAAATCGTAGAAACTTTATTTTCTTGTTACGATGATTCTCCACTTCACTCTGAAATTCCTTGAACTTTTCAAATGTTTCAGACTTGTGTTTCATTAAGTAGATATACCCATATCTGCTCAAATCATCTGTGAAGGTCAGAAAATAACGATACCCGCCGCGTGCCTCAACACTCATCAGACCGCATACATCGGTATGTATTATTTCCAATAAGTCATTGGCTCGCTCCATTGTTCTGGAGAACGGAGTTTTAGTCATCTTGCCCATGAGGCATGGTTCGCAAGTATCAAATGATTCATAATCAAGTGATTCCAAAAGCCCATCTGCATGGATTTTCTTCATGCGCTTTACACCAATATGACCTAAACGGCAGTGCCACAAGTATGTTGCACTATCATTATCAACTTCGCATCTTTTGGCATCAATATTATGAATATGTGTATCACTACGATCGAGATTCAATAAACCATTTACATTGAGTGTATGACCATAGAAGGTTTTATTCATGTAAACAGAACAACAATTATTCTCTAACTTAAAAGAATAACCGTATCGCAATAATCATGATCCAATCATATTCATGCTCAATGCAAACACCAAATAACATTTATTTATTTATTTAGGTCCAACACTAATCTCGAAGGTAGAGGGATTGTGCGATGGTGATCTTAACAACCTTGGAATCACTTCCAACACACGTCGTCACCTCGTTATTAACTAGTCTCTGTTCATTTTGCAACTCCTGTTTCGAGTTACTAATGTTAGCAACTGAACCGGTATCAAATACCCAGGGTTACTATGAACACTAGTAAAATACACATCAATAACATGTGTATCAAATATACCTTTGTTCACTTTGCCATCCTTCTTATCCACCAAGTATTTAGGGCAGTTTCGCTTCCAGTGACCATTTCCTTTGCAGTAGAAGCACTTAGTTTCAGGCTTAGGTCCAGCTTTGGGCTTCTTCACGGGAGTGGCAACTTGCTTGCCATTCTTCTTGAAGTTCCCTTTCTTTCCCTTTTGCCCTTTTTCTTGAAACTAGTGATCTGGTTAACCATCAACATTTGATGCTCTTTCTTGATTTCTACCTTCGCCAATTTCAGCATCGCGAAGAGTTCGGGAATCATTTTCGTCATCCCTTGCATATTATAGTTCATCACGAAGTTCTAGTAGCTTGGTGATAGTGACTAGAGAACTCTGTCAATCACTATCTTATCTTGAAGATTAACTCCCACTTGATTCAAGCGATTGTACTACCCAGACATTCTGAGCATATGCTCACTTGCTGAGCTATTCTCCTCCATCTTGTAGGCAAAGTACTTGTCAGAGGTCTCATACCTCTCGACACGGGCATGAGTCTGAAATACCAATTTCAGCTATTGGAACATCTCATATGTTCCATGGCGTTCAAAACGTCTTTGAAGCCCCGATTCTAAGCCGTAAAGCATGGCGCACTAAACTATCAAGTAGTCATCATATTGAGCTTGTCAAACGTTCATAATGTCTGCATCTGCTCCTGCAATAGGTCTGTCACCTAGTGGTGCATTAAAGAGATAATTCTTCTGTGCAGCAATGAGGATAATCCTCAGATCACGGAACCAGTCCGCATCATTGCTACTATCATCTTTCAACTTATTTTTCTCTAGGAACATATCAAAAACTTAGGGGAGCTACAACGCGAGCTATTGATCTACAACATAATTTGCAAATACTATCAGGACTAAGTTCATGATAAATTAAAGTTCAATTAATCAAATTACTTAAGAACTCCCACTTAGATAGACGTCCCTCAAGTCATCTAAATGATACGTGATCCAAATCAACTAAACCATGTCCGATCATCACGTGAGATGGAGTAGTCATCAACGGTGAACATCTCTATGTTGATCATATCTACTATATGATTCACGTTCGACCTTTCGGTCTCCAGTGTTCCGAGGCCATGTCTGTACATGCTAGGCTCGTCGAGTTTAACCCGAGTATTCCGCATGTGCAAAACTGTCTTGCACCCGTTGTATTTGAACGTAGAGTCTATCACACCCGATCATCATGTGGTGTCTCAACACGACAAACTATCGCAACGGTGCATACTCAGGGAGAACACTTATACCTTGAAATTTAGTGAAGGGATCACCTTATAATGCTACCGTCGTTCTAAGCAAAATAAGATGCATAAAGGATAAAAATCACATGCAATCAAAATATGTGACATGATATGGCCATCATCATCTTGTGCTTTTGATCTCCATCTCCAAAGCATCGTCATGATCTCCATCGTCACCGGCTCGACACCTTGATCTCCATCGTTGCGTCGTGGTCGTCTCGCCAACTATTGCTTCTACAACTATCGCTAACGCATAGTGATAAAGTAAAGCAATTACATGGCGTTTGCATTTCATACAATAAAGCGATAACCATAAGGCTCCTGCCAGTTGCCGATAACTTTTACAAAACATGATCATCGCATACAACAATGTATATCACATCATGTCTTGACCATATCACATCACAACATGCCCTGCAAAACCAAGTTAGACGTCCTCTACTTTGTTGTTGCAAGTTTTACGTGGCTGCTACGGGCTTCTAGCAAGAACCGTTCTTACCTACGCATGAAAACCACAACGGTTATTTATCAAGTTTGCTGTTTTAACCTTCAACAAGGACCGGCCGCAGTCAAATTCGATTCAACTAAAGTAGGAGAAACAGACACCTGCCAGCCACCTTTATGCAAAACTAGTTGCATGTCTGTCGGTGGAACTGGTCTCATGAACGCGGTCATGGAAGGTTGGTCCGGGCCGCTTCATCCAACAATACCGCCGAATCAAAATAAGATGTTGGTGGTAAGCAGTATGACTATCACCGCCCACAACTCTTTGTGTTCTACTCGTGCATATCATCTACGCATAGACCTGGCTCGAATGCCACTATTGGGAAACATAGCATGCAATTTCAAAAAAAAATCCTACTCTCACGCAAGATCTATCTTGGAGATGCATAGCAACGAGAGGGGAAGAGTGTGTCTACATACCCTCATAGACAGAAAGCGGAAGCATTAGACAACGCACTTGATGTAGTCAAACTTCTTCTAGCTCCGACCGATCAAGTACCGAACGTACGGCACGTCCGAGTTCTGCACACGTTCAGCTCGATGACGTCCCTCGAACTCTTGATCCAGCAAGGTGTCGAGGAAGTAGATAAGTTCCGTCAGCACGACGGCGTGGTGACGGTGATGGTGAAGTGATCCGCGCAGGGCTTCACCTAAGCACTATGAAGATATGAGCGAGGGTGTAATCTGCGGAGGGGGGCGCCGCACACGGCTAACAGATATTGTTGTGTGTTGTAGGTGCCCCCTCACCATGGATATATAGGAGGGAGGGGGAGGAGAGCTGCCATGGGGGAAAAGGGAAGATAGGGGGGAGGAAGGAAAGGGGGGCCGAACCCCCTCCTCCTTCTCCTATTCGGCCTCCTTCCTTAGGGGGGGGGGGCCACCCCTTGTAGGCTGGTGTGCTCCCCTCCTATGGCCCATAAGGCCCTTATTCCCCCGGTGGGTTCCGGTAACCCGCCCCCCCCCGGTAGTCCGATAAATACCCGATACACACTGGAACACTTTCGGTGTCCGAATACTATCATCCTATATATCAATCTTTACCTCTCGACCATGTCGAGACTCCTCGTCATGTCCGTGATCTCATCCTAGACTCCGAACAACATTCGGTCACCAAATCACATAACTCATATAATACAAAAATCGTCATCTAACGTTAAGCGTGCGGAACCTACGGGTTCAAGAACTATGTAGAAACGACCGAGACACTTTTCCGATCAATAACCAATAGTGGAACCTGGATGCTCATATTGGCTCCCACATATTCTACGAAGATCTTTATCGGTCGAACCGTTATGACAACATACGTTATTCCCGTTGTCCATCGGTATGTTACTTGCCCGAGATTCGATCGTTGGTATCTTCATACCTAGTTCAATCTCGTTACCGGCAAGTCTCTTTACTCGTTCCATAATACATCATCCTGCAACTAACTCATTAGTCACTTTGCTTGCAAGGCTTCTTATGATGTGTATTACCGAGAGGGCCCAGAGATACCTCTCCGATACTCGGAGTGACAAATCCTAATCTCGATCTATGCCAACCCAACAAACACCTTCGGAGATACCTGTAGAGCATCTTTATAATCACCCAGTTACGTTGTGACGTTTGATAGCACACAAGGCATTCCTCCGGTATCCGGGAGTTGCATAATCTCATAGTCGAAGGAATATGTATTTGACATGAAGAAAGCAATAGCAATAAAACTGAACGATCATTATGATAAGCTAACGGATGGGTCTTGTCCATCACATCATTCTCCTAATGATGTGATCCCGTTCATCAAATGACAACACATGTATATGGTTAGGAAACTTAACCATCTTTGATTAACGAGCTAGTCTAGTAGAGGCTTACTAGGGACACGGTGTTTTGTCTATGTATCCACACATGTATCAAGTTTCCGGTAAATACAATTCTAGCATGAATAATAAACATTTATCATGAGATAAGGAAATATAAAATATCAACTTTATTATTGCCTCTAGGGCATATTTCCTTCATGCGGCGCCCCCTCCACAGATTACACCCTCGGTCATATTCTCGCGGTGCTTAGGCCAAGCCCTGCGCGGATCACTTCACCATCACCGTCACCACGCCGTCGTGCTGACAGAACTCATCTACTTCCTCGACACTTTGCTGGATCAAGAGTTCGAGGGACGTCATCGAGCTGAACGTGTGCAGAAATCGGAGGTGCCGTATGTTTGGTGCTTGATCGGTCGGAAGGAGAAGAAGTTCGACTACATCAAGTGCGTTGTCTAATGCTTCCGCTTTCTGTCTATGAGGGTATGTAGACACACTCTCCCCCTCTCGTTGCTATGCATCTCCTAGATAGATCTTGCGTGAGAGTAGGATTTTTTTTGAAATTGCATGCTACGTTTCCCAACAGTGGCATCCGAGCCAGGTCTATGCGTAGATGATATGCACGAGTAGAATACAAAGAGTTGTGGGCGGTGATAGTCATACTGCTTACCACCAACATCTTCTTTTGATTCGGCGGTATTGTTGGATGAAGCGGCCCGGACCAACCTTCCATGACCGCGTTCATGAGACCAGTTCCACCGATAGACATGCAACTAGTTTTGCATAAAGGTGGCTGACATGTGTCTGTTTCTCCTACTTTAGTTGAATCGAATTTGACTGCGGCCGATCCTTGTTGAAGGTTAAAACAGCAAACTTGATAAATAACCATTGTGGTTTTTATGCGTAGGTAAGAACGGTTCTTGCTAGAAGCCCGTAGCAGCCACGTAAAACTTGCAACAACAAAGTAGAGGACGTCTAACTTGTTTTTGCAGGGCATGTTGTGATGTGATATGGTCAAGACATGATGTGATATACGTTGTTGTATGAGATGATCATGTTTTGTAAAAGTTATCGCCAACTGGCAGGAGCCTTATGGTTGTCGCTTTATTGTATGAAATGCAAACGCCATGTAATTGCTTTACTTTATCACTTTGCGTTAGCGATAGTTGTAGAAGCAATAGTTGGCAAGACAACCACGACGCAACGATGGAGATCAAGGTGTCGAGCCAGTGATGATGGAGATCATGACGATGCTTTGGAGATGGAGATCAAAAGCACAAGATGATGATGGCCATATCATGTCACATATTTTGATTGCATGTGATGTTTATCCTTTATGCATCTTATTTTGCTTAGTACGGCGGTAGCATTATAAGATGATCCCTTCTCTAAATTTTAAGGTATAAGTGTTCTCCCTGAGTATGCATTGTTGCGACAGTTTGTCGTGTTGAGACACCACGTGATGATCGGGTGTGATAGACTCTACGTTCAAATACAACGGGTGCAAGACAGTTTTGCACATGCGGAATACTCGGGTTAAACTTGACCAGCCTAGCATGTACAGACATGGCCTCGGAACACTGGAGACCGAAAGGTCGAACGTGAATCATATAGTAGATATGATCAACATAGAGATGTTCACCATTGATGACTACTCCATCTCACGTGATGATCGTACATGGTTTAGTTGATTTGGATCACGTACCATTTAGATGACTTGACGGATGTCCATCTAAGTGGGAGTCCTTAAGTAATTTGATTAATTGAACTTAATTTATCATGAACTTAGTCCTGATAGTTTTTGCATATCTATGTTGTAGATCAATGGCCCGTGCTACCATTCCCTTGAATTTTATTGTGTTCCTAGAAGAAGCAAAGTTGAGAGATGATGGTAGCAACTACACGGACTGGGTCCATAACTTGAGGATTATCCTCAATGATGCACAGAAGAATTATGTCCTTGATGCACCGCTAGGTGAAAGGCCTGCTGCAGGAGCAGGAGCAGATGCTGATGTTATGAACGTCTAGCAAGCTCGATCTGATGACTACTTGATAGTTCAATGTGCCATGCTTTACGGCTTAGAATCGGGACTTCAAAGACGTTTTGAACATCATGAAGCATATGAGATATTCCAGGAGTTGAAGTTAAAATTTCAAGCAAATGCCCGAGTTGAGAGATATGAAGTCTCCAACAAGTTCTATAGCTGCAAGATGGAGGAGAACAGTTCTGTCAGTGAACACATACTCAGAATGTCTGGATATCATAATCACTTGACTCAACTGGGAGTTAATCTTCTAGATGATAGTGTTATTGACAGAGTTCTTCAATCACTACCACCAAGCTACAAAGGCTTTGTGATGAACTATAATATGCAAGGGATGGAGAAGACAATTCCCAAGCTCTTCACAATTCTCAAAGCTGCGGAGGTAGAAATCAATAAGGAGCATCAAGTGTTGATGGTTAACAAGACCACTAGTTTCAAGAAAATGAGCAAGGGAAATAAGGGGAACTTCAAGAAGAATGGCAAGCAAGTTGCCACTCCCGGAAAGAAGCCCAAAGCTGGACCCAAGCCTGAAACTGAGTGCTTCTACTGCAAAGGGACTGGTCACTGGAAGCGGAACTGCCCCAAGTATTTGGTGGATAAGAAGGATGGCAAAGTGAACAAAGGTATATTTGATATACATGTTATTGATGTGTACCTTACTAATGCTCATAGTAGCACCTGGGTATTTGATACTGGTTCGGTTGCTCATATTTTTAACTTGAAACAGGAGCTACGGATTGAACGAAGATTGGCTAAGGACGAGGTGACGATGCGCGTCGGGAATGGTTCCAAGGTCGATGTGATCGCCGTCGGCACGCTACCTCTACATCTACCT
This sequence comes from Thinopyrum elongatum, assembly GCA_011799875.1. Lineage (NCBI taxonomy): Eukaryota > Viridiplantae > Streptophyta > Magnoliopsida > Poales > Poaceae > Thinopyrum > Thinopyrum elongatum. The sequence continues at coordinate 76,850,923 of CM022297.1, forward strand.
TCGGGATTAGTTTTAGACCTGAATAATTGTTATTTGGTGCCAGCGTTGAGCATGAACATTATATCTGGATCTTGTTTAGTGCGAGACGGTTATTCATTTAAATCAGAGAATAATGGTTTTTCTATTTATATGAGTAATATCTTTTATGGTCATGCTCCCTTGAAGAGTGGTCTTTTTTTGTTGAATCTCGATCGTGGTGATACACATATTCATAATATTGATGCCAAAAGATGCAAAGTTGATAATGATAGTGCAACATATTTGTGGCACTGCCGTTTAGGTCATATTGGTGTAAAGCGCATGAAGAAACTCCATGCAGATGGGGTTTTGGAATCACTTGATTATGAATCATTTGATACTTGCGAACCATGCCTTATGGGCAAGATGACTAAAACTTCGTTCTCCGGAACAATGGAGCGAGCTAATGACTTATTGGAAATAATACATACCGATGTATGCGGTCCAATGAATGTTGAGGCACGCGGCGGGTATCGTTATTTTCTGTCCTTCACAGACGACTTGAGCAGATATGGGTATATCTACTTGATGAAACACAAGTCTGAAACATTTGAAAAGTTCAATGAATTTTAGAGTGAAGTAGAGAATCATCGTAATAAGAAAATAAAGTTTCTACGATCTGATCGTGGAGGCGAATATTTGAGTTACGAGTTTGGCCTTCATTTAAAACAATGTGGAACTGTTTCACAACTCACGCCACCTGGAACACCACAGCGTAATGGTGTGTTCGAACGTCGTAACCGTACTTTATTAGATATGATGCGATCTATGATGTCTCTTACCAATTTACCACTATCGTTTTGGGGTTATGCATTAGAGACACCTGCATTCACGTTAAATAGGGCACCGTCTAAATCCGTTGAGACGACACCGTGTGAACTGTGGTTTGGCAAGAAACCTAAGCTGTCGTTTCTTAAAGTTTGGGGTTGCGACACATATGTCAAAAGGCTTCAGCCTGATAAGCTCGAACCCAAATCGAAGAAGTGCGTCTTCATAGGATACCCAAAGGAAACAATTGGGTACACCTTCTACCACAGATCCAAAGGCAAGATCTTTGTTGCCAAGAATGGAACCTTTCTAGAGAAGGAGTTTCTCTTGAAAGAAGTGAGTGGGAGGAAAGTAGAACTTGATGAGGTATTCGTACCTTCTCTCGAATTGGAAAGTAGTTCATCAGAGAAAACCGTTCCCGTGATGCCTACACCAACTAGAGAGGAAGCTAATGATGATGATCATGAAACTTCAGATCAAGTTACTACAGAACCTCGTAGGTCAACCAGAACACGATCCGCACCAGAGTGGTACGGGAGTCCTGTACTGTAAGTCATGTTACTAGACCAAGGTGAACCTACGAACTATGAAGAAGCTATGATGAGCCCAGATTCCGACAGATGGCTTGAGGCCATGAAATCTGAGATAGGATCCATGTATGAGAACAAAGTGTGGACTTTGGTGGACTTGCCTGATGATCGGCGAGCCATAGAGAATAAATGGATCTTCAAGAAGAAGACTGACGCCGATGGTAATGTTACTATCTACAAAGCTCGACTTGTCGCAAAAGGTTTTCGACAAGTTCAAGGAGTGGACTACGATGAGACTTTCTCACCTGTAGCGATGCTTATGTCCGTTCGAATCATGTTAGCAATTGCCGCATTTTATGATTATGAAATCTGGCAAATGGACGTCAAAACTGCATTCCTTAATGGATTTCTTAAAGAAAAGTTGTATGTGATGCAACCAGAAGGTTTTGTCGATCCTAAAGGTGCTAACAAAGTGTGCAAGCTCCAGCGATCCATCTATGGACTGGTGCAAGCATATCGGAGTTTGAATATATGCTTTGTTGAGGTGCTCAAAGCATATGGTTTTATATAGAGTTTCAGAGAAGCCTGTATTTACAAGAAAGTGAGTGGGAGCTCTGTAGCATTTCTTATATTATATGTGGATGACATATTGTTGATTGGAAATGATGTAGAATTTATGGATAGCATAAAAGGATACTTGAATAAGAGTTTTTCAATGAAAGACCTCGGTGAAGCTGCTTATATATTGGGCATCAAGATCTATAGGGATAGATCGAGACGCTTAATAGGACTTTCACAAAGCACATACATTGATAAAGTTTTGAAGAAGTTTAAAATGGATCTGTCAAAGAAAGGGTTCTTGCCTGTGTTGCAACGTGTGAAGTTGAGTAAGACTCAATGCCCGACCACTGCAGAAGATAGAGATAAAATGAAAGTCATTCCCTATGCCTCAGCCATAGGTTCTATCATGTATGCTATGCTATGTACCAGACCTGATGTGTGCCTTGCTCTAAGTTTAGCAGGGAGGTACCAAAGTAATCTAGGAGTGGATCACTGGACAGTGGTCAAGAACATCCTGAAGTACCTGAAAAGGACCAAGGATATGTTTCTCGTTTATGGAGGTGAAAAAGAGCTAGTCGTAAATGGTTACGTTGATGCTAGCTTTGACACTGATCCGGATGACTCTAAGTCACAAACCGGATACGTATTTATTTTGAATGGTGGAGCTGTCAGTTGGTGCAGTTCCAAGCAGAGCGTCATGGCAGGATCTATGTGTGAAGCGGAGTACATAGCTGCTTCGAAAGCAGCAAATGAAGGAGTTCATATCCGATCTAGCTGTAATACCTAGTGCGTCGGGTCCAATGAAAATCTTTTGTGACAATACTGGAGCTGTTGCCTTGGCGAAGGAATCCAGATTTCACAAAAGAACCAAACACATCAAGAGACGCTTCAACTCCATCCGTGATCAAGTCAAGTAGGGAGACATAGAGATTTGCAAAATATATACAGATCTGAATGTGGCAGGCCCGTTGACTAAGCCTCTTCCACGAGCAAAACATGATCAGCACCAAGACTCCATGGGTGTTAGAATCATTACAATGTAATCTAGATTATTGACTCTAGTGCAGGTGGGAGACTGAAGGAAATATGCCCTAGAGGCAATAATAAAGTTGTTATTTTATATTTCCTTATTCATGATAAATATTTATTATTCATGCTAGAATTGTATTAACCGGAAACTTGATAAATGTGTGGATACATAGACAAAACATTGTGTCCCTAGTAAGCCTCTACTATACTAGCTCGTTAGTCAGAGATGGTTAAGTTTCCTAACCATAGACATGTGTTGTCATTTGATGAACGGGATCACATCATTAGGAGAATGATGTGATGGACAAGACCCATCCGTTAGCTTAGCATAATGATTGTTCAGTTTTATTGCTACTGCTTTCTTCATGTCAAATACATATTCCTTCGACTATGAGATTATGCAACTCCCGGATACCGGAGGAATGCCTTGTGTGCTATCAAACGTCACAACGTAACTGGGTGATTATAAATATGCTCTACAGGTATCTCCGAAGGTGTCTGTTGGGTTGCCATAGATCGAGATTAGGATTTGTCACTCCGAGTGTCGGAGAGGTATCTCTGGGCCCTCTCGGTAATGCACATCATAAGAAGCCTTGCAAGCAAAGTGACTTAGTCACAGGATGATGTATTATGGAACGAGTAAAGAGACTTGCCGGTAACGAGATTGAACTAGGTATAAAGATACCGACGATCGAATCTCGGGCAAGTAACATACCGATGGACAAAGGTAATTACGTATGTTGTCATGACTGTTCGACCAATAAAGATCTTCATAGAATATGTGGGAGCCAATATGAGCATCCAGGTCCTGCTATTGGTTATTGACCGGATAGGTGTCTCGGTCATGTCTACATAGTTCTCGAACCCATAGGGTCCGCAGGCTTAACGTTCGATGACGATATTGTATTATATGAGTTATGTGATTTGGTGATCGAATATTGTTCGGAGTCCCGGGTGAGATCACGAACATGACGAGGAGTCTCGAAATGGTCGAGAGGTAAAGATTGATATATAGGACGATGGTATTCAGACACCAGAAGTGTTCCGGAGGGTACCGGGTACATATCGGGTCATCGGAAGGGGTTCCGGGCACCCCCGGCAAAAGATATGGGCCTAATGGGCCAAGAGGGCAACACAGCAGCCAGCAGGGGCTGCTGCGCCCCCCATATGGGCCGCACCTGAGGGGAAGGAAAGAGGGGAAGAGAGAAGGAAAGGGAGGGATTCGGCCTCCCCCTTCCTTCCCTCCTCCCTCCTCCTTCCTTTCCCCTCCGGTGAAAAAGGAAAGGGGGGGCCGAATTGGGGAGGAACCCCAAGTAGGATTCGGCCTACTTTGGGAGCCCCCCTTGGCTGCTCCCTCTCCCTCCCACCTATATATATGAAGGGGGGAGGCGCCTAGAATACACAACAACATCTGTTAGCCGTGTGCGGCGCCCCCTCCACAGATTATACCCTCGGTCATATTCTCGCGGTGCTTAGGCGAAGCCCTGCGCGGATCACTTCACCATCACCGTCACCACGCCGTCGTGCTGACGAAACTCATCTACTTCCTCGACACTTTGCTGGATCAAGAGTTCGAGGGACGTCATCAAGCTGAACGTGTGCAGAACTCGGAGGTGCCGTACGTTTGCTGCTTGATCGGTCAGAACGAGAAGAAGTTCGACTACATCAACCGCGTTGTCAAACGCTTCCGCTTTCGGTCTACGAGGGTACGTAGACACACTCTCCCCCTCTCGTTGCTATGCATCTCCTAGATAGATCTTGTGTGAGCGTAGGAATTTTTTTTGAAATTGCATGCTATGTTTCCCAACAATGACTATATACGGAATACATGCCTACATTATATTGATGAATTGGAGCTAGTTCTGTGTCACCCTTGGTTATGACTGCTACATGATGAATATCATCCGACACAATTATCATTGCTGATCCAATGCCTACGAGCTTTTCACATATTGATCTTTGCTAAGTTACTTTCGCTGCTGCTGTTACAATCACTACAAAACTGCTACTGTTACTTTTGCCACTGTTACCGTTACTATCATACTACTTTGCTGTAGATATTAAGTCTTCCAGGTGTGGTTGAATTGACAACTCAGCTGCTAATACTCGTGAATATTCTTTGGCTCCCCTTGTGCTGAATCAATAAATTTGGGTTGAATACTCTACCCTCGAAAACTGTTGTGATCCCCTATACTTGTTGGTTATCAAGACCTTTTTCTGGCGCAGTTGCCGGGGAGCATAGCTCTATTCTTCGAGTCACTTGGGATTTATATTTATTGATCACTATGAGGAATCTGAAAGATACCAGAACCAAGATTTTTCCCTCTTCTACGAGGGGAGGTATGGAACTGCCATCTAGCTCTGCACTTGATTCACCTTCTGTTTTGAGTAAGTTTGCGACACCTACACCTGCTATTAATTCTGATATGTCACAAGTAATTGATGATGCTACTTCTGCTATGCATGATGCTTATGATGATACTACTACTTTGCTTGATAATACTGTGCCACTGGGTGAATTTCTTGATGAACAACTTGCTAGAGCTAAAGATATTGAGAATGTTGAAACTGATGATATTTCTGAAACTGATGAAATTATTGAAACTGAACACTTTGAAACACCTGCTAGACCTAGCTCTCCTAGATATGAATTGCCTATTATACCTGAGGATTATGTTATGGATGGAGAGGTAGCTAGGGACTTTCTTGCTTGTAAGGATAGAGATGATCTTTAGAAATTACTATGCAAGTGGAAAGAAAAATCTTTGAATGCTAGAATGCAATATGATCCTAAGTTTGCTACTTCACCTATCATTGTTACTGATAAGGATTATGAATTCTCTGTCGATCCTGAGTTAATTACTTTGGTTGAATCTGATCCTTTTCATGGTTTTGAATCTGAAACTATTGTGGCACATCTTACTAAATTGAATGATATAGCCACCCTATTTGCTCATGAGGAAAAAATTCGCTATTACTATATTCTTAAGTTATTTCCTTTCTCATTAAAGGGTGATGCTAAGCTATGGTTTAATTCTCTTGCTCCTGGTTGTGTGCGTAGTCCCCAGGATATATATTACTTCTCTGAAAAATATTTTCCTGCTCATAAGAAATAAGCTGCTTTACAGGAAATATTTAACTTTGTGCAAATTGAAGAAGAGAGTCTCCCAAAAGCTTGGGGGTGGCTTCTCAAATTACTTAATGCTTTGCCTGATCATCCTCTCAAGAAAAATGAAATACTTGATATCTTTTATAATGGACAAACGATGCTTCTAGGGACCACCTAGATAGTTGTGCTGGTTGTGTTTTCAGGGAATGAACTGTTGAACAAGCTGAAGTACTATTGAATAATATATTGAGTAATGATAATGATTGGAATCTTCCCGAACCACCACCTAAATCAACTCCAAAGAAGAGAGGTATTATATTTCTCAGTCCTGATGATATGCAAGAGGCAAAGAAATCTATGAAAGAAAAAGGTATTAAGGCTGAAGATGTTAAGAATTTACCACCTATTGAAGAAATACATGGTCTTAATACTCCGACACAGGTAGTAGAGGTAAATTCTCTCTATATATTTGATGAAGGTGATATTCTTTATAATAAGTCTGCTAGTCAATGCTTGGATGAATTTGATAACTTTATTGTTAAACAAGAAAACTTCAATGCATATGTTAGTAGACAATTGAAATGTAATGCTTATATGCTTGACTGCTTGGGTGACTATATGTGTAGAACTGTTAATGATCTCAAGATTATTAGTAAACATGCTTCCATGGTAAAAACTCAAGTAGAACAAATTCTCAAGGCGGAAAATGATTTGTTGAATGAGATGAATAATAAGAACAATGATAATGCTGTTAGAGTTATGACTAGAGGTGGTAAAATGACTCAGGAATCTTTGTATCCAGAGGGCCATCCTAAGAGAGTAGAACAAGACTCTCAGAGAATTAATACTGATGCACCTAGTCCTTCTAGAAATAAAAAGAACGATGATAGGACTTTGCATGCTTCTAGTGAACTTGTAGTTGACACACCTGAGAATCCAAATGATATTTCTATTTCTGATGCTGAGACACAATCAGGTGATGAACATGAACCTAGTAATAACGATAGTGTTCATGATGATGCTCAACCTAGTAATGATAATGATGTGGAGATAGAACCTGCTGTTGATCTTGAGAACCCACAACCTAAGAATAAAAGATATGATAAGGGAGACTTCATTGCTAGGAAACATGGTAAAGAAAGAGAACCGTGGGTTCAGAAACCCATGCCCTTTCCTCCTAAACTATCCAAGAAAAAGGATGATGAGGACTTTGAGCGCTTTGTTGAAATGCTTAGACCTGTCTTTTTGCGTATGCGTTTGACTGATATTCTGAAAATGTCTCCTTATGCTAAGTATATGAAAGATATTGTTACAAATAAAAGAAAGATACCAGAAGCTAAAATTTCCACCATGCTTGCTAATTATACATTTAAAGGTGGAATACCAAAGAAACTAGGAGATCCAGGAATACCAACTATACCATGCTCCATTAAAATAAACTATGTTAAAACTGCTTTATGTGATCTTGGAGCCGGTGTTAGTGTTATGCCTTTCTCTTTATATCGTAGACTTGAATTGAATAAGTTGACACCCACTGAAATCTCTTTGCAAATGACTGATAAATCAACTGCTATACCCATCGGCATTTGTGAGGATGTGCTTGTTGTAGTTGCAAATGTTACTATTTTAATGGACTTTGTCATTCTCGATATACCCGAGGACGACAATATGTTGATTATCCTTGGTAGACCCTTTTTGAATAATGCAGGGGCTATTATTGATTGCAACAAGGGCAATGTCACTTTTCATGTTAATGGTAATGAGCATACAGTACACTTTCCGAAGAAACAACCTCAAGTGAATAGTATCAATTCTATTGGAAAAATTTCAACAATTACTATTGGAGGTTTTGAATTCCCTCTTCCTACCGTCAAAAAGAAATATGATATTCTTATTATTGGGGACATGCATATCCCCATTGAGGTAACTTAGTGTTATACGAAGGTTCTCCGGTTTCATGTCATTCGGAAGAAGTTTGTTAATAAGACTTGATCAACCTTGTTAATGGATTCCTTTTGACGGGCATGAGATGGATGAATTTAGTAAACACAACTCTCTGTACCCACTTTATACTTTCTGTTATTTTGAAAAATGATTCAAAAATACTATTATTTGTCTGTTTTCTGCATTTTCCGTGCAATAAAAATGACCAGAAAATAAAAGTTCTCCAAATGCCCTGAAAATTTAGCATTTTTTTATATTATTTAAGAATTTTTGGCACCGAAAACACCTCAGGGAGGTGCACCAGGCCCACAGGGAACGCCCACCCCCCTGGGCGCGCCTACAGGGCTTATGGGTCCCACGTGGGTCCCCCTCAGTTATGCCAGCACCCATCCACTTCGTCTTCCTTCAGAAAAAATCCCACCATTGCTCAAACCCGTGTTGTTGCTCATTTTGCTGCCATTTTCGATCTCCTTGCTCGGAACTCCGTTTCCGAAACTATTTTGGGAGATTGTTCATCGGTATGTGACTCCTCCAATGGTCCAATTTGTTTTTGTTCTAGTGCTTTATATATTGCAAATTTTTGCTGCTGTAGTGACCTTGTTCTTGAGCTTGCATGTCAAATTTATATGGTCCAAAGTAGTTTTGTTGCATGATATAGCCTCTAGACACTTGTGGGAGTAGTTGCTATCAATCTTGTTGAGTTTGGTTCACTTTTATTTTGAGTCACTAAAAATTTCAAAAAAAATCAGAAAAAGAAAATGTTGAGGAAAGTGTTCCAAGGTGGTTCCTCGAAGAAGAAATCCCCAAGGCCCGCGATACGTGAGCCGGATCTCGAACCACCAAGGGAGGCTTCAGTGCAACCTTGTGAATGGCCGTCGGATCATTTCATGACCCATGCTGGTTTCATGGGTGAATTCTATGCGTACGTGCATAACGCCGAGCTGACGAACTTCGTGTCAGATAAGTGTCCTCAGTATTACAACCTTACCGATTCCTTTGTGAGGAGATTTAAGTATTCTGTCCAGCGCAATACGCATTCTGTTTTATTTGATCTTTATGATAAATCATTTACCATGGGCATGGAACATTTTAATGATGCATGTAAAATTCCACAATGTGGCATTTGTACTGAACCTCGTAAATCTGATTGTTCTGAGTCCCTTGCTAGCATTACTGTAGGAGAAACCAGAACCATAACACAAGCTACCATAGGGAGCATTCACTTTCCTGCTTTACATTACTTTGCTCTCTTCATAGGTAGATGCATTAATGGTAAAACATGATCATAGCCACCTTAGCGCCTCCGATCTCGTTGTTCTTAAGAGCGCAGTAATGAATGATAAACGATTTAATTTGGGGGCTATCATTTCACATCGATTACATAATAATGCTCAAGATGGAGACTTCTTTGGTGGAATTTATGCCACTCATTTAGCTCAGTATCTTGGAGTTCCAATTAAAGAAAATGATGTTCCTCTACCACCTGCATACCTTGATTATGATGCCATGGAACGCTACCAGTTTCTTGAGAGGGGCGATTTGCCTTTTCAGTACAGACTAATCTTTGACAGGCAGTGCACTGTCCATATTACCCTTCCCGCTTCTGCTTTCTTTGACTCTCAGGTAAAACGATGATACTTCATAACCAGAGAGGAGGCGGCCGAGTATGAGAGAGCGAGGGAGATCTCTCGCCTCCATGAGGCAGCTCGCCAGGCGGTGGCAGCTGCAATTGAGTACAACCCCAACTACAACCCTGGATTTTACCATGGCCAGCCGTGGCCCTAGACCAACTTAGCCCAAGAGCCTAAGCTTGGGGGAGTACGTATTTCTCACCGGCATTACATTCATGTTCACACACACATTTCAGTTGTCAGTGTTCATACTTTTTCATTGTATTATCCATGTTAGTTTATTTTTGTTGCTTTCTTCTTGTGTGTTTGAAAAACTTTGAGAAAATCCAAAAAATTAGTTATCGCTTCTTTTTAGTTTTTCTTTCTAGTTTATTTAGTAGTAGTATTAAAAGAAAACCCAAAAAGATTTCTCGTTCTTCTTTTACTTGTTGGGAGCTTTCCCGTGTAAATAGTTTTTCTCGTTTTCGTTTTACTTTCTTCAGAAAAACAAAAAAAACTCCAAAAATATTTGAGTGTGTTTCTTTGAATTTTTTTGTTTGGGTTGTAAGGAGAAGACCACGATGAAAATGTTGAGTGGCTCTCATATGCATTATTGTTGATCTAACAAAGAGCCCATATTACCTTGTCTTCTCCTTTGAATAAATGTTTGCAGATTCCAGCTTAGTCCAATGCACGTGCACTCTTATTATTATTCACACCGTTCGGTCGTGCAAGTGAAAGGCAATAATGACGATATATGATGAAATGATTGAGATGGAGAAAAGCTGGTACGAACTCGGCCTATTTTGTTTTTGTAAATATGATTAGCTCATCGTTCCTGATTCAGCCTATTATGAATGAAACATGTTTGCAATGACAGTTAGAGATTATAGTTACACATGCAATGCTTAATTAGCTAGGAGTGTATAATGGTTTGGCTTGTGTGCCAACATGCAATTTAAAATGGTTATGATGTAGTATGATAGGATGGTATCCTCCTTTGAATGATTTAAGTGGCTTGACTTGGCACATGTTCACGCATGTAGTTGAATAAAAAACAACATAGCATCCACGATATTTATGTTCATGGTGATTTATATCCTACTCATACTTGCACTTAATGTTGATTAATCTCAATGCATGTTTATGACCGTTGTCGCTCTCTAGTTGGTCGCTCCTCAATCTTTTGCTAGCCTTCACTTGTACTAAGCGGGAATACTGCTTGTGCATCCACTTACTTAAACCCAAAGTTGTTCCATATGAGTCCACCATACCTACCTATATGCGGTATTTACCTGCCGTTCCAAGTAAATTTGCATGTGCCAAACTCTAAACCTTCAAAAAATAATCTGTTTTGTATGCCCGAATCGCTCATGTAGCGACTGGGGGCTGTCAGTATCTTCCATGCTAGGTGGGTCATTCTCAGGATGAGTGTTTATTCACTTGTCATTCATGAGAAAGTGGCTGGTAATCGGGATGCCCAGTTTCATGCTCGAAATCAAATCAAAATATAAACATAAAACAAAACTCCCCCAGGACTGTTGTTAGTATGGACGGTACCCGTGGATTCGGCTAGCCGTGAGTGTCATTGTTGGTGGAGGGGGAGTAAAAACTTTACCATTCTATTTGGGAACCGCCTATAATATATCTAGCATGGAAGATAGTGAGATCTCTTGGTTGTTATGTTGACAATGAAAGCATACCGCTCAAAATTATATTTATCTCTACTTTAAAAGCTCTGAGCTTTGGCACCTCTGCGAATCCCTGCTTCCCTCTGCGAAGGTCCTGTCTATTTGCTTTTATTGTTGAGTCATCATCCTCTTATAAAAAGCACCAGCTAGAGAGCACCACTGTCATTTGTATGCTTTGTTATTAATTGATGTTGAGTATGAGTGTGACTGGATCTCTTTTGCCATGAATTATAATGTCTAGTCAGTCCTTGATTTTCAGGGGTGCTCTGCATTTATGTTTTGTGGTCTCAAAAAGGGCTAGCGAGATACCATTTTGTCATATTATATCATGATTGTTTTGAAAAAGTGTTGTCATCCGAGATTTATTATTATTGCTCGCTAGTTGATTATGCCATTTGATATGAGTAAATGTGAGACCTCAATGTTATTGTGAATATGGTTAGTTCATAATCTTTGCTAAAAACCTGTATACTGGCTATACATATTTGCAACAACAAGATCAAACAGAGTTTGTAAAAGTTTTTCTTTGTCACGTTCAGTTTGTCAACTGAATTGCTTGAGGACAAGCAATGGGTTAAGCTTGGGGGAGTTGATACATCTACATCGTATCTACTTTTCCAAACTCTTTTGCCCTTGTTTTGGACTCTAATTTGCATGATTTGAATGGAACTAACCCGGACTGACGCTGTTTTTAGCAGAATTGCCATGGTGTTATTTTTGTGCAGAAATCAAAGTTCTCGGATTGAACTGAAAATTTACAGAGAATATTTTTTGAATATATAAAAAATACTGGCACAAGAATTAACCAGAGGGGGTCCACCCAGAGGCCACAAGCCTGAGGGGCGCCCCCCTGGGGTGCGCCTACAGGGCTTGTGGGCCCCTGGACCTCCTCCGACCTATACTCCAACTCTATATAACCCTATTCAGGGAGAAAAAAATCAGAGAGAAGTATTCATCACGTTTTACGATAAGGAGCCACTGCTGCCTCCTGTTCTTCATCAGGAGGGCTGATATGGAGTCCGTTTGGGGCTCCGGGGAGGGGGATTCATCGCCATCATCATCGCCAACCTTCCTCCATCACCAATTTCATGATGCTCACCGCCGTGCGTGAGTAATTCCATCGTAGGCTTGCTGGACGGCGATGGGTTGGATTAGATTTATCATGTAATCGAGTTAGTTTTGTTAGGGTCTGATCCCTAGTATCCACTATGTTCTGAGATTGATGTTCCTATGACTTTGCCATGCTTAATGCTTGTCACTAGGGCCCGAGTTGAAGGAAATATGCCCTATATGCAATAATAAAGTTGTTATTTTATATTTCCTAATTCATGATAAAGGTTTATTATTCATGCTAGAATTGTATTGATCGGAAACTTAAATGCATGTGTGAATACATAAACAAACACTATGTCCCTAGTAAGCCTCTACTAGACTTGCTCGTTGATCAAGGATGGTTAAGGTTTCCTAACCATGGACATGAGTTGTCATTTGATAATGGGATCAAATCATTAGGAGAAGGATGTGATGGACAAGACCCATCCGTTAGCTTAGCATAATGATCGCTCAGTTTATTGCTATTACTTTCTTCATGTCAAATACATATTCCTTTGACTATGAGATTATGCAACTCCCGAATACCGGAGGAATGCCTTGTGTGCTATCAAACGTCACAATGTAACTAGGTGATCATAAAGATGCTCTACAGGTATCTCCGAAGGTGTTTGTCGAGTTGGCATAGATCAAGATTAGGATTTATCACTCCGAGTATCGGGGAGGTATCTCTGGCCCTCTCGGTAATAGACATCATAAGCTTGCAAGAAAACAACTAAGGAGTTAGTCACGAGCTGATGTATTACAGAACGAGTAAAGAGACTTGCCAGTAACGAGATTGAACTAGGTATAGAGATACCGACGATCGAATCTCGGGCAAGTAACATACCGATGGAGAAAGGGAATTTCGTATGTTGTCATAACAGTTCGACCGATAAAGATCTTCATAGAATATGTAGGAGCCACTATGGGCATCTAGGTTCCGCTATTCGTTATTGACCGGAGAGGTGTCTCGTTCATGTCTACATATTTCTCGAACCCGTAGGGTCCACACGCTTAACGTTCAATGACGATATAGTATTATGTGAGTTATGTGATTTGGTGACCGAAGTTGTTCGGAGTCCAGCATTAGATCACGGACATGACGAGGAGTCTCGAAATGGTCGAGAGGTAAAGATTGATATATAGGACGATAGTATTCGGACACCGGAAGTGTTTCGGGGGGTACCGGGTACTTATCGGGTCACCGAAAAGGAGTTTCGGTCACCCCCGGCAAAGTTATGGGCCTTATGGGCCAAGAGAGGGAACACACAAGCCCACAAGGGGCTGGTGCACCCCCATAGCAGGCCGGCCTATGAGGAGGAGAAGGAAAGAGGGGAGGGAAAGGAATGTGTGGAGTTGGACTCCCCCTTCCTTCCCTCTCCCCCCCCCCCCTCTTTCCTCCCCCCTTTTTCATACATGGAAAGGGGGGCGCAGGAGGGCAGGAGCCCTAGGGCCGGCGGCCAGCCCCTTGGGGCGCGCCCTGGCTGCCCTAGGCTGCCTCCTCCCCCCTCCCACCTATATGTATATGGGGAGGGGGCGCCACACAAGGACACAACATTGTCTTAGCCATGTGCGGCGCCCCCGTCCACCGTTTACTCCCTCAATCATATTTTCGAAGTGCTTAGGTGAAGCCCTGCGGAGATCACATCACCATCACCACGCCGTCGTGCTACCGGAACTTATCCACTACTTCGCCCGTCTTGCTGGATCAAGAAGCCGGAGGACGTCACCGAGGTGAACGTGTGCAGAACGCGGAGGTGCCGTACGTTCGGTACTAGATCGGTTGGAGTGCGAAGAAAGTATGACTACATCAACCGCGTTGTGAAACGCTTCCGGTTACGGTCTACGAGGGTACATAGACACACTCTCCCCCTCGTTGCTATGCATCTCCATAGATAGATCATTGCGTGTGCGTAGAAAATTTTTGTTTTCCATGCAACGTTTCCCAACAGTGGCATCCGAGCCAGGTCTATACTTAGATGATATGCACCAGTAGAACACAAAGAAGTTGTGGGCGGTGATGTTCATACTGCTTACCACCAACGTCTTATTTTGATTCGGCGGCATTGTGGGATGAAACAGCCCGGACCAACCTTACATGTCCACGTACATGAGACCGGTTCCACCGACTAACATGCAACTAGTTTTGCATAAAGGTGGCTGGCGGGTGTCTGTTTCTCCTACTTTAGTTGAATCAAATTTGACTACGGCTGGTCCTTGAAGAAGGTTAAAACAGCAAACTTGATAATTCACCGTTGTGGTTTTTGCCGTAGGTAAGAACGGTTCTTGCTAGAAGCCCGTAGCAGCCCCGTAAAACTTGCAACAAGAAAGTAGAGGACGTCTAACTTGTTTTTGTAGGGCATGTTGTGATGTGATATGGTCAAGACATGATGTGATATACGTTGTTGTATGAGATGATCATGTTTTGTAATTTATCGGTAACCGGCAGGAGCCTTATGGTTGTTTCTTTATTGTATGAAATGCAATCGCCATGTAATTGCTTTACTTTATCGCTATGCGTTAGCAATAGTTGTAGAAGCAATAGTTGGCGAGACGACCACGGTGCTACGATGGAGATCAAGGTGTCGAGCCAGTGATGATGGAGATCATGACGATGCTTTGGAGATGGAGATCAAAAGCACAAGATGATGATGGCCATATCATGTCACATATTTTTATTGCATGTGATGTTTATCTTTTATGCATCTTATTTTGCTTAGATCGGCGGTAGCATTATAAGATGATCCCTTCACTAAATTTCAAGACAAAAGTGTTCTCCCCGAGTATGCACCGTTGCTAAAGTTCGTCGTTTCGAAGCACCTCGTGATGATCGGGTGTGATAGACTCTATGTTCACATACAACGGGTGTAAGCCAGTTTTACACAAGCAGAATACTTGGGTTAAACTTGACGAGCCTAGCATGTACAGACATGGTCTTGGAACACTGGAGACCGAAAGGTCGAACATGAATCATATAGTAGATATGATCAACATAGAGATGTTCACCATTGATGACTACCCCATCTCACGTGATGATCGGACATGGGTTAGTTAATTTGGATCACGTATCACTTAGATAACTTGAGGGATGTTTATTTCAGTGGGAGTTCATTAGTAATTTGATTAATTGAACTTAATTTATCATGAACTTAGTCCTGATAGTATTTGCATATCTATGTTGTAGATCAATGGCCCGTGCTACCGTTCCCCTTAATTTTAATGCGTTCCTAGAGAAAGCTAAGTTGAAAGATGATGGTAGAAACTACATGGACTGGGTCCGTAACTTGAGGATTATCCTCATTGCTGCATAGAAGAATTATGTCCTTGATGCACCGCTAGGTGAAAGGCCTGCTGCAGGAGCTGAAGCTGATGTTTTGAACGTCTGCCAAGCTCGATTTGATGACTACTCGATAGTTCTGTGTGCCATGCTTTACGGCTTAGAACCGTGACTTCAAAGACGTTTTGAACGTCATGGAGCATATGAGATGTTCCAAGAGTTGAAGTTAATATTTCAAGCAAATGCCCGGGTTGAGAGATATGAAGTCTCCAACAAGTTCTATAGCTGCAAGATGGAGGAGAACAGTTCTGTCAGTGAACACATACTCAAAATGTCTGGGTATTATAATCACTTGACTCAGCTGGGAGTTGATCTTCCGGTTGATTGTGTCATTGACATAGTTCTTCAATCACTGCCACCAAGCTACAAAGGCTTCGTGATGAACTATAATATGCAAGGGATGAACAAAACAATTCCCGAGCTCTTCGCAATGCTTAAGGCCGCGGAGGTAGAAATCAAGAAGGAGCATCAAGTGTTGATGGTTAACAAGACCACTTGTTTCAAGAAAAAGGGCAAGGTAAAGAAAGGGAACTTCAAGAAGAATGGCAAACAAGTTGCCACTCCCGGGAAGAAGCCCAAAGCTGGACCCAAGCCTGAAACTGAGTGCTTCTACTACAAAGGGACTGGTCAATGGAAGCGGAACTGCCCCAAATACTTCGCGGATAAGAAGGATGGCAAAGTGAACAAAGGTATATTTGATATACATGTTATTGATGTGTACCTTACTAATGCTCGTAGCGGCACCTGGGTATTTGATACTGGTTCGGTTGCTCATATTTGTAACTCGAAACAGGAGCTGTGGAATAAACGAAGATTGGCTAAGGACGAGGTGACGATGTGCGTCGGAAATGGTTCCAAGGTCGATGTGATCGCCGTCGGCACGCTACCTCTACATCTACCTTCGATATTAGTTTTAGACCTGAATAATTGTTATTTGGTGCCCGCGTTGAGCATGAACATTATATCTGGATCTTGTTCATTACGAAACGGTTATTCATTTAAGAAAGAGAATAATGGTTGTTCTATTTATATGAATAATATCTTTTATGGTCATGCACCCTTGAAGAGTGTTCTATTCTTGTTGAATCTCTGTTGTAGTGATACACATATTCATAATATTGATGCCAAAAGATGCAAAGTTGATAATGATAGTGCAACATATTTGTGGCACTGCCGTTTAGGTCATATTGGTGTAAAGCGCATGAAGAAACTCCATACAGAGGGACTTTTGGAATCACTTGATTATGAATCATTTGATACTTGCGAACCATGCCTCATGGGCAAGATGACTAAAACTCCGTTCTTTGGAACAATGGAGCGAGCCAATGACTTATTGGAAATAATACATACCGATGTATACGGTCCGATGAGTGTTGAGGCACGCGGCGGGTATCATTATTTTTTGACCTTCACAGATGATTTGAGTAGATATGGGTATATCTACTTAATGAAACACAAGTCTGAAACATTTGAAATGTTCAACGAATTTCAGGGTGAAGTGGAGAATCATCGTACCAAGAAAATAAAGTTTCTACGATTTGATTGCTGAGGCGAATATTTGAGTTACGAGTTTGGCCTTCATTTAAAACAACGTGGAATTGTTTCACAACTCACGCCACCTGGAACACCACAGCGTAATGGTGTGTCCGAACGTCGTAACCGTAATTTATTAGATATGGTGCGTTCTATGATGTCTCTTACCGATTTACCACTATCGTTTTGGGGTTATGCATTAGAGACAGCTGCATTCACGTTAAATAGGGCACTGTCTAAATCCATTGAGACGACACCGTATGAACTGTGGTTTGGCAAGAAACCTAAGCTATCATTTCTTAAAGCTTGGGGACGTGACACTTATGTCAAAAGGCTTCAGCCTGATAAGCTCGAACCTAAATCGGAGAAGTGCGTCTTCATAGGATACCCTAAGGAAACAATTGGGTGCACCATCTACCACAGATCCGAAGGCAAAATCTTTGTTGCTAAGAATGGGTCCTTTCTAGAAAAGGAGTTTCTCTCGAAAGAAGTGAGTGGGAGGAAAGTGGAACTTGATGAGGTAATTGTACCTTCTCTCAGATTGGAAAATAGCACATCACAGAAAACTGTTCCCATGATGCCTACACCAAACTAGAGAGGAAGCTAATGATAGTGATCATGAAACTTCAGATCAAGTTACTACAGAACCTCGTAGGTCAACCAGAGCATGATCCGCACCAGAGTGGTACGGTAATCCTGTCCTTGAAGTCATGTTACTAGACCAAGGCGAACCTACGAACTATGAAGAAGCTATGATGAGCCCAGATTCCGACAGATGGCTTGAGGCCATGAAATCTGAGATAGGATCCATGTATGAGAACAAAGTGTGGACTTTGGTGGAGTTGCCCGATGATCGGCAAGCCATAGAGAATAAATGGATCTTCAAGAAGAAGACTGACGCTGATGGTAGTGTTACTGTCTACAAAGCTCGACTTATCGCAAAAGGTTTTCAACAAGTTCAAGGGGTTGACTACGATGAGACTTTCTCACCCGTAGCGATGTTTAAGTCCGTCCGAATCATGTTAGCAATTGCCGCATTTTATGATTATGAAATCTGGCAAATGGACGTCAAGACTGCATTCCTTAATGGAATTCTTAAAGAAGAGTTGTATATGATGCAACCAGAAGGTTTTGTCGATCCTAAAGGTGCTAACAAAGTGTGCAAGCTCCAGCCATCCTTCTATGGACTGGTGCAAGCATCTCGGAGTTGGAATATATGCTTTGATGAGGTGATCAAAGCATATGGTTTTATACAGACTTTCGGTGAAGCCTGTATTTACAAGAAAGTGAGTGGGAGCTCTGTAGCATTTATGATATTATATGTAGATGACATATTGTTGATTGGAAATGATATATAATTTCTGGATAGCATAAAAGGATACTTGAATAAGAGTTTTTCTATGAAAGACCTCGGTGAAGCTACTTATATATTGGGCATCAAGATCTATTGGGATAGATCGAGACGCTTAATAGGACTTTCACAAAGCACATACCTTGATAAAGTTTTGAAGAAGTTCAAAATGGATCAGTCTAATAAAGGGTTCTTGCCTGTGTTACAAGGTGTGAAGTTGAGTCAGACTCAATGCCCGACCACTACAGAAGATAGAGAGAAAATGAAAGTCATTCGTTATGCCTCAGCCATAGGTTCTATCATGTATGCTATGCTGTGTACCAGACCTGATGTGTGCCTTGCCATAAGTCTGGCAGGGAGGTACCAAAGTAATCCAAGAGTGGACCACTTGACAACGGTCAAGAACATCCTGAAGTACCTGAAAAGGACCAAGGATATGTTTCTCGTTTATGGAGGTGACAAAGAGCTCATCGTAAATGGTTATCTAGCTTTGACACTGATCCGGATGACTCTAAGTCACAAACCGGATACGTATTTATATTGAATGGTGGAGCTGTCACTTGGTGCAGTTCCAAACAGAGCGTCGTGGCAGGATCTATGTGTGAAGCGGAGTACATAGATGCTTTGGAAGTAGCAAATGAAGGAGTCTGGATGAAGGTGTTCATATCCGATCTGGGTGTAATACCTAGTGCATCGGGTCCAATGAAAATCTTTTGTGACAACACTGGAGCAATTGCCTTGGCGAAGGAATCCAGGTTTCACAAGAGAACCAAACACATCAAGAGACACTTCAACTCCATTCGTGAACAAGTCAAGGATGGAGACATAGAAATTTGCAAGATACATACGGATCTGAATGTAGCAGACCCGTTGACTAAGCCTCTTCCACGAGCAAAACATGATCAGCACCAAGACTCCATGGGTGTTAGATTCATTACAATGTAATCCAGATTATTGACTCTACTACAAGTGGGAGACTGAAGGAAATATGCCCTAGAGGCAATAATAAAGTTGTTATTTTATATTTCTTTATTCATGATAAAGGTTTATTATTCATGCTAGAATTGTATTGATCGGAAACTTAAATACATGTGTGAATACATAAAAAACACCGTGTCCCTAGTAAGCGTCTACTAGACTAGCTCGTTGATCAAGGATGGTTAAGGTTTCCAAACCATGGACATGAGTTGTCATTTGATAATGGGATCACATCATTAGGAGAATGATGTGATGGACAAGACCCATCCGTTAGCTTAGCATAATGATCGTTCAGTTTTATTGCTATTGCTTTCTTCCTGTCAAATACATATTCCTTCGACTATGAGATTATGCAACTCCTGAATACCGAAGGAATGCCTTGTGTGCTATCAAACATCACAATGTAACTGGGTGATCATAAAGATGCTCTACAGGTATCTCCGAAGGTGTTTGTTGAGTTGGCATAGATCAAGATTAGGGTTTGTCACTCCGAGTATCGGGTAGGTATCTCCGGGCCCTCTTGGTAATACACATCATAAGCTTGCAAGCAAACGACTAAGGAGTTAGTCACGAGGTGATGTATTACGGAACGAGTAAAGAGACTTGCCAGTAATGAGATTGAACTAGGTATAGAGATACCGACGATCGAATCTCGGGCAAGTAACATACCGATGAACAAAGGGAATTACGTATGTTGTCATAACGGTTCGACCGATAAAGATCTTCGTAGAATATGTAGGAGCCAATATGGGCATCCAGGTTCCGCTATTGGTTATTGACCGGAGAGGTGTCTCGGTCATGTCTACATAGTTCTCGAACCCGTAGGGTCTGCACGCTTAACGTTCGATGACGATATAGTATTATATGAGTTATGTGATTTGGTGACCGAATGTTGTTTGCAGTCCCGGATGAGATCACGGACATGACGAGGAGTCTCGAAATGGTCGAGAGGTAAAGATTGATATATAGGACGATAGTATTCGGACACCAGAAATGTTTCGGGGGGTACCGGGTACTTATCGGGTCACCGGAAAGGAGTTTCGGGCACCCCCGGCAAAGTTATGGGCCTTATGGGCCAAGAGAGGGAACACACCAGCCCACAAGGGGCTGGTGCGCCCCCATAGCAGGCCGGCCTATGAGGAGGGGAAGGAAAGAGGGGAGGGCAAGGAAAGTGTGGAGTAGGACTCCCCCTTCCTTCCCTCCCCCCCTCTTTCCTTCCCCCTTCTTCATACAAGGAAAGGGAGGGGGCGCAGGAGGGCAGGAGCCCTAGGGCCGGCGGCCAGCTCCTTGGGGCACGCCCTGGCTGCCCTAGGGTGCCTCCTCCCCCCTCCCACCTATATATATGTGGGGAGGGGGCGCCACACAAGGACACAACATTGTCTTAGCCGTGTGCGGCGCCCCCGTCCACCGTTTACTCCCCCGGTCATATTTTTGTAGTGCTTAGGCGAAGCTCTGCGGATTTCACATCACCATCACCGTCACCACGCCGTCGTGCTGCCGGAACTCATCCACTACTTCGCCCGTCTTGCTGGATCAAGAAGGCAGATGACGTCACGGAGCTGAACGTGTGCAGAACGCGGAGGTGCCGTACGTTCGGTACTAGATCGGTTGGAGTGCGAAGAAAGTGTGACTGCATCAACCGCGTTGTGAAACGCTTCTGCTTACGGTCTAAGAGGGTACGTAGACACACTCTCCCCCTCGTTGCTATGCATCTCCATAGATAAATCATTGTGTGTGCGTAGAATTTTTTTTTGTTTTCCATGCAACGTTTCCCAACACGAGTGCCATGATTTCAGATCCGAACCTATTGTGTTTTCATGAATATATGTGAGTTCTTGATCCTATCTTGCAAGTTGTAGACACCTATTACGAGTTATGATCCGCATACCCCAAGGTGACAATAATTGGGATTCTTTCCGGTGATTACCGTAGTTTGAGGAGTTCATGTATTCACTAAGTGCTAATGCTTTGGTCTGGTTCTCTATTAAAAGGAGGCCTTAATATCCCGTAGTTTCCATTAGGACCCCGCTGCCACGGGAAGGTAGGACAAAAGATGTCATGCAAGTTCTTTTCCATAAGCATGTATGACTATATACGAAATACATGCCTACATTATATTGATGAATTGGAGCTAGTTCTGTGTCACCCTAGGTTATGACTGCTACATGATGAATATCATCTGACACAATTATAATTGCCGATCCAATGCCTACAAGCTTTTCACATATTGATCTTTGCTAAGTTACTTTCACTGCTGCTGTTACAATCACTACAAAACTACTACTGTTACTTTTGCCACTTTTACCGTTACTATCATACTACTTTGCTACTAAATACTTTGCTGCAGATATTAAGTCTTTCAGGTGTGGTTGAATTGACAACTCAGCTGCTAAAACTCGTGAATATTCTTTGGTTCCCCTTGTGTCGAATCAATAAATTTGGGTTGAATACTCTACCCTCGAAAACTGTTACGATCCCCTATACTTGTGGGTTATCAAAATGCACATCAGAACATTATCTTCCTCTCGCCACCGTTCCTGAGCACTGAGCTACTGCTACGATCTTCCCCATCCTGGCTTGCAACGTGCACCGCAGGTCGGGACAGTAGGCCTCCGAATCCCCACCGGTTTGAGTCCTGTACGGGAGAAGGGTGATAAGGTTTTTGGGGAGCGCTCCGCGCGACTACTGACTTCTTCATCATGGACGCCTTGGACTCCGACAACTTCTTCCCCAACGTCGACAACCTCTTCGATGACATGGCTGGCGAGGACACCGACCCCAAGACCAGTGCTTCTGCCATTGTTCCGTATGTCTTCGTGTTCTCTTTATTTAATGTCTTGCCTTAGTTTCTTGCTCTAGCGTTTCTGGTTTTAGCCTTTGTTCGACATATGTTCTTTTCTAGTTCATATGTGCACATGCCATTTGTTGTCTCATCTTTACATTACATGACTTGTTTCATCTCTATTATGATAGTCATGTTTTATCTACTATTTCTGTTAATAAAATCATATGGTAAATTGCTCATATTTCCAACACTAACCTCACACGAGTGAATGTACTGATGGAAATATGCCCTAGAGGCAATAATAAAGTTGTTATTATTATATTTCCTTATTCATGATAAAGTTTTATTATTCATGCTAGAATTGTATTGATTGAAACTTAAATACATGTGTGGATACATAAACAAATACCGTGTCCCTAGTAAGCCTCTACTAGACTAGCTCGTTGATCAAAGATGGTTAAGGTTTCCTAACTATAGACATGTGTTATCACTTGATAACGGGATCACATCACTAGAAGAATGATGTGATGGACAAGACCCATCCGTTAGCTTAGCATATGATCGTTCAGTTTATTGCTATTGCTTTCTTAATGTCAAATACATATTCCTTCGACTATGAGATCATGCAACTCCCGGATACCGGAGGAATACCTTGTGTGCTATCAAACGTCACAACGTAACTGGGTGATCATAAAGATGCTCTACAGGTATCTCCGAAGGTGTCTGTTTAGTTGGCATGGATCGAGATTAGGATTTGTCACTCCGTGTATCGGAGAGGTATCTCTGGGCCATCTCGGTAATACACATCACAAGAAGCTTGCAAGCAAAGTGACTAAGGAGTTAGTTACGAGATGATGTATTACAGAATGAGTAAAGAGACTTGCCAGTAACGAGATTGAACTAGGTATGAAGATACCGACGATCGAATCTCGGGCAAGTAACATACTAACAGACAAAGGGAATTACGTATGTTGTCATAAGGTTCGACCGATAAAGATCTTCGTAGAATATGTAGGAACAAATATGGGCATCCAGGTTCCGCAATTGGTTATTGACCGGAGAGCTGTCTCGGTCATGTCTACATAGTTCTCGAACCCATAGGGTCCGCACGCTTAACGTTCGTTGACGATATAGTGTTATATGAGTTATGTGATTTGGTGACCGAATGTTGTTCGAAGTCCCGGATGAGATCACGGACATGACGAGGACCTCCGGAATGGTCCGGAGGTAAAGATTGATATATAGGACGATGATGTTTGGACACCGGAAGAGTTTCGGGGGTACCGGGTATTCATCGGATCATGGGAAGGGGTTCCGGGAAGCCCCGAGAGGCTATATGGGCTTAATGGGCCAAAGGGGGGAACACACCAGCCCACAAGGGGCTGGCGCGCCCCTCTCCCTAGCCGTCGGCCCTAGGGGAAGGAAAGGGGGAGGGTTGGCCCCTCCTGCCTTTCCCTCCTCATGAGAGAAAGGAAAGTGGGGGGGGGGGCGCCACCTCCCCATGCCTTCCTCCCGCGCACAAATAAGGAAGGGGGTCGCGGCTAGGGCAAGAGCCCAAGGAAGATTCGGCCTCCTTGGGGGCGCCTCCTGGCTGCCTCCCCTCTCCCCCACCTATATAGATGAGGGAGGGGGTGCCACACAAGACCACGATAATCTCTTAGCCGTGTGCGGCGCCTCTCTCCACAGTTTCGTCCCTTGGTTATATTTTCGTAGTGCTTAGGCGAAGCCCTGCGGAGATATCATCACCACCACCGTCACCACGCCGTCGTGCTGCCGGATCTCATCTACTACTGCGCCCATATTGCTGGATCAAGAGGGCGAGGATGTCACCGAGTTGAACGTGTGCTGAACGCGGAGGTGCCGTACGTTCGGTACTTGATCGGTTGGATCGCGAAGAAGTTCGACTACATCAACCGCGTTACTAAATGCTTCCTCTTATGGTCTATGAGGGTACATAGACACACTCTCCCCTCTCGTTGCTATGCATCTCCATTGATAGATCTTGCGTGTGCGTAGAATTTTTTTTGTTTTCCATGCAATATTCCCCAACAGTGGCATCAGAGCTAGGTGCATGCGTAGATGATATGCACAAGTAGAACACAAAGAGTCGTGGGCGGTGATAGTCATACTGCTTACCACCAACGTCTTATTTTGATTCGGCGATATTGTGGGATGAAGCAGTGCGGACCAACCTTACATGTCCGCGCACATGAGACCGGTTCCACCGACTGACATGCAACTTGTTTTGCATAAAGGTGGCTGGCGGGTGTCTGTTTCTCCTACTTTAGTTGAATTGAATTTGACTACGGCCGGTCCTTGAAGAAGGTTAAAACAACAAACTTGATAGATCACCGTTGTGGTTTTTGCGTAGGTAAGAACGGTTCTTGCTAGAAGCCCGTAGCAGCCACGTAAAACTTGCAACGACAAAGTAGAAGACGTCTAACTTGTTTTTGCAGGGTATGTTGTGATGTGATATGGTCAAGACATGATGTGATATACGTTGTTGTATGAGATGATCATGTTTTGCAATATCGACAACCGGCGGGAGCCTTAGGGTTGTCTCTTAATTATTGTATGAAATGCAAGCGCCATGTAATTGCTTTACTTTATCGCTATGCGTTAGCAATAGTTGTAGAAGCAATAGTTGGCAGGACGACCCCGACGCAATGATGGAGATCAAGGTGTCGAGCCGGTGATGATGGAGATCATGACAATGCTTTGGAGATGGAGATCAAAAGCACAAGATGATGATGGCCATATCATGTCACGTATTTTGATTGCATGTGATGTTTATCCTTTATGCATCTTATTTTGCTTAGAACGACGGTAGCATTATAAGATGATCCCTGCACTAAATTTCAAGATAAAAATGTTCTCCCCGAGTATGCACCGTTGCTAAAGTTCGTCGTTTCGAAGCACCTCATGATGATCGGGTGTGATAGACTCTACATTCACATACAATGGGTGTAAGACAATTTTGCACATGCAGAATACTTGGGTTAAACTTGACGAGCCTAGCATGTACAGACATGGTCTCGGAACACTGGAGACCGAAAGGTCGAATGTGAGTCATATAGTAGATATGATCAACATAGAGATGTTCACCATTGATGACTACCCCATCTCACGTGATGATCGGACATGGGTTAGTTGATTTCGATCATGTATCACTTAGATAACTTGAGGGATGTTAATTTAAGTGGGAGTTCATTAGTAATTTGATTAATTGAACTTAATTTACTATGTACTTAGTCTTGATAGTATTTGCATATCTATGTTGTAAATGAATGGCCCGTGTTACCGTTTCCTTGTATTTTTTAATGCGTTCCTAGAGAAAACTAAGTTGAAAGATGATGGTAGCAATAATGCGGACTGGGTCCTTGATCTGAGGATTATCCTTATTGCTGCACAGAAGAATTATGTCCTTGATGCACCGCTAGGTGACAGACCTGCTGCAGTAGCTGATACACACGTTATGAACATTTGACAAGCTCGATCTGATGACTGCTTAATAGTTTAGTGCGCCATGCTTTATGGCTTAGAATCGGGGCTCCAAAGACGTTTTGAACGCCATGGAACATATGAGATGTTCCAAGAGCTAAAATTAGTATTTCAGGCTCATACCCGTGTTGAGAGGTATGAGACCTCTAACAAGTACTTTGCCTACAAGATGGAGAAGAATAGCTCAGCCAGTGAGCATGTGCTCAGAATGTCTGGGTACTACAATCGCTTGAATCAAATGGGAGTTAATCTTCGAGATAAGATAGTGATTGATAGAGTTCTCCAGTCACTATCACCAAGCTACTAGAGCTTCGTAATGAACTATAATATGCAAGGGATGATGAAAACGATTCCTGAGCTCTTCGCGATGCTGAAATCGGCAGAGGTAGAAATCAAGAAAGGGCATCAAGTGTTGATGGTTAATAAGACCACTAGTTTCAAGAAAAAGGGCAAGGGAAAGAAAGGGAACTTAAAGAAGAATGGCAAGCAAGTTGCCTCTCCCGTGAAGAAGCCCAAAGCTGGACCCAAGCCTGAGACTGAGTACTTCTACTGCAAAGGAAATGGTCACTGGAAGCGGAACTGCCCCAAATACTTGGCAGATAAGAAGGATGGCAAAGTAAACAAAGGTATATTAGATATACATGTTATTGATGTGTACCTTACTGGTGCTCGTATTAACCCCTTGGTATTTGATACCGGTTCAGTTGCTAAGATTAGAAACTCGAAACACGAGTTTAAATGGAGACTAGTGAAGGGTGAGGTGACGATGTGTGTTGGAAGTGTTTCCAAGATTGATATGATCACCATCGCACGCTCCTTCTACCTTCGAGATTAGTGTTGAGCCTAAATAAATGTTATTTGGTGTGTGCGTTGAGCATGAACATGACTAGATCGTGTTTATTGCAAATACGGTTATTCATTTCATTCAGAGAATATTTTTTGTCTGTTTACATGAATAAGACCTTCTATGTTCATACACCCAATGTAAATGGTTTATTGAATCTCAATCATAGTGATACACATATTCATAATATTGATGCCAAAAGATACAAAGTTGATAATGATAGTTCAACATACTTGTGGCACTGCCGTTTAGGTCATATTGGTGTAAAGCGCATGAAGAAACTACATGCGGATGGACTTTTGGAATCACTTGATTATGAATCATTTGATACTTGCGAACCATGCCTCATGGGTAAGATGACTAAAACTCCGTTCTCCGAAACAATGGAGCGAGCTAATAACTTATTGGAAATAATACATACGGATGTATGCGGTCCGATGAGTGTTGAGGCACACGGCGGCTATCGTTATTTCCTGACCTTCCCAGATGATTTGAGTAGGTATGGTTATATCTACTTGATGAAACACAAATCTGAAACATTTGAAAAGTTCAAGGAATTTCAGAGTGAAGTCGAGAATCATCGTAACAAGAAAAAAAAGTTTCTACGATCTGATCGTGGAGGCGAATATTTGAGTTACGAGTTTGGCCTTCTTTTAAAACAATGTGGAATTGTTTCACAACTCACGCCACCTGGAACACCACAACATAATGGTGTGTCCGAACATCGTATCTGTACTTTATTAGATATGGTGCGTTCTATGATGTCTCTTACCGAACTGCCTTTATCATTTTGGGGTTATGCATTAGAGACAACAGCATTGACGTTGAATAGGGCACCGTCTAAATCCGTTGAGACGACACTGTATGAACTATGGTTTGGAAACAAACCTAAGCTGTTGTTTCTTCAAGTTTGGGGATGCGACGCTTATGTCAAAAGGCTTCAACCTAATAAGCTCTAACCCAAATCGGAGAAGTGCGTCTTCATAGGATACCCTTAGGAAACTATTGGGTACACCTTCTACCATAGATTCAAAGGCAAGATCTTTGTTGCCAAGAATGGGTCCTTTCTAGAGAAGGAGTTTCTCTCGAAAGAAGTGAGTGGGAGGAAAGTAGAACTTGATGAGGTAAATTGTACCTTCTCTCGAATTGGAAAGTAGCACACTAGGGAAAAACATTTCCGTGATGCCTACACCAACTAGTGAGGAAGCTAATGATGATGATCATGAAACTTCAGATCAAGTTACTACTGAACTTCGTAGGTTGACCAGAACACGTTCCGCACCAGAGTGGTATGGTAATCCTGTCCTAGAAGTCATGTTATTAGACCATGGCGAACCTACGAACTATGAAGAATCTATGATGAGCCCAGATTCCGATAAATGGCTTTAGGCCATGAAATCTGAGATAGGATCCATGTATGAGAACAAAGTGTGGACTTTGATGGACTTGCCCGATGATCGGCAGGCCATTGAGAATAAATGGATCTTCAAGAGAAAGACAGACGCTGATGGTAATATCACTGTCTACAAAGCTCGACTTGTCGCAAAAGGTTTTTGACAAGTTCAAGGGGTTGACTATGATGAGACTTTCTCACCCGTAGCGATGCTTAAGTCTGTTCGAATCATGTTAGCAATTGCCGCAATGTATGATTATGAAATCTGGCAAATGGACGACAAAACTACATTCCTTAATGGATTTCTTAAAGAAGAGTTGTATATGATGCAACCAGAAGGTTTTGTTGATCCCAAAGGTGCTAACAAAGTGTGCAAGCTCCAGCGAACCATCTATGGACTGGTGCAAGCATCTCGGAGTTGGAATGTACGCTTTGATGAGGTGATCAAAGCATATGGGTTTATATAGACTTACGGTGAAGCCTGTATTTACAAGAAAGTGAGTGGGAGCTCTGTAGCATTTCTGATATTATATGTGGATGACATATTGTTGATTGGAAATGATATAGAATTTCTAGATAGCATAAAAGGATACTTGAATAAGAATTTTTCAATGAAAGACCCCGGTGAAGCTGCTTACATATTGGGCATCAAGATCTATAGGGATAGATCGAGACACTTAATATGACTTTCACAAAGCACATACCTTGGCAAAGTTTTGAAGAAATTCAAAATGGATCAGTCAAAGAAAGAGTTCTTGCCTGTGTTGCAAGGTGTGAAGTTGAGTAAGACTCAAAGCCCGACCACGACAGAATATAGAGAGAGAATGAAAGTAATTCCCTATGCCTCAGCCATAGGTTCTATAAAGTATGCCATGCTGTGTACCAGACCTATTGTGTGTCTTGCCATGAGTTTGGCAAGGGGGTACAATAGTGATCCAGGAGTGGATCACTGGACAGCGGTCAAAATTATCCTTAGTTACCTAAGAGGACTAAGGAAATGTTTCTCGGTTATGGAGGTGATAAAGAGTTTGTCGTAAAGGGTTATGTCGATGCAAGCTTTGACACCGATTCAGATGACTCTGAGTCTCAATCTGGATACGTATTGAAAGTGGGAGCAATTAGCTAGAGTAGCTCCATGCAGAGCATTGTAGACATAGAAATTTGCAAAATACATACGGATCTGAATATGGCAGACCCGTTGACTAAACCTCTCTCACAATCAAAACATGATCACACCTTAGTACTCTTTGGGTATTAATCACATGGCGATGTGAACTAGATTATTGACTCTAGTAAACTCTTAGGGTGTTAGTCACATGGCGATGTGAACTATGGATGTTAATCACATGGCGATGTGAACTAGATTATTGACCCTAGTGCAAGTGGGAGACTAATGGAAATATGCCCTAGAGGCAATAATAAAGTTGTTATTATTATATTTCCTTATTCATGATAAAGGTTTATTATTCATGCTAGAATTGTATTGATTGGAAACTTAAATACATGTGTGGATACATAAACAAATACCGTGTCCCTAGTAAGCCTCTACTAGACTAGCTCGTTGATCAAAGATGGTTAAGGTTTCCTAACCATAGACATGTGTTGTCACTTGATAACGGGATCACATCATTAGGAGAATGATGTGATGGACAAGACCCATCCGTTAGCTTAGCATATGATCGTTTAGTTTATTGCTATTGATTTCTTAATGTCAAATACATATTCCTTCGACTATGAGATCATGCAACTCCCGGATATCGGAGGAATACCTTGTGTGCTATCAAACGTCACAACATAACTGGGTGATCATAAAGATGCTCTATAGGTATCTCCGAAGGTGTCTGTTGAGTTGGCATGGATCGAGATTAGGATTTGTCACTCCGTGTATCGGAGAGGTATCTCTGGGCCCTCTCGGTAATACACATCACAAGAAGCTTGCAAGCAAAGTGACTAAGGAGTTAGCTACGAGATGATGTATTACGGAACGAGTAAAGAGACTTGCCGGTAACGAGATTGAACTAGGTATGAAGATACCGATGATCGAATCTCGTGCAAGTAACATACCGACAGACAAAGGGAATTACATATGTTGTCATAAGGTTCGACCGATAAAGATCTTCGTAGAATATGTAGGAACCAATATGGGCATCCACGTTCTGCTATTGGTTATTGATCAGAGAGGTGTCTCGATCATGTCTACATAGTTCTCGAACCCGTAGGGTCAGCACGCTTAATGTTCGTTGACGATATAGTGTTATATGAGTTATGTGATTTGGTGACCAAATGTTGTTCGGAGTCCAGGATGAGATCACAGACATGACGAGGAGCTCTAGAATGGTCCGGAGGTAAAGATTGATATATAGGACGATGATGTTTGGACACCAGAAGAGTTTCGGGGGTACCGGGTATTCATCGGATCACCGGAAGGGGTTCTGGGAAGCCCCGGGAGGCTATATGGGTTTAATGGGCCAAAGGGGGGAACACACCAGCCCACAAGGGCTGGTGTGCCCATCTCCTTGGCCGTCGGCCCTAGGGGAAGGAAAGGGGGAGGGTTGGCCCCTCCTGCCTTTCCCTCCTCATGAGAGAAAGGAAAGGGGGGGGGGGCGCTACCTCCCCCTGCCTTCCTCCCGCGCACAAATAAGGAAGAGGGCGCGGCTAGGGCAGGAGCCTAAGAAGGATTCGGCCTCCTTGGGGGCGCCTCCCCTCTCCCCCACCCCCACCTATATATATGAGGGAGGGGGCGCCACACAAGACCACGACAATCTCTTAGCCGTGTGCGGCGCCCCTCTCCACAGTTTCGTCCCTCGGTCATATTTTCGTAGTGATTAGGCGAAGCCCTGCGGAGATAGCATCACCACCACCGTCACCACGCCGTCGTGCTGCCGGAACTCATCTACTACTTCGCCCGTCTTGCTGAATCAAGGAGGCGAGGACGTCACTGAGCTGAACGTGTGCTGAACGCGGAGGTGCCGTACGTTTGGTACTTGATCGGTTGGATCGCGAAGAAGTTCGACTACATCAACCGCGTTACTAAACGCTTCCGCTTACGGTCTACGAGGGTACGTAGACACACTCTCCCCTCTCGTTGCTATGCATCTCCATAGATAGACCTTGCATGTGTGTAGAATTTTTTTTGTTTTCCATGCAACGTTCCCCAACACGTACCTCCTACAACCTTCTTCTCGAAAGTCCAGAAACGGCCCTTGTAGCCTAAATCCATTAACATGCAGACATCCAGTGTGTCCCGGAAACCTTGGATTTGTGTGTTACTGCATTGACCTACTCCCTCATGCTCTTCCGGACGTAAAACTTCATTGAAATCTCTAATGTAAAGCCATGAGAGAGTGCTTGAGCTGCTAATGCTTTTCAACACAGTCCAAGTTCGATGACGAAGATGAGTTTGTGCCTCTCCATAAACACATGTGAGCCTCCAAGGATCCTTTCCTGGACCACACACTGAGCAATCAATATGATACACAGAATAACCCAAAATTTCATTTTTTATTGGATTGTTCCAGAAGATGCCTATTCCACCACTTCTACCTTGACTATCTATAACATAGCTATTATCATATCCCAAAGTTCCTGCAAGAGCTTCAACCCTACCACTCTCTATTTGAGTTTCCACAATACAGAGTATAGGGGGGGGGCAAATTTCTTCGCAAGTTCGTGAAGTTCGTGAACCGTCGCAGCGTTGCCCACGCCACGGCAGTTCCAGCAGATGGTATTCATTGCGCCCGGCGACCCTCCAAGGTGGAGGACGCCGATTTTGCTTCTAAGGTCTTGGTGATTGTCGAACTCTTCGGTAACTTATCTGAGGTAACTGTAGTTTTTGTACGCTTCAGGTCCTGTTTGGAACTTGGGCTCACCGGTGGCGGAGGTGCGGTTAGCAACAGAGGGGTCATCGCCGCTGGTGTGTTTTCTGCTGCAGGTGCCACCTGCGCCTTGGGGTCCACTGTAGCTATTCCCGTTTGCTCCTGTGTGTGTTTCCTGTTCCCTTCAGCATCAACCATCACTGCATCTACATCTCCAGAATATTCAGAGAAACCAGCAGCTGCATCTCCTCTTCCTCCCTGAGAGCTATTCCTTCCAGCGCCTCCACCTCGTCCCCCGCGACTTCCCCTTCCTCCGTTCTGGTTTTGTCCAGGGCCTGGGCCAGCGCCTCTGTACCAAACTGCATGTAGCTCCTTAGATACGAGCGCTGCTAGGGCATGGATTCCGTCACCGTGCTCCTTGTACTGATGACCAAGATGGCCACATACGGCACACCACTCTGGCAATCTTTCGAAGTTGATCTTAAAAATCTGATGTTGCCCCTCATGTATCAGGCTAACTGCATTCTTCAGTGGCTTAAACACATTGATGTGAATTCGTACTCTGAAAAAATTGCCCTCGAAGTCTTGAGATTTAGGCTCTGCATAGATGAACTCTCCTACCTTCTGTGCAAGAGGTTTAATGAGAGGGTAA
This sequence comes from Thinopyrum elongatum, assembly GCA_011799875.1. NCBI lineage: Eukaryota > Viridiplantae > Streptophyta > Magnoliopsida > Poales > Poaceae > Thinopyrum > Thinopyrum elongatum. Next base: position 76,883,464 of record CM022297.1, read on the forward strand.
AAGCCATCAGGCAGATCATGCACTTGCATCCAAATTTCTAGCGAATCCAATTTGATCAATGAGGGTTTAGTGAAACCGTCGTAAGGAGCCAAAATCATAGCGTTACCTTTATAGTTCGATGGCCCTTCCTCCATTACTCTCTCCCAGTCACCAAGGCACTTAAACTGTAATGTGTATAGATTTTCTTCAAGTGGTCAAATTTGAACCTGCTGAGCCAGATCCCAGGCCGCACGCATCGTCTTGAAAAAACCGTACTGGCTGTACTTTTTCTCCGTGTGCACTCTCGCTATGGCCATCCATCTAGTCGCCGTCGGCTACAGCGGCTCTTCTTGTTCCACCACCACATCATCGACGTCCTCCTCCCGAAGACCCAACTTGCTCATCAAGGCAGCAAGATCCGAAGCACCTCCGGAACGATCGGTGTGGGCTGAATCCAAACATACCTTCTGCGGGGAGGATCGGGCACCTCTCCAACGTACGTACGTATTCATTTGTCCTCTGAGGCCAACTCCAACACGCGACCCAAATGGTCCAGCCGTGTCTGTTTGGGGTAAATGGACAGATGACACGGCCCAACGCGCGATCGCATCTGCAAAAAAACATCCGTTTGGTGTCTAGTCTGCTCCATTTCCGGCGCAAACCTGCATCCGGTTTACGCCCACGCAGACGCCGAACGGACCCGCACGTGGCCGCTCCACGTCCGTCTCAGGCCCACTTGGCAGCCGACCACCTAAATCTCACCGGCCACATTGACTACGCACGGGCGGGAGGCCCCACCTGGCAGCCACCCCGACTGAGCGGTCGCCGTCCTTCTTAATGTGAAGGCCATGGATCGGGGGGAGTCCACACTTCCACTTCCCAACTCCGGCGACGCGTGCCTCCTCGAACCCCGACAAGCAAACCTAGCCCGCCGCTCCGCCACCCCGCCACCTCCTCCGGCGGCCACCATTGGATGGCATTGGATCCCCGGCCGCAAGGGCAAGCACGACCGCGAGGCCGGGTCCTCCTCCAGCCGTCACCGGCGCCGTTCTACTCTTTCTCCTCCACCTCCACCTCCACCACCCGCCTTCCACATCGTGCCACCAGCGGCCGGATCTCGCTCACGCCCGTATGTCAAGGCGGAGGTGTGCAAGTTTTATTGGGAGACGCGCACGCCGCTGCCACAGACGGACATGCACCTCCCCAATAACTGGCACCTCTTCGCGGATCGGGTGCCCATTCCCCTGATCCCAGTGAGCGGACGGGCCCGTCGGGAGGAGATCAACCAACGCCGCGCACGCCTACTGTCGGACCTCATCGACGACTGGAGGTACGCCGTCGACTCCCTCTGTGGGATACGTGGCTCCACGATGACCACGACATACGCCGCCAGTCCTTCTTTGCTAGCCGTGCTCCGAGCCCGCCGCGGCCGCGCTCTGAGCGCCGCGCGCATGCTCGCAGGTCGCCCGAGCCGCGTGGACGTAGGCTGGTTCGCGGCTTGACACTGACGCCCTCGCCGTCGCCATCACTGCCACCTCCTGCTCCAATGACGCCCGAGGAGGAGCAGGAGCTCATGCGGCAGGTCATGGAGGACTCCGTCCACACCCATAACGAGCACCTATGGGAGGGCCTCAAGGAGATGATGGCCCTCTCAGCGTCCGGCGATGTGGCCCTCCCGGAGCTGGACGCCTTCGTCAAGGAGGAGGAGGCACCCACGGGATGGAACCCGGCCTTGGTCGGGCAGTCCTGGACGTGGACAGAGACCGTGCCGTGCACGCCCGAGGTGGACGGCGGCCAGTGGTCACCATCCCCGCCGCGCGAAGAGGATGTGCAGGCGCCACCGCAGCCTGCTCAGCAGGCGCCTCCCGCCTGGCAGGGTCCTCCATCCCACCTCTGGTAGCCACCTCCATACGTCGACCTCACCGGCGATGACGACGACGAGGAGTAGACGACAGCTACGGAAGACGACGGCGACCACGGCGACGACGAGCCTTATCTAGTTTTTTTAGGTTTTAAATGTTTTTAATGTGGTTAACTTGTCTAATGTGGACGTTCTAATGTTCATATTAATGTTTTTATGTTATTTGCAATGTTTATTTAGGTTTTTTGTGAGTTAAATTCAAGTCCTAAAAACGGATAGTTTGGGTGCGGTCAGCCCGTTGGGCGCACCGATGGCCGCACGACTGCAAATGAAATCATATCCGTTTTCCTGTCTCAAATGGACGAAAAGCGGACCAAACGGACGTCCGTTTAGGTCGCGCGTGGGAGTTGGTCTTAGTGTGGTGCTGACAGGGTCCATGAAGTATAGATGCCGTTGATGGAAAGATCCAGAAATAAGAGAGGAGGGGGGCTAGAGCTGCTCTCAGAGCTCAGGCACTCTCGGCCGTCCGATCAGTTTCCTGATGCGATTTGGGCCGTCGGATCTCGGGCTCAGCTCACGTGAGACGTCAGATATTTACCAGATCGTTGTGAGCCGTTGGATAAAATTCCAATTGCAACATAATGTAAATACCATGCCCCCACCAGGGCATTTCGGTCATTTCGCGTAGGAGGGGTATAAAAGGGGGGCGCTGCCGTGGGATAACCAAGCCGCCTCCTCCCTCCCGCACTCGTGCCTCCCCCGCGCCCAGCTCCTGTCGCCTCGCCTCTCTCTCTCCCTCCCGCCCTGCTTCTCTCTCCCTCCAAATCCTAACCCGCGCCCGCCTCCCTGCCCCACCGCCGCCGCCGCCGCCGTCGCTCGCCCAGGCACCCATCCACGACCTCACGCTGCCCCCTCCCGTCTCTCCCTCGCATTGGCCGCCACGCCCTCCCCTTCTCTGCGCTGCCTCGAAGAAGCACCTCGGTCGCTGCTGCTCCGCATCGCCGCTCCTCACCCACCCACCGAGACCGCCTCCTCCCCCGGAACCCTAGCAGCGGCCAGCTCGCCGCCCTCGGCCGTCGTGGGGTTCCTCGCGTAGGCGCATGGCGCCAAGGCCGTGACCTCCTCTCGCGCCTCTGCTCCCCCGACGAGGCCGCCGCCTCAATCCCCTGCCCAGCCCGCTTCATCACAAACAGTGACGGAAGAAGGACCCGCTTCCTTGGAGCAGGGCCACGGCACCGGAAGCGGACGAAGGAGGCCATTGTCAGGTGCGCCCCCTCCCTTTCCACCTCTCTCTGTCCCTTTGTGACTAATTTCGTCCGCCATATTGTAGCTGGCCCAGGATCTGAGCGCATCCGTCGCATCTGGGAGCGAGATCCAATGGCTGTAGATTTGATTATCTGTTGATTTTTAGGCTGTTACTCCTCTGTCCATGGCGTCCTGGAGCAGATGCCAGACTATGTGCTGCCATGGACCTGCTGGTTGGGGAGAAGGCTAAGGTGAGACGCAGCTACACCCAAAATTTATTTTTCTTGGAGGATTTACATTGTTCTCTCGGCTCACTGGATTTTGTATGTTGTCCAGCGCCGTTCTTTGTGTGTGTGCGCCTCTGATTCTTAGGTACGTCCCTAGCCCCACTGTCCTTCCATTGGCTATTTCAATTTCAGTAAAAAAAATTAGGTTTTGATCTTGCAAGTTGACACAATCTTACTGGCCCTTGATTCTGAGAGGGCCAAGGAATGGCCTTGTTACATTGCTAGCATGAGAACCTTTTTTAGCAAAACAATTGATGCTTACACTTCTCTGTGAAAATTTTGGTTCAGATCTCGGAAGAACAAAAAGATCCTCTGCACTGCACACTTTGACCAATGTCTGAAGATGGCAAAAACAAGAAACCTTCCAGAAATTATTTTGCTGAAGTACGCAATGAGCATTATACCGTATGCATTGGATGTCCTGCTATGGCACAGTAAAGACTATCTATTTTATACACTTTGATTTGATTAGGTAACTCAGGGCTTCGGAGTTGTCGACTAAGAATAAACAAACCTGACATCATTCATATTAATTTGGGTACTTAAATTCCTGCAAATTGATGCATAATGCATTATTCCAAGTGAACAAAACGTACAGTTGTTACGGTGAATCTGCTAATCAGGCTTTCTGTTTGTTGCAACTAACACTTTCGAAGGACAACTATACTAATAGACTAGAACATGAGTGCATGTTCTACTTGGATAGAATTAATCTTGCTTCCTTACATCCTCTGAATTCAAAAACAAAACATGGATGCCGTGATAGTGGTGGTAGAAACACTCTTAATTTATGTCCTGTCTCATGAGTCATGCATATTCCAGAATTTTTTTCTTAGCAATCACCAATGAAAATTACCATATATTATTGATCTTTTACTTCCAGTACTGTTCAGATGCGTAGTAGTATGGCTTACACTGCATTTCTGTATATTATTTGTATCCATATATATATTATTGATCTTTTAGTTCCAGTACTATTTAGTTGCGTAGTAGTAAGGCTTAGATTGCAATTTAGTTTCCTCCACTCATTGTTTTGCTTAGTTAAGTTTGTAGGACAATACAAATATATAAGTGTGCTTATATTATGTGTACTTTATTTAGACAAATTTTATAGAGGAAGAAATCATATTTTTCTGATAAATTGTTTCATGTGCAGAACAATCACCACATGTTGCAGCAAGGCCAGCAGAAAGATGATGTAGTCATGCATAGGTAAATGATTCTACAAATAATATTCAGATTTTCAATCCTCTTAGCATTTTTTATCTTGTGGTGCGTCCGCAGGTGAGAGCAAGGACGGTGAGGAAGCAGAGAGGTAGATTGTAGGACGAAGATGGGATCATGGCCGGCACGCTGCCTGGAATGACCTCGATTGGTTGGATTTTCACGCGAATTTTATATCTAAATCTTGTCATTTGCGTTGTTGCAGGGATTGTGCTGGGGGAGGCAGTGGTCCATTCGAGGGATGGACGAGAAGGCAGTGAATATGGAGATGCTCTCGCCGGCGGCGACGGCTTTCGTGGAGTTCGGCGTGCAGGACGCCTGCAACATCTGCCCCTAGGCCTTCTGCGACGGTGACCTCTCCATGGTAGCTGCCTCTCTCTTGCGGATGTAATGGTGATTGGCGATGGAAATCTTTCGATTCCGTGTTATACGTGTCTGAAGTTGAAGCTGTTCTGACTTCTTGTTTTGAATTGTCACAGGTTACAAGCTGCAAACATGATTTCCATCTCTAGTGCATCCTTGAGTTGTGAGGACCATGCCTTCTTATCTGCAATTTCCCCTCAAGTTCTGTAACCATTCGATTAGAAATTTTGAATGATATTGCCTAAAACTATCATATGAGAGTATGCATTTTGCTGTTGTTAGTTTGTTCATGGTAAGATTTGAAACATTGATAAATTGATTTGAGAACATTATATTTTTCAAGAGTTGCAGCTTATATTTTTGGCTGCTGAATATGATTGGTTTACTGCGTTGCACATTTTTGGCTAGAGGATTTGTTGTTCTGCACCATTTATCTTCATTTCTTACTTTTGACACTAATTCTGAACTTAAGATGAAACACCATGTTATCTATGTAGTAGCTTGATCACTACAATGACCCGTTGACTGACACCATGTTATATATACAAACACCATGTCATCTATATCTGTTCACTACATGACTTTTGTTGTGTACGCTGGATAGAAATGCACCAAGAAAATGCGTCAATTGTCAAGTGTTTGAACTCATAGGACATGGAGTCTAACTTAAGGGTCAGTATAATCTTTGTGTATTCCCTTGCTCCATCTTAACTAACCCGCTAACAGACAATATATATCTTAGGATGAAAATGTAGTGAGGTGGCAGACTAATAAAAGAACTTTAACACAACATTTAGTATTACTCAAAGAGTAGAAGGTACTCCATTCGTTCAATATTGTAATCTTTGGCATTCCTGACAGTATAAGTGAATGTTGAATGGGGATGTCATAAGTTAATGGTATTGCTTTGTTTTTTTTCTTAAACTTTCATATGCGTACCCTATTTAGATACTGCAAATTAATCTAGAGTTGGATTCTATAATTTTTATGTATTTTATTGTTACTTTGAAATCCTTCTCTTAATAATCATTATGTTCGACAGGTGCACGAGCTTTCAGATCTAAGGTTCAATCCTAAGCCATTAATCGGCCCTACTCTACTGCATATCCTTGCTATTGTTGTTCAGTGTCTTGCTTGCAATACGAATGGGTGCCTCCAGATAGGAACATATGTAGTTTCTTGATTTACTAACATGTGTGTGGATCCCAATGCGCATATTCTTGATGAAAACTATCCTTTAACCCTATAGCGTCATGTGGCTTTATCAAAGTCAGGCCATTAATTGGGTTTTTAACAAAATTCCATTTGACTTACAAATATATCTGCAGTGACATACTATTATTAGCAGTCATCTAAATACTCTACAGTTCCAGTGGTAGATGAACTGGTCTATCAAATATGCATTGCTTTCTGTATTGCCTAGCCCCGCCTCGATTACGTTGTTCTGTTATACTAGATGTTTATTCACCCGTTGTGATAGCATATCTGATTGTTTATATTTGTTTGACATGTATTCCGTGCACAGAGTCACTTGGTTGTTTGATGCGTTCGTGCTCGTCGGCGGGACGGTGCAAAGCGCAACTCCGACGCGGTTCCTCGCCGGTTGGATGGCGTTCAAGCACAACCCCGGCACGCACTGAGTACTGCCTCGGCTACAACCTCCCTCGGTGAGCTCCATCTTCCTCCCGCTCCTCTGCTTCGGCTACTGTATGGGACATGGCCATGGCTATATTGATATGGTGCTTGTCTGGTTGATGCTCTATGCCCTACTCATGCATCGGTTCCTACTTGAGCTCTGTAGTTGTGGATCCATGCCATTTTAGGGTTTGCAGGCTGCTGTTCATGGTTAGTTGCTATCATAGGAGCTCATGTGATGCTCTGGTTTACATGTGGATGCCCTGGTCCTATAGTTATGCTCCTGGATTTGCTAGATTGATCAGTGGCGTTCGTGCTAGGGCGATGATGATTAATCGTGGCTGAAATAAGTGTGCCTTTGAGCAATCGTGGCACCTGTGCGTATCAGGTTGGATCCTCCCTCTTGTCTCTAGAATCCTTTTTGATCCTGTGATACTTGTTGTTGTCCTTGGATGGTCATTCTTGTTGAGTGATAACCAGGGCAGCTCCACTGTATAAACAGATTGATCTGGTGATAAGAGATGACGGGGGTAGGATATATGATCGAGGAAAGGCGAATCTGAGCCCACTATGCAATGAACCCTGAACCCTTTCTATTTGTATTTAAAGGTGTTGCTTATCCATCCATCCAGAAATAAGAACAGAGGCAGCCACCGAGCGTTCTCATAGCTCAGGCACTCTCGGCCGTCCAATCTGTTTCTTGATGCGATTCCAGCCGTCGGATCTCAGGTTCAGCTCACGTGAGACGTCGGATATTTACCAGATCATTGTGAGCCTTTAGATAAAATTCCAATTGCAACAGAATGTAAATACCATGCCCCCACCAGGGCATCTGGGTCATTTCGCGTACCGGCTATAAAATGACCGCGGCTTCTTGCGATGAAAACCTAGCCGTCGCCTCCACTCTCACTCGCTCATGCAGCCGCCTCCCTCCCTCCCACGCAGGTGGCTCCCACCAAACACGGCGACGGCGGCAGCAGCCATGGAGGAGGGCGGCAGATCAGCGGCGCCGGCGATGGCGTCCGCGGCGGCTATGCAATGAACCCTGAACCATTTTTATTTTATTTAAAGGTGTTGCTTATTTGTGCTCAAGTGGTGTTCGTGCTAGGGCGATGATGATTATCTTGGCTGGAATTAGTGTGCCTTTGAGCAATCGAGGCACCTGTGGGTATCAAGTTGGATCCTCCCTCTTGTCTCTAGAATCCTTTTTGATCCTGTGATACTTTTTGTTGTCCTTGAATGGTCATTCTTGTTGAGTGATAACCAGGGCAGCTCTACTGTATAAACAGATTGATCTGGTGATAAGAGATGATGGGGGTAGGTTATATGATCAAGGAAAGGCGAATCTGAGCCCACTATGCAATAAAACTGCAGCTACCTCCCCTAATGTGTGTAGTATTGAAGGCAAAAAAGAACTTTTCATGTCTTGCTACTTTAAAATTCCAAAAAGGTTCATTCTTCCTTTGCTGGTTGCTTAACCATGATTTTTGTTTTGCTGTGGTTCTGGTTGAGATACTAAAGGTTGTTCATATATGAAAAGAACAGACACTTATAGTTTTGTATGCCTCAACTGTAGCTTAGGATCCAGTGTTGTAGTGCTTTGCCTAATTAAAAATAACTCTAATCAATAATAGTGGTTCTTTCCTTCTGATTTGAACTGAGAGAGGGCCACTGATTCTTGATCTTAAGGTGACCCCATATTTCTATGCCTCATGTTCATGCTGCTCTATGTTCCCTTTAAAAAATTCTTGCTTGCATTTTGGGTTGGTTTTCTGCTCTATGTTCCCTTCTAGCGTTTCTTTCCGTTGTTGCTGCAACTCCCTTTTTTGTATACTACATGATCTTTTTGTATCTCATTCTGCATGTGACGTAACTAAATAATAGATCTTCGATCAGTATTCACATTGAGATGAAAGGTTATATCTGATATCATCTAGCTCAAGTAGGAACTTTCTGCTCCAATATTTGCTATGCAATACTTGCCTTGCCATGTTTTTTTTACTATTGTGCCCTAAAAATTTATGAATTAAATGATTACCTCTTCCTGTTTGTATGAGGTAGCAAGTCATTTTGTTGCCTACTCTATAACATAAATTCCTTGCGACGTGCTGATAGGGAGAAAATTGTGTCATTTCTGATTTCTTTATTCCCACTTGATATCTGCAAAGTAGAGAGATGGAGCTTGGAAGCATTATATTGGATTTGGATCTCACTGATAATGCACCAGATATGCAGTTGTTTTATTGTGAAATGAGGTCTGTGATGTCTTTGATGCCATTTTTTGTTTACCTCAAACTTGCCAATCGTGCTTGAATAGAGTCAAGGTTGAGTTCCAAACAAAATGATGCATTGTAGGATCTCTTACTTCATAGGGAAATGCGTTAGTATATTGCTGTTGCGCATATGTGACTGCAATTTGTATTTTGTCATATCTATCAGTCCTGTACCGATGTTTGAAACCAATTTAAGTGGCCCTTTGGAAGGTTTTTCAGTTTAGTCATGTAACACCCATGTGCTGGTATATTTCAGTCCCTTGTGAAATGAATCGTTTATGTGTATGAAAGCTTTTAGAATATCACAAAAATGTTCAGTTTTAGTGTCCTGTTCACTGCCAATTCTCTTACTGCTTTTGTCGTGACCATGCAAATCAATTATCTTGTGGATTGACTATGCCTTGCTTACCTTGCATTGGGTTTATTTTGCTGTTTGTGACCTATAGTAAACTCATCTATCATGGATGGTTACTTTGATTTTTTAGATGTAAACAGTTTCTCTTGATGCGTTTCCGGCCCTCGGATGTGACGTAACAACATAATGAAACAAAAAACCTTTGTGCATGTTCTCATAACAGTGATGTGATGTGTGAAAATTGTTTGAGTTTTGTATGATTAACTCTTAAGGGAGCATCACCAAACGAAAAGGTCAATTGTTCGGGCTATCCACGTTGTGAAAGGGGCGAGCAACCACAACCCAATGTACATCAGCGATGACAAAGGTATGTCTATATGCAATGTGTAGCAGCGTTGTTGTCGCAAACTTCCTATTACAGCTCGATGCAAGTTCGTATAACCCTACTGCATCTGTGGCTTGCTTTTGTCCTCTTAAGTTCCTGCTCTTAGCATTGAACTTAATGTCGTTTGATTAACTTTTGTAGTCTTCATGACCCTACTGAACGCGATGCTATCTTGATTTTTGCATGGACTAAATGTTTCTTTTTTGTCTCGAACCTGAGAACGTTTTTTTTTCTTCTTTTAGTTAGCCTCTCTGGTGCTATGGGTCGACCCATTTGATTTCCCTTTTTTGCTATGACCAGTGGGCATTTCCTATAGGCTTTCGTTCGCTTATTAAGTTGCTCAGCTTTGTTATAATATTTCTGAGCACTGATAATGTCCATAGTACGCTATGCTTTTAGGATATAATTTTTCCTTGTGTGTTGATGCAGTTATGGTGTACTTTACGAGATAATTTTATGTACTGGCCATTCTCTTAGGAGATTTTTTGTTTCATTATGTTGGTAGACCATTCTCTTAAATCATTTTTTGTTTTGGTGATCATTCTTTTTAATGACCACTGATGTAACTCTCTCTCTCTCTCACCGTTGCTTCTCTCATCATCTTGGATTGCAGGTCACCACCATCACGGGGCGGGACGAGGTCTGTGCAGTAGCTTGGATTGGATCTCCACTGATTTATCTCCTTTGCTGCTTTAAACGGGGGCTCTTATATCTGACATATTAATCTCATGCATTAGTTTTGCTTTTGTTCTCTTATGTTCCTGCTCTTAAGTGTTGAACCAAATGTTGTCTAATTAGCTTTTGTAATCTTGTATGACCATACCAAACTCGATGTTGCCTTGCTTATGGGACGGACTAAATTCAATTACCTATTGTAATCTTATATGACCGTGTTGAACTCGATGATGCCTTGCTTCTGGTACAAGACTGAATGTTTTTCTTTTTCTCTTGAACCTGAAAATCAATTGTTCTGTTGAATAGATGTGCTAAACTTGGCCTCTTACTAATGCAACATGTGTTTGATCTTTATCCGCTTGGACAAGTTGTTCGGACCGGCACCCTTCGGCATCCTCGTACCAAGGCGGGATCCCGATGGTTAATAATGATGGCAACGCTTTTATAGATGGCCACTGGACTGAGAGAGATAGAGTGAGCCTGACAGAGTGATGCTGGGGTGGCGGTAGCCACAACGTGCCTGTCCTGCAGCCGCAGCGCAGGCTGAAAAGGACGGCAGTGTCCAGTGAGAGCGCCCACCGTCTCTCTCCATCTCCTGGATGGATCGCATTATTTGTACATCCAACGACAGATACCCCTCAGGATGCAGGTTTTTTTTTTCTCAGGCTAACTCCAACACACGGCCCTAAATGAATATTTGTTTCGTCCGAATTTTGTTCGTTTGGGTCAGCAAAACGGATCTCCATGTTCGGTTTGGGCCGGCCACCGGTCTGTGCAGCCAACGCGCTGTCGCATCCCAAACATTGTCCATGTTAAAACAAAAAATGAAACTCCCAAAAAAGACAATGCACCTTTTAAAAAACCAAACAAATGCATTGCAAAATATCTTAAAACATAATATATATGACAAACATTAAACAGTCCACGTCTTCTTCACGGCCCGCACATAGTACATAAGTTTAAATTAAAAAAAACATAAAAATGGTAGATCTGCCGCCCGCCCGCGCCGCCAATGCAGTCACCGTCTTCAGGTGCCACCGTCCTCGCCGTCGTCGTCCTTGGTCAGGTTGATGTAGGGAGGTGGCATCCAGAGGTAGGGCGGCGGCCCCCAAAATGGCCTGACGTCCTGTGCAGGTTGCGGTGGTGGAGGCAGTGGTGGTGGTGCTGACCACGGCGCCCACACCGCCCATGGTGCTGGTGACGGCGACGACAGCGGAGTGCATGGCACCGTGGTCGTCCACGCCCATGACTGCCCGTACAGCGTCTCGTTCCACACCGGGGTGGACGGCCGGTTCTCCATGGCCTCCTCCATCACCTCCCCCTTCACCTCTTGCTTGACGTCCAGCTCCAGCACATAGACGTCGCCGACGGCTGAGAGTGCCAACATCTCCTCCAGACCCACCCACTGCGCCTCCTGGCTCCGCTTGTACTCCCTCTCGGACTCATCCATGACAGCCCGCACCAGCCGCTCCTCCTCCTCGGCCGTCATGGTCGAAGCTGCCGGTGGCGGCAGCGATGGGGAGGGAGAGGGCTTCGGCATCAGGCCGCGCACACGAGTCCAGCGGCGCGCTCTGGGTGGGCTCGCCGCGCGCACACGCGACACGTGGGGCAGGCTACGAGCATGGCTGACATAGTAGGTTTGCCAGCGCATGTCGTGCTCGTCATGGAACCAAGTTTCCCAGAGCAGCGACTCGACATCGTAGCGCGGGATGTGGGCGTGCCGGCGGGTGATCTCTTCCAGGCGGGCACGGCCGCTCGCCAGCACGGGGGGATCAGCACCCGATCCGGGCTTAGATGCCACCCATTGGGGAGGTGGGCATCGGACCATGGCAACGGGGTGCCCGTCTGCCAGTACCGGCGGGCGCGACCGCTCGCTGGCACGGGGGATCGGCACCCGATCTGGGCTTAGATGCCACCCATTGGGGAGGTGGGCATCGGACCACGACAACGGGATGCCCGTCTGCCAGTACCGGCGGCCGACGTCCACCTTGACGTACGACTGGAAGCGAGCCGGAGTCGCGGGAGGGGAGATCGAGAATGCGGCCAATGACGTGGAGTAGGTGATCGCGCTTCCCGATGAGGCGGACGACGAGCCCACCTCATGGTCGTGTTTGCTCTTTTTGCCCGACACCCACTTCCAGAAGCCCATCGCGACGGCCGGTGGTGAGCGAAGTGGGGCGGCGCGGCTAGGGTTTGGTATCGGGCATGGAGAGAGCAATGGAGCGGGGACGGTGTGGGGAAGTGAAAGTGGACCGGCCAGTCCACGGCTTTGCCATAAAAAAGGACGCAGCCGGGGCGCCTGGCTGGGTGGCTGACTGGCAGATGTACTAATCTATTGAGTTCTTTTCTCTTCTAGTCGTGGTGATATGCTGCTTTTTACATTTGTTCTCGAAGTCGTCCATGATTATTCATGCCACCAACCGAAAGTCACCCATGATTCAATCAGCTGTGTTGATCCTCTAACTAACTTAGCTTGGCTACCAAGCACTAATCCTAACAAAGGCTAGATGACGCTGTTGTCTAAACACTACTACTAATCGTACTACCACACAAAGTGGTGGTAATCATAGCAAAAGTAAAGTAAGGTGAGTGTGGATGAGCTGATGCCACGAGGTTGGAATCGTCAACGTCAGTCAGCATGGACAAATAGATAGCTGCCTACGTGGACGTCGCCATCTCGTGGGCCGCGTGGGTCCCACCTGCGTGCCTGCGTGTGGGGCCGGCGGTCGAGCCGCGCGGCACGGCACGGGGTCGGTTTCCGTCGAGGCTGGCATGCGGCGCGCGTCCACCTCCATGAAGCGTTTGTTGGTCTCGGCGGATAGGCGGCAGGTCGCTGTACCTCATTTGGCCGCTTTCAATCGTATCCAAAAGCTTCTGCCAGGACGTCTCGCACATCACATGCATGGATGCGTGAGATGGCAATGGCAGCTAGCTTCGCCGACATCACGGCAGCATCATGCGTAACACTGGCATGAATCAATTGCCATTGACGCACCTCTGCATGAGTTTTATGGAGCAGTAGGTTGATTTTCAGAGACGTGATAATTGGGGCCTAGCCTAGGAATGTGCAAGCAAGCTAGAGCACGGACTAGGCGTCGCTTTCGCTTTCGTGCCGGGCGGTGTGGAGTCGCTGTCCGCGTAATTCCATGGGAAGGAAGGAAGGGGCGGGAGTGATGGTCGGTCAGTGGACTTTGTGGATCTTTTTTCCCTTCTTCCTTTTCTTCATGGATGGATGGGAGGCGGAGGCTCTTCCTCTACTCGTGCTATGGTGATGGACGGGCGATCCAAAGGCGTCGCACGCGTGTCCTTCTCAATGTCCCCAAAAGATAAGGGAATTAATTGACCTACTACGTCAATATCTCTGGTACATGTCACTGCAAAATGACACGTCGACAACACTGAACCACATGAATGCTATGCTAAGCTCGCGAGGGCGCTTTTCTCCGGGCCAAAACTTGGCTGGTAGGTTGGCGCATGATGATGCATGAATGTCGGCTCACCCTCGGAGCTGCCATGGCATGACAGGGCACGCCGCGCGCCACGCGCCACGCGCCTCACAGACGGCGGCCTTTATTATTATCGACGAAGTCGGCAAGGGCAAGGCGGCCCAGCCAGTCGGACCCGGCGGGAATTCCTGGCGGGATCATTATTGTCGGGGCTTCTTTTGGTCCGGTCGGTCATGTGGACTTGGTACCTTCCGCGGGGAGGATCGGGCGCCTCTCCGACGGACACAGATAAGGTGGCATGCACCTTTGCATGTCACCGTGTGACATGCGGCCTAAATTTAAATTTAAACATTGCGAAAAAATCTGAAAAAAATCATGCATGTTCACAGCACATATTAAGATAACCCCTCAAAATTTCAGATCAAAATTCGAAACATACATCGAGAAACAAAAAAGAGAAATCTGTCATGAATAGTCCCGAATGGTTCTCTGTAGACTATTCACATCTGAGTTTCTCTTTTTTGTTTCTTGATGTATGTTTCGAATTTTGATCTGAAATTTTGAGGGGTTATCTTAATATGTGCTGTGAACATGCATGATTTTTTTCAGATTTTTTCGCAATGTTTAAATTTGAATTTAGGCCGCATGTCATATGGTGACATGCAAAAGGTGCATGTCACCTGATCTGTGTCCCTCTCTGACGTACGTACGTCCTCTGATGTTGTCTCAAAAAAAAAAATTGTCCTCTGATGGCCACTGTTTAGTGGTGGTGCTGACAGGGTCCATGGAGTATAGATGCCGGTGATGGAAAAATTAATAATGATGGCAACGCTTTTATGGGCAGCCAACTAGCCACTGGGAGAGAGTGAGCCTGGGGTGGCGGCTGCGGGTGCCGTAGCCACAACGTGCCTGTCCTGCAAGCTGAAAAGGACGGCAGTGACCAGTGACCAGTGACCAGCGCCCACAGTCTCTCCATCTCCTCGATGGATCCCAACAGGCCCAGCAAGTACAATCATTTGTGCTACATCCAACGACGGTCTAATTTCGTGTTTTCACCCTTTTTCGGTATAATTTCGGGATCTGATCCACATTTGATTTTTTTTTTGAAATCTGACCATTTGCCTACCGTCAGAGGTCTTGGCGGTAGCCCCCCGCATGCTACCGCCGTGGGACCTGGCGGTAGGTGACGAGACAGCGACAAGCTGACGTGGAAAAGGACCCTACCGCCAGCAGCCAAAATCACTGTTCTGACCTTGTCAGAAAACTTTAGCACAAAGTGAACTCTTCATGAAATTATTTCCGAATCTGACCCTTTATGCAACGCCAGAAACCGTGGCGTTTCTGCTCTACATGGAAACGCCAAGCTAGCTAGCGTTGCTGCTTCACATGAAAACACCGAGCTGGCTCACGTTGCTGCCCACATGAAAACGCCAGAGGCTTTGGCGTTGCTGTCCCAGATATTTAAGTGTTTTGGCAGTCATTTCGGCCGTTGCTGTGCCGATCTGACGCAAAGGCATGAAACCCACCATCCCATCTGGACCGTGCATGCACGCAGCTCCAAACGTTTGTTGACCCGCCGGACGAACAACTGCTGACCACCCAACCTACTATGCTACATTGCTCCTAGGCCCTGAGCATGCAGATGCCTGTACACATCATGTCCGCATGCACTGGATTCCTAGCAGTGGATGCAACTAAGCTCTATTGACAGTATGGGGAGCCTGCAGGAAACCTACCGGTCATGTAAACCTGCAGCACATGCAGAGGAGCAGCTAGCAACTAGCAACACAGTGAAAAGGCTTGAGAAAAAGGTTTTGTTTAATTGTTTTTTAATGTACTCATCAATCAAGTCCATTGAGCACTAGCAAGATATCGTTTAAAACATGTGTAGGGCAGAAACGCCATGGCCATTGGCGTTTCCAACCTGCCACGTCAGCGAGCCACACACCACTTAAATATCTACGGCAGAAACGCCAAAGCGCCTGGCGTTTCCAAGAATGTTTGAAACGCCAAAGCCTCTGGCGTTTCCATGTGGGCAGCAAAGCGAGCTATCTCGACGTTTTCATGTGGAGAAGCAACGCGAGCTAGCTCGGCGTTTTAATGTGAATCAGAAATGCCACGGTCTCTGGCGTTGCCAAAAGGGTTAGATTGTGAAATAATTTCATGCAGAGTTCATTTTGTGCTATACTTTTCTGACAAGGTCAAAATAGTGATTTTGTCCACCGCTAGCTACCCCGGCAGTAGGCTTCTAACACCTACCGCCAGGGACCCTGGCGGTAGGGTCCTCGGGTGGATAAGGTTGGGAGGGGGGACCTTTGGTCCCCCACACTCACTCATTCAGCCCCCACACCTCACACCTCACCTCTCCCCCGAGCTCAAGTCAGCCCCCTCTCTTTTTCTACCTCAAGATCCTCTCAAATCTCTCTCATTTGGTTGACATTTGTCCGGTGGATTCGTAGCACTTTCATCACCCAAGGTACCTCTCTCACTTCTCCTCATTTTGATTGGTTGAAATCTTGGTTTTGTGTGCATTAGCTCATTTTATTGCAAACCCTAGTTCATCATTTTGGTGTGGTCAAATCAATTAGTATGATGCATTTAGGGTTATGTTTGTTATTTCCTTATGTATTATGTGCCTAGAATTGTTTGTAGAATAGTTTGTGTATCTAGATCTAGTGCTATGATTAGTGGTCATCTTTGGGGTTAGGGTTAGGCTTAAGAAAATAATGAAGATCAAGATCACCTTAATAGTAACCAAGTGTTGTGCTTCATTTGATTTATTGTGTGGATTTTCATCTTAAACCCGTATATTCATGTAGGATGGACATTGCAGCTATGAGTCTGACGGTAGCGTATGAGAAGGTTTTAGAGGAGCGACAGCGTGCTATGGCAAGGGAGCTTCAAGCATGTTTAAAGAGTAGTGATGATGCAAATGCGGCCATGATGGATTTTAGCAAGTATTATATTATCGAGGAACCTTGTGATCTTAAGGAGAAAAAAGTTTTCCGGAGGCTTGTGAAAGAAAAAAAGAAGATACTTCATGAGTTCCAGGAGCTGGAATATGCTTGCAGACACGCTTTGGCAATGGAGATTGGGTTCTCTGTCAGCAAAGAAGAATTCCGGGAGCTGGACTTGAAAAAACCCGGACAGGTCATTGGATGGGCAATCACACAAGGCGTGTCAGAGATTCCGGACCGCCATGCTCGATGGGGCTGGTTCCGCGAAACGAATGGTGTGTTGGAGAATTGGGCGGGATCCTCGGATTTTCAACTGAAGCCTAATCGTGATCGTGACGAACAAATTGAACGTCTTATACGTTTTAGAGCTGTTTTTCGGTGTAGAAAATGTATGCCCGAGCTTGAGCTTGTAGTTTGAACTCATGTCATTCGAATCGGTAGATGTTGTAAGTCATTTGAACAAGTGTCATTTGTGGATTTAATGAGCTATGCTGAGTTATGTATGTCCTTGCTACTTGATCATTTCTGGATGTCTTTTGGATGTTAGTTTACAGAAGTTTGTAAAAAAGGGGTGAAACAAGTCTATTTTGAGGGGTTGGCACCCTACCGCCAAGGGGTCTGGCGGTAAGGTGGCCAACCCTACCGCCAAAAAACCCCGAAGATCGGTCACAGTAAGTATTTGAGGGGGTGGCACCCTACCGCCAGACTCCCTGGCGGTAGGGTAGCCAACCCTACCACCAAAAAATCCCCAAGATCAGTCACAGGAAGTATTTGAGGGGGTGGCACCCTACCGCCAGACCCCCTGGCGGTAGGGTAGCCAACCCTACCGCCAAAAAAACACAAAGATCGGTCACAGCAAGTATTTGAGGGGGGTGGCACCCTACTGCCAGACCCCCTGGCGGTAGGGTAGCCAACCCTACCGCCAGCTAAACCTCCAGATCCGTCACAGGGGCTATAGTCGAAGGGGGGCACCCTACCGCCGGATGGTCTGGCGGTAGGCTCCTGCATCCTACCGCCAGGGCCTCTGGCGGTAGGTTAAAAAACAGAGCGCACACTCTATTTTTTTTGTTTCTTGTTGATTTCACAAGATGCACAACAGTTTATCACAGAAATTCATGACAAATAACAAAGAAATTCCAGACAAACTTTGGTCTACGAGATAGTTTTGACAACAAATTCATTACAAATGTCAAATTTAGGTCTACGAGGTAGTTCACGACACATGGCTTCTTGCCTTAGTAGTACATAGTTCATGATAAATGTGGCATGGCTTCATCCGGTTACATGACGAGTCCACCGAAGCGAAGACCCTACTGAGTCATAGGAGGCCATTTCCCCTTCTTGTCACGTGCCTCATCCTCCTCTTGCGCCTCGTGAGCCTTTGCAAGCTTTCTTGCCCTCTCCTCCTCACAAGCAAGCTTCGCTTTGCGTGCCCTCTCCTCTTCTCATTTCTTCCGCTCCAACCTCCCCTTCTGACGACGCTCCTCCTCCAAACCTCTTCGAAATGATTCTTCGAACCGCCGTTGGCGCCTAAAACAATCTTGATATTGGCCCTTTTGGACATTTTCTGGCACTTCATGATCTATCCATGTGAAGTACTTGCATAGAGGAGGCAGTGACTGCATACACAAAATAAGTTAGTGCTCACACAAATTTGAAAGCAACATGTTACTTTTAAGACATACCGGCGGTAGGTCATAGGGGTTAGTTGGAAGCGCACGATCATGGGCATAGTTGGGGCATACAAAAAATCCCCTTCCCTCCGTCCATGACTTCTTTTGGTCGGTGGAAACCTTCACCTTGCAAACATCTCCACACCAACATGGTGGGATTTTCACATCTTTCTCCTTCACCTTGTCCAAAGATGCGTTCTCCCACTTGTTCGGCATGTCTTCTTGGTTAGCACACGATGGCCTCATCATGGAACCGGATGAAGCCATGCCTACAACAATTAAAGATGATAAGTCAAACATATGAACACATTGACATGTAAAGAAGCAAACAATTAAAGATGTTAAGCAAACATATCAACAAATTGACATGGAAGGAGACAAGTAGTACCATTCACATTATTTCAACCATCAGGATTTAGCAACACGTCGATAGGCCTTCCTCTATCAACCCGACGTGTCCTAGAACCACCGGATCCACGACCCGCTCTAAGACTAGTCCTTCCTCCACGGCCTCCTCTAAGACTAGTCCTTCCTCCACGGCCCCCTCCAAGTCTAGTCCTTCCTCCTCGTGTGCCGGCGGAACCTCCTCTACCACCACGTGTTTGACTAGTGCTCGTGTTGGTTCTTGGTCTTTTCGTGCATCTTCTAACGTTGTGCCCCATCTCGTTGCATTCTCCACAATTGTTGGTGTCTGGTGCCTCCATGAAATGACCACTACCAAATTGCTTCATTCCAGTGTATCCAGCTAGATCATCCATGTCACTCCTGAACCTCTTCTTTCTTCTTCTTCTCCTCATAGGCACCATGAGTGCGGGATCTGGCACAATGTGTGGGCCATGATACTCAGGCCACTCCGAGGCATCAAGGAAAGGATTAAACCGAGGCGCCCATGTCAACCTCGTTCGTTCCAATGTGAACTCGTGCAACCGCACCGTTGTGCCATCGGATACGGGCAAGTTTCTCGCCCGTGTTGCGGTCATCAAATGCGAGCAAGGCCAATGATACTTGTGTGGCCTCTCACACTGGCACCACCGGTTTTTGATGTGCACCTCGTACGCAACTCCACCATAAGACACACCGTCCCTTGTTGTCCCACCTGAACCTTGAATGGATAGTCCATCTTTTCGCCAATCCACTTGGCCGTGCTTTCGGAATGCTTTAGGAAGTACTCGTTGAGCTTGATGAAAGTGTACTTGAGTATTGCGGTCATCGGCAAGGAACGGACACCCTTCAACACATTGTTGAAGCATTCCACCATGTTGCTTGTCATGTCCCCATATCGCATACCTCCTTGATCGTAAGCGCGTGACCACTTTTCTTTATCCGGCTCGTGCCTAGTCAGGAATTCTTTTCCCCCTTTGTTCTTCACCAACGCCTTGAGGAGTTTATCATATCGGCTTTTGAATGTGTCGGTGTTGAATGCAACACAAACATGGGTAAGGTCTTTGCAAAACTCCTTGCTCTTGCATGCCCGGTAAAATTTTGCCACAAAGTGTCTCATGCACCAACGGTGTTGAAGCTTTGGAAGACCTGGAATATCAATGTCTATTGCTTTGAGAATCCCATGATGGCGGTTCGATATAATGCATACCTCTCTCTTGCCAATCACCTTTGTCCTCACATGCCCCATGAACCACTCCCAATTGTCATCGTGCTCCGAAGGCACCAAGGCAAATGCCACCGGCAACACGTTATCATTTGACGAGTGGGCCATTGCCACCATCAATGTGCCCTTGTATTTGCCGGTCAAGAATGTACCATCTATAGACAAGACCTGCCGATAATACGTGAATGCCTCAATGCATTGTCCAAAGCTCCAGAAGGCACGGCGAAACACTCCGTCAATTGACTCGACCCAATGGCGCATGCCCGGGTTCCGATGAGCAATGGCTGCGAACATCTTCGGCAGAATGTTATATGCGGCCTCATAATCACCATGCAACATCCTAATAGCGTTTGCCTTGGCCATCCATGCCTTCCCATACTTGACCGGGTATCCGAATAGTTCCTCAATCGAAGTCATGAGAAACTTGACCTTCACGGTTGGATCATGTGCTATTTGATTCAACAACTTGTAGCCTAGATACTCAGACGTGAGTTGATGGTGTCCTTTTCTTCGGTCGGCCTTGTCCGGGGGTACGCACGTGTGAGTGGCAACACAACTCTTCAACACCCATTGCACGGTTTCTTTGATTTTTCTACCACGGACCCTCCAACAGCAACCTTCTTGGTCACATATGACTGTGTACCGAACATTTTGATTGGAATGACCAACAACAAATGGCCTATGGTTCCTAATGGCATAGTCACACAACCATATCTTGAACTCTACCAAAGAACCAAACTTGATGCCTTTCTTCAAATGAGCATTCTCATCCTCATTTTGTGGCCGAGGATCACCGACCTTGGGGCACGGTGTTGGCTCAAACAACCCCAATCTCATCCCACCGTCAACAACGGCCTTGTCCGCAAGACTCACATCCCTAAACAACAGCGGCCCTCTTTCCTTGCCGGTCACCTTCTTGTAGATTTGATTTTCTTGCGCCGTCAACCCATCCTCATCCAATTCTTCCTCCGGACCCTCGTCATCCAAGCCATACCCACACATACGGTTATAAGGGAGGGTACGGTCCATGTCTTGTTGCCGCACAATGACATCCAAGTTACCAATGGCATTGTAATGAATCTCTTCATTATCCGCGTAAGCATCCTCTTGAGCAACAATAGCATCATCATCAACATGATCACTAGCATCTTCTTGAACAAGAGGAATAGCATCATCTCGGAGTACTATGGCGCTATCATTGATATGATCTTCATTGGGTTGGCTACTTGGTGGTTGGCTAGAACAATTGGGGACATACACCTCGGCACTACCATCGTGTATTGGGGAGGATACATTGCGGTTCAAATCAATTTGCAAGGGAGGAGGATCAACCTTTGTGGGAAATATCTCAAGAGACTTGTCTTGTGATGCGTCTACTTTCTCCTTGTACACATTCCAATGCAATTGGGAGGTGATGGGCATACTCTTTAGTCGGGACTTTACTCCCAATCCAACGTCATACCTCCCAATAAGATTAACATCGGCATTTTGGTCATTCCAATGTAAGACGCTTCTCACTTTCACTACAAGATCATCAAAGCTTGGACTTGTGTCAAAAACCATAGCTTCTTCCCCTTCATCGTCTTTTCCATTCATAAATGTCGTCTTGTCCAAAATAATGAACATTTACAAGCTTATGCATCTAAGAACAATGGAAACAATAAAGTCATCCATATATGTCATCCAACCAATTCAAATGAAGCAATAACATAATTTATGCACACATTGGACAAAAAACTTCTATTCATAGTTAAATTCACCTTAACCTTAACCATAACCCTAACCATAACTATAATACTAACCCTAACCCTAACCCTAACACTAACCCCTCATATTACCACTACAACCCCTAACCCTAGGCAAGCACAAGCACAAACATAGCCATAAATGCATCATAAATGTGCCATAAATGCACACAACAAGATCAACACCTAGGGTTTGCAATAAATTGAGCAAAAGCACACAACAACAAGATTTCAACCAATCAAAATTAGGGGAAGTGAGAGAGGTACCTTGGGGCATGAAAATGCTCCGGATCCACCGGTGAAATCTCAAGCAAATGGAGTGGATCTAGGGGGTGTTTGGGTGGGGGAAAGAGAGAGGGGAGGAGCTGACCACGGGGAAGAAGAAGAATGGGGAAGAAGAGTGGTGGTGGGGCCCACAAACCAGCCCCTCCCAACCTTATCCAACCCAGGACCCTACCGCCAGGGTCCCTGGCGGTAGGTGTTAGAAGCCTACCGCCGGGGTCGCTGGCCGTAGGGTCCTTTTCCACGTCAGCCCCAACTGGCGGCCGTTTGTCGCCGTCTCGTCACCTACCGCCAGGTCCGACGGCGGTAGCCTGCGGGGGGCTACCGCCAAGACCTCTGGCGGTAGGCAAAAGGGTCTGATTTCAAAAAAATTCCAAACGTGGGTTAGATCCCGAAATTAGACAGGAAAAGGGTCAAAACACGAAATTTTGCCTGCAATGACAGATATCCTCCCACACGATGCAGTTTTTCCTGTTTACTAATACTAACCTGTGTAAATAAATAAAAAGAAAAAGAATGATATGGTTTTCTGGCTGCTCAAAGAATGCTGGAGAAAAAAAATCCAAATAGCAGCAGTTGACATGTCACCAACAGATCATTGGTCCTAATGGTTGCACTACCGCCAACCTGTCATAGACACAGTTCGGAGTGCAAATACAGTTCTAATGAGCAATCAGACCAGACCGTTTTTGCCTGGTTTCGACAAGACGACGTACAGATAGAAACTATAGTCCATCATTTTTCTTTTGCACATCACGCCCATCACCTAGAGGTCCGCCCCGCTCTCGCTCCGCCCCGCCGCCCGCCGCGTGCCACTCCGGCCACGGCGGCGACCACCCCCCGCGCCGGCGAATCCCACCCACCTCCCATGCTTTCTCCACCTAGCTAGGTCGTCTCATGCCAAACTCGATCCTCGCGGTTGCACAACACTCTCCGTTTAGATCTGTTGGATTTCGAATTCATGCAGCACCGGACGGCCAAATCCCTCATGAATCCTGGGCGGCGCGCGGCAGGGGAAGGCGCGCGGGGCTCGCAGTCGCCTACAAGTATACTGCGGTCCGCATATCGCGGCGACCCAATGTTCGACACCACCAGGCAGATCCCTCTAGGCGATGCATAAAAATATGTGACATGATATGGCCATCATCATCTTGTACTCATGATATCCATCACCGAAGCATCGTCATGATCTCCATCGTCACCGGCGCGACACCTTGATCTCCATATTAGCATCGTTGTCGTCTCACCAACTTATTGCTTCTACGACTATCGCTACCACTTAGTGATAAAGTAAAACAATTACATGGTGATTGCATTGCATACAATAAAGCGACAACCATATGGCTCCTGCCAGTTGCCGATAACTCTGTTACAAACATGATCATCTCATACAACAATTTATATATCATCACGTCTTGACCATATCACATCACAACATGCCCTGCAAAAACAAGTTAGACGTCCTCTACTTTGTTGTTGCAAGTTTTACGTGGATGCTACGGGCTTAGCAAGAACCGTTCTTACCTACGCATCAAAAACCACAACGATTTTTCGTCAAGTTTGCTGTTTTAACCTTCAACAAGGACCGGGCGTAGTCACACTCGATTCAACTAAAGTTGGAGAAACAGACACCCACTAGCCACCTATGTGCGAAGCACGGCGGTAGAACCAGTCTCATGAACGCGGTCATGTAATGTCGGTCTGGGCCGCTTCATCCAACAATACCGCCGAATCAAAGTATGACATGCTGGTAAGCAGTATGACTATTATCGCCCACAACTCTTTGTGTTCTACTCGTGCATATAACATCTACGCATAGACCTGGCTCGGATGCCACTGTTGGGGAACGTAGTATTTAAAAAAATTCCTACGATCATGCAAGATCTATCTAGGAGATGCATAGCAACGAGCGGGGAGAGTGTGTCGATGTACCCTCGTAGACCGAAAGCGGAAGCGTTTATCAACGCGGTTGATGTAGTCGTACGTCTTCACGATCCGACCGATCCTAGCACCGAACGTACAGCACCTCCGTGTTCAGCACACGTTCAGCTCGATGACGTCCCTCGTACTCTTGATCCAGTTGAGGCCGAGGGAGAGTTCCGTCAGCACGACGGCGTGGCGACGGTGATGATGAAGTTACCGGCGCAGGGCTTCGCCTAAGCACTACGACGATATGACCGAGGTGTGTAACTGTGGAGGGGGGCACCGCACACGGTTAAGAGAAACTTTGATGTGCTATTGGGGTGCCCCCTGGCCACGTATATAAAGGAGGGGAGGGAAGAGGTGGCCGGCCCAAGGGGGGCGCGCCAGGTGTGGGGAATCCTACTAGGACTCCCCAGTCCAAGTAGGATTCCCCTCCTCTTTCCTATTCCTAGTAGGAGAAGGAGGGAAGGAGGAAGAGGGGAGAAGGAAGGAGGGGGGCGCCGCCCCCTCCTAGTCCAATTCGGACCAGCCCATGGGGGGGGGGGCGCGCGGTGTCGGGGCACGAGACCTATGGGATCCCGAGAGACCCCTTTACGATTCGGCGGGGGGAGAGGTGCACGTAAAGAGCAGAACCGGTGATCGACGCGTGAGGTTTTTACCCAGGTTCGGGCCGCTGATCAGCGTAAAACCCTACTCCTGCTTTGTGTTCTTATTGATGTTCTTGAGCCCAGCCTTCAGGAGCGCTCGCAATGAACAATACATTCAAAGAGCAGCTACGCATGCAGAATGGGCCAGAAGTTCTCCTCCTCTGTAGCAGTTGCCTTGGGCCTCCTTTTATATGCTCAAAGGGGTCTCCATAGTGGCAAAATGTACATACATTGAGGTGTAAAGTAGCTATAGGGTATCATACCTAACCCCTGACGGATTAGGACGAGCGGATTTAATGCACCGTGAGGTGTCCTCACTTTCTTGGGGATGGAAAAAGGGGCCATCCCATCAGCACCGCTTAAGCTCTCCTCCACTGGCGCGTTGCCACGCATCCATAGAAGGACCCAGAATGTCAGGCTCGTCACTGTGCCGAAGCGGTGGCACAGTGGCAGAATCTCGCCAGGCGCCGATCCTTGCCGGGCACCAATCCTTGCCGGGCGCCAGGGCTTGCCGGGCGCCGAGCTTTGCTGGTAACCAAGCCTTGCCGGGCGCCGAGGCTTGCCGGGCTCCACAAGCCATCCCGGCAAGGATCTTGCCGGGGAAGCTGGCCTTCGATTTCCAGCTTTGCTTATCTGCTGATCCTCAGATCTCTGTCTTGATGATTTCCTTGATGACTTAAATCGACCTCGAGCTGATCCCGGCAAGCCTTGCCGCGAGGACGGCTACAACTGCCCGTGCACAAGTAAGGGGTACTAGTGGCCCAATACTTAGTACACCGACAGGAGCCCCCGGGCCTGGGCCATACACGAGCGCGAGGCGTTGTTGGGCTAGGCCCAAACAGTGCACGGGCACGCGTGGCAGGGAATTAACTGCTCGTAAAGACCTTGTTTTACTGTGCCCCCACTACGCGCACAAACCGCGTGATGTGGGAAGTGCGCCAAAAAGGCTGCAAACTGTTTCGCGCCCACAGAGGCGCATTCATATTGGGGGATAAATAAGGTGGCCCTGCTCCTTCCCCATAAAAGGGAGAAGTCGTGGAGGCGCAAACCATTCACCCCCCTCTTCTTCCCAATCTGGCTATCGCCATCGCCTTCCTCTGCTCGAGCTCAGAGCGAAACCTTCTTTCCCTTCTGCTCGCCAGTCCCGCGCTCGTTCCGTCCTCCGGCTTCCATCTCCACAGTCGCCATGCCGCCCAAGACCAGCAAAGGCAAGGGCACGGACAAGGAGGCGAAAGCCGAAGTTCCGGAAAGCGAGCTGGTGAAGATGCAGAAGAGGCTCGTCGTCTTCCCTCCGACGCTCGACGCCGAAACCTTGAAGGGACGATACCAATGCATGTGGGCGAAGGGAACACAAGCTCACCCCGCCACACGCGTAATCCCAGGTGCTAATTCCAAAGGCGGATCGGACAGATACCCCTTCTTCACTGCGTACTTTTATTGCGGGCTCTGTCCACCTTTTTCCGATTTCTTCAACGACATCATGTATACATACGGCTTCCGCCTTCTTGATTTCACGCCGAATGCCGTATTTTGCATGTCGATCTTTGCCCATCTTTGTGAAAATTTCGCCGGCGTGATCCCCAATTCTGCTCTTTTCCGCCACTATTTCTATCCTCGAATCCAAAAAGGAGAGGCTCTCTCTGGATCTATTGCTTGGATTCCAAGGGCCTGGAACAAAGAGATATACCCAGATGGAGTTTACCGCGAAAAGTGGGACGAGTGGCGGGCCGAATGGTGCTGGATCCAGGAAGCAGATCCTCATCCTTTTTGCCATCCCCGGCGACAGAAGGTGGTCCGCGGCAAGGATTGGGGCGATCTCGCCGTAGAAGACGAGAAGCTCACAATCGCCACTACCAGAATCCTCCGCTTGAAGGCTGCCGGGCTGACAATGGAGATGATCGGCTTCGACTTCCTCCGCCGCCGCATCGCCCCTCTGCAGAATAGGGGGAGGCCAGCCTGGGAGTATAAGAACGCAGCGGATGTCATGAGGCTGCGCCCCGGGCTGAACAACAACTTGACTGTTATGCAGCTTGGCGCTCTCCGCCAGAAGTTATTCCAGCGCGAAGACAAGCACCGGCTGCCGGCAAGGATCGTCCCCTTGTGCAACAACTCTGCACTGGGGTCGATCATTGCCTTCTTGCCGATGTTCAACGCCCACGGCCTTGACCCGACCTGGGTCGAGCCAAGCGAGGAAGAAGCGCAGAAATTCTTCGACAATCTGACGGAGAAGCCTGTCCGGCAAGAGCCAGATCTTATTCGCACCACCACAGATCAGGAGGTAGCATACATTGCTACCAGAGTGGAGGAAGCGAATCTTGCCGCGGAGGCCGGCAGTGTTGGCTTCACAGAGTGGGAAGCCAGTGAGGCAGAGGTGGTAGTGGAGGCGAAGCCTGCCGGGGAGGACGAGGTTGCCGGGGAGGAGAGTGGCGCAGCCGCTGAAATCTCGTCCGGCGAGGACTCAGTCGAAGAAGAAGAGACGCGAGAAGAGCCCCCTCCCCCGAAGAAGAAGGCGAAGCGTGTTCTTCGGAAGGCTGCGTCTGACATCCCGGCAAGCCAGCCCTCTTCGAGCGGCGAAGCCCCCGGCAAGAAAGTGGCCGGCAAGACCGGACCGCGGCAGGGGGCCCGTCAACAGCCTGCACGGCGTGCGAGGCCCGCACCAGTGGCCACTGCTGGGGCGGCAGGAGGGTCTCGCACCACCGCACCGGAAGCTGCCCCGGCGCCTGCCACAGCCAAGCGGCCTAGGACTCCTCCTCTGCCTCCCCACTCAGACACCGCAACGGAGGTCGACTTCAACATCTCCGGCTTTAGTCCGGAGCGAGAGGAAGAAGAGTAAGTACTTTGCCACAGCTTTTACCTTCCAATCTTGCATCAATCTTTACTGACTTGCTTGTATTGCTTTTGCAGTGGCACAGAAACCTTGCTGGAGAGGATGGCGAAGAGGTCAAGGACTTCTACGGGCAACGAGCCCCCGGCAGGCTCCACTAGCGTGCCAGAGACCGTCATCGTGAGCCCGGAGCCTAGTCCTCAATGCAGCCCCCAGCGTAAGTTCATTGTCCCTCTTTCTGTTGGCTGGTGCCGAGGCTTCCATTCTTGTCGCTGATATCTTCGGGTTCGCAGGAGAAGAACGTCAACAAGGAGAAGATTGCCCCATTGTGCCTCCTTCATCGACCGCTCCGCCCACAAGCACACCTCCGGCAAGAGATCCTGCCGACGAGCCCGTCCGGATTGAGGAGGAGCCGACAAGCACGGGCTCCGGCAACCCACCCCCGGCAACCGGAGTTGCCGGGAGAGGCGAAGCCACCTCTCGACAGCCCGACGCAGGTACTCGATCGCCTCAGAGTGCTAGTTATTCTTTTCCCCTTACTTCTTTATCTTTGACCACTTCAAACTTCAACCTTGACCTTATTCTGTTTTCCTCCTTCGCCCTTCAGAGTTCCCTGAGATGGAACATATGGACGTCGACGCCGTCATCGAGGAGACCGCCAGGGATGCTGCTGCCGAAGCGGACAGGATCTCTGCCAGCGAAGCCACCAAGGATGATGTTGCCGGGGCCGGTGATGCTCTTGACGGGGAGGCCGCCAAGACAGCACAAGAGGAAACCGGCGAAGAACCTGCTGAAGGGGGCGACAGGGAGGCTGAGGACCGCACTGATAGCATTCCTGCCACAGGAGCGCCAGGCGCTACACCGGCCACAGAGCCCCCTGTCACTGGTGAGGCGGCCACTGAAGACCAGCCATCAGCATCTGAAGGCCCCTCATCCAGCAAGTACCTCAAGGTTGGCGAGAACCTGTTCATCAACTTGCCGGGGACAGCAAGTGCTGGGGCACCAGCCGAAGGAGAAGTTTTCGAAGAAATCATCGCTGCTGCCGGGCTTGAAGTTGTCGACGATCCCAGCACTAGCAGCGGCAAATCCGAAGAGGATCAGCTCCTTCAGGCCATGGGCGAGAACTTCCGCAAACTCCAGGCTCTCCATCGCGCCCGGAAAGACAAAGCGGACTCCAGAATGGCAGTTGTCGAGGCGGCCGAAGCAGATTTCCAAAGGCGCGTCGCACAAATGCAGATCTGGCACACCGAGGCCCTCCAAGAGTTGGTTGCCGGCCGGGAACAAGTGAGCCAGCAGTGGAATGAGATCCTCCTGAAGCAATCAGACATGGAGAAGGCGCATGATGAAGCTGTTCAAAGAATTGCTGCCGAAGATGCCCTCCTGACGGGGCGCCGCGTTGCTCTTGATGCTCATGAGGAAGATCTCACTGCTCGTGAGCAGGCGCTCGCCGCCAAGCTTCGCAGCAAGGATGAAGACATTGAAAATCTTGTCGCGCGGCGGACCCAGGAGCTGGAGTAGAAGCACAAGGAGGCGCTCGAAGCTCTAACTGCAAGTCACGCCGGCAAGCTCAAGGAGGCCGTCGATGCTGCCGGAGTTGCAGAGGCCGCCAAGAACGAGCTGAGCGACAAAGTGAAGAGGCTGGAGACAGATCTTGAAGAGCACGACAAGGAGCTCTCGACGCTCAAGGGGGATAGGGAAAAAACCCTCCACTCCTTGGCGGAGATGCAAGTCGCCCTGTCCGACAAGACCAAGCAGCTCTCCTCTGCGGCTGATGACATTGCGGTTCTGGAGCTGAAGCTGACCACGCTGCAGAAATCTCTCGAGGCCGGCAGGGCCCGTGAGAAGGCTCTACTCAAGGATCTCCAAGGAGAGAGGAACCTGCTCAAGAGCGCCGCCGCTGCCCAGAACGAGTACGAGAAGGGAGTGGAGATCTGGACTGGTCGTCTCATCGTTGCTGCGGAGAAGCTTACCGCAGAACTGTCAACCATGGGCTTGTCGAACTTCAGATATTCTTCCGAGGAAAGAATATCTCCAAGCGCCAGGTTGACGATGTTCTTTGAAAGTATCATCAACGCGTTGAGGGCGCTCCAGTCCAGCCGGGCGACCCAACTGGCGAACGAGACTCGCCGGCTTTGCCGGGCCGTCCTTCGCAAAGTGCTCCTCAAGGTGGTGCACAGCAATCCCGGCATCGACCTCTCCAGCGTGCTCGGCCACCTACCCAAGGATGCAAATGTCGAGGCGCTTGAGAAGTGCATCGCGCCGATCCTTGAGAAGGTGGACTCCATCAAAAGGATCGAAGGCCAGCGCAGGGATTGAGTGCTTCCCTTTTATTCTTGCCGCCACCATCTCATGTAAAAGACAGTTAAGTCTCGAGTTAGGACTGTGGCAACTCATGGATGTAATATAATTTAACTATGTTTAGGCTCATGCTAGCTACTTTCTTTGTCTGATTCCTTTATGTATGGAGTTCATCCTACGCTTACTGAAAAACTTGCCGGCGCGCAACCTGCCGCGAGCGCTGGGTGCGGGACTTCAGCAGCCTGCTGGAGGCGCAGCGGCCGGCAAGACTCCTTGGCGTTCTCAGTGCAGCCACTTAAATCGTCGAGCGGACTCGAAACAAAATAAGGGCACAACTGATTACGACAAGGGTTCCTTCGCGTGCAGATTTTCCATACAAGGGTCGGAATCGTCCAAGGAACTAACTTGGTAACAAAAAGAAAAACTTGCTCTGAGCTTTTAGGGCTTAGCTTTCTGTCTTTGTCCTTCCTCCGGCAAGCATACGATTCCGAACGTCACCAACTGGTATTCATGTCTCCCTTCCCCCCCCCCCCGGCAAATGTGCACGCAAGGGAATCCTTCTGTCTTTAAGAAAAAGAAAGAAGAGAAAATAAAGAGATGAAACCTTGGCGGTTCGTTAGAACTTACCGGGATCAGGTGTTATACAACATCTTAGACAAACATGCATATATGAATGTGAACATGAGAATCAATAAGGAAATGTACAACACTTAAATTTATTCATCTGTGCTCAGGGTCTGCGCCTGGCTTTGTACAAAGGATCACATGCCTTGCCGGCAAGACTTGTACAAAAAGGGTGGTTGCCGGGAGCCCCCGGCAACCGCGCCTTATGGATAGAACTTGCGAAGATGTTCTATATTCCAGGAATTACTCACTGGAACGCCATCCTCGGTCTCCAGGCGGACAGCGCCAGGCCTGGTGACCCGTACTACCCGATAAGGGCCTTCCCACTTTGGCGTCAACTTGTTTGAATTCTTGGCGGACTGAATCCGTCGAAGAACAAGGTCGCCTTCCTCAAGGCTTCGGGCATGAACTTTGCGGCTATGATAGCGGCGCAAAGCTTGCTGGTAGCGTGCAGCTCGCACAGCAGCCTGAAGACGATTCTCCTCGAGGAGCACAGCGTTATCTTGCCGCAGTTGCTCTTGCTCGAGCTCATCATAAGCGAGCACTCGAGGAGATCCGTATATTAGTTCCGTGGGGAGAACTGCTTCCGCTCCATACACTAGAGCGAAGGGCGTCTGGCCGGTGGCTCGATTTGGTGTCGTTCTGATTGACTAAAGAACCACCGGAACTCATCAATCCAGCGTCTTCCCCACTTTTTCAGTTGTCAAAAGTTCTGGTCCTGAGACCGCCGCAGCACTTCAGCATTGGCCCTCTCCGCTTGGCCGTTGCTTCTCGGGTGAGCAACAGAGGCAAAACAAATCTTGCCGCCAAGGTCTTGGACGTACTGCATGAAGGTGCGACTTGTGAACTGCGTGCTGTTGTCGGTGAGATCCTGTTAGGCACACCGAAATGGCAAACAATTCCTTTGAAGAACTTGACAGCCGACTGCGCTGTCACCTTCCTCACTGCTTCCACCTCCGGCCACTTTGTGAACTTGTCGATAGCAACGTACAAGTACTCAAAGCCCCGGCAGCACGGGGGAAGGGGCCCAGTATGTCGAGCCCCCGACCGAAATGGCCAGGAGAGAGGGATTGTTTGAAGAGCTTGAGCTGGCTGATGTAATTTCTTCGAATGAAACTGGCCGCTTCACACCTGGTTACTAGTGCAGTCGCATCCTGGAGGGCGGTGGGCCAAAAGAAACCTTGCCGGAATGCTTTCCCGGCAAGCGCTCTTGACCCTATGTGAGAGCCACACATGCCCCCATGTATCTCCGCCAACAGCTCTAGTCCATCCTCCCGAGGATGCACTTCAATTTCACACCGTTTGGTCTCTTTCTGTACAGGACGTCATCGATGAACTTGTACATAACAGACCGACGGGCTACTCTCTCCGCTTCTTCTTGTTCCTCAGGGAGTTCACCTGTCTGAAGGAAATGGACAATGTGCTGCGCCCATGCTGGAGCCTGAGGCTCGACGGCTAGGACTAAAGGCATCTCCTCCGCCGGGGGAACATTTGCCTCGACAGCAAGGGCCTGAGGCCCTGCCGGAGCCTGTTGTTCCCCGGCAGGCGTGTCGATCCCGGCAACTTCCTTGCCAGCAGCTCCGGGGAGCTCTGCCGGGAAGTACTGGCCAGAGTTCAACTTTCTTCTCTTTTCTTGTCGCATCGATGGCTCCACGGATGGTTGAGTCAATTGGAGCACAAAAGTTCCTCGTTCCACAGGCAACTTGAGGGCAGCACGCTTTGACAGGTCGTCAGCAACACTGTTCTCGGACGAGGAACGTGCTCCATCTGCAGACCGTCAAAGCGCTCTTCCAATTTCCTCACTTCATCTACGTAGGCCTGCATCAACGGACTTTGATAGTTCTTGTTGACCTGCCTGACGACAAGCTGTGAATCACCTTTGATAGTGAGCTTTTTGATACCAAGGTCTGCCGCGATCCTAAGACCGGCAAGCAAACCTTCGTACTCTGCAGTGTTGTTGGTTGAACTCTCCCGGGGAAAATGCATTTGGACTACATACTTGAGGTGCTCTCCGGTGGTGCGACAAGCAGCACACCAGCACCGGCGCCTTGCAGCGAAAAAGCCCGTCAAAGTACATAACCCATTGCTGATCGATTTCCCTTGCCGGGGAGACTTGTTGTTTTGTGAAGAAACTTCCTTATCGCATAGGAATCCTTCTGTCTTTAAGAAAAAGAAAGAAGAGAAAATAAAGAGATGAAACCTTGGCGGTTCGTTAGAACTTACCGGGATCAGGTGTTATACAACATCTTAGACAAACATGCATATATGAATGTGAACATGAGAATCAATAAGGAAATGTACAACACTTAAATTTATTCATCTGTGCTCAGGGTCTGCGCCTGGCTTTGTACAAAGGATCACATGCCTTGCCGGCAAGACTTGTACAAAAAGGGTGGTTGCCGGGAGCCCCCGGCAACCGCGCCTTATGGATAGAACTTGCGAAGATGTTCTATATTCCAGGAATTACTCACTGGAACGCCATCCTCGGTCTCCAGGCGGACAGCGCCAGGCCTGGTGACCCGTACTACCCGATAAGGGCCTTCCCACTTTGGCGTCAACTTGTTTGAATTCTTGGCGGACTGAATCCGTCGAAGAACAAGGTCGCCTTCCTCAAGGCTTCGGGCATGAACTTTGCGGCTATGATAGCGGCGCAAAGCTTGCTGGTAGCGTGCAGCTCGCACAGCAGCCTGAAGACGATTCTCCTCGAGGAGCACAGCGTTATCTTGCCGCAGTTGCTCTTGCTCGAGCTCATCATAAGCGAGCACTCGAGGAGATCCGTATATTAGTTCCGTGGGGAGAACTGCTTCCGCTCCATACACTAGAGCGAAGGGCGTCTGGCCGGTGGCTCGATTTGGTGTCGTTCTGATTGACTAAAGAACCACCGGCAACTCATCAATCCAGCGTCTTCCGCACTTTTTCAGCTTGTCAAAAGTTCTGGTCCTGAGACCGCGCAGCACTTCAGCATTGGCCCTCTCCGCTTGGCCGTTGCTTCTCGGGTGAGCAACAGAGGCAAAACAAATCTTGCCGCCAAGGTCTTGGACGTACTGCATGAAGGTGCGACTTGTGAACTGCGTGCTGTTGTCGGTGATGATCCTGTTAGGCACACCGAAATGGCAAACAATTCCTTTGAAGAACTTGACAGCCGACTGCGCTGTCACCTTCCTCACTGCTTCCACCTCCGGCCACTTTGTGAACTTGTCGATAGCAACGTACAAGTACTCAAAGCCCCCGGCAGCACGGGGGAAGGGGCCCAGTATGTCGAGCCCCCAGACCGAAAATGGCCAGGAGAGAGGGATTGTTTGAAGAGCTTGAGCTGGCTGATGTAATTTCTTCGAATGAAACTGGCACGCTTCACACCTGGTTACTAGTGCAGTCGCATCCTGGAGGGCGGTGGGCCAAAAGAAACCTTGCCGGAATGCTTTCCCGGCAAGCGCTCTTGACCCTATGTGAGAGCCACACATGCCCCCATGTATCTCCGCCAACAGCTCTAGTCCATCCTCCCGAGGAATGCACTTCAATTTCACACCGTTTGGTCTCTTTCTGTACAGGACGTCATCGATGAACTTGTACATAACAGACCGACGGGCTACTCTCTCCGCTTCTTCTTGTTCCTCAGGGAGTTCACCTGTCTGAAGGAAATGGACAATGTGCTGCGCCCATGCTGGAGCCTGAGGCTCGACGGCTAGGACTAAAGGCATCTCCTCCGCCGGGGGAACATTTGCCTCGACAGCAAGGGCCTGAGGCCCTGCCGGAGCCTGTTGTTCCCCGGCAGGCGTGTCGATCCCGGCAACTTCCTTGCCAGCAGCTCCGGGGAGCTCTGCCGGGAAGTACTGGCCAGAGTTCAACTTTCTTCTCTTTTCTTGTCGCATCGATGGCTCCACGGATGGTTGAGTCAATTGGAGCACAAAAGTTCCTCGTTCCACAGGCAACTTGAGGGCAGCACGCTTTGACAGGTCGTCAGCAACACTGTTCTCGGCACGAGGAACGTGCTCCATCTGCAGACCGTCAAAGCGCTCTTCCAATTTCCTCACTTCATCTACGTAGGCCTGCATCAACGGACTTTGATAGTTCTTGTTGACCTGCCTGACGACAAGCTGTGAATCACCTTTGATAGTGAGCTTTTTGATACCAAGGTCTGCCGCGATCCTAAGACCGGCAAGCAAACCTTCGTACTCTGCAGTGTTGTTGGTTGAACTCTCCCGGGGAAAATGCATTTGGACTACATACTTGAGGTGCTCTCCGGTGGGTGCGACAAGCAGCACACCAGCACCGGCGCCTTGCAGCGAAAAAGCCCCGTCAAAGTACATAACCCATTGCTGATCGATTTCCTTGCCGGGGAGACTTGTTTCTTGAACTTCTTCGTCTGGCGTCGGGGTCCATTCTGCAATGAACTCCGCCAAGGCCCTGCTCTGAATTGTGGAAGTGCTTTCAAATTTGAGACCAAAGCTGGACAGCTCCAACGCCCACTCCACGATCCTGCCGGTTGCCTCCGGATTTTGCAAAATCCGTTGCAACGGAAAGCGAGTGACGACGGTGATCTCATGTGCTTGAAAATAATGGCACAGCTTCTTGAGGCCATAAGGAGGCCGAAAAGCAACTTCTGCACACCAGAATATCTTGATCTAGCCCCTTGTAAGAGGGAGCTAACAAAATAAACTGGGCGCTGCACCACCTTTTTCTTCTGCACGGGCTCTTCTGTTTGCGCAGATCCTGTCTTGCCGGGATCAACCCTCGCCGGGGAAGATCTTGCCGCGTCACTTGGCGGTCCTGCCGCTGATGTTGCCTCCTCATCAGCTTCTCTCTGCGCCACCAACGCAGCACTAACCACTTGATTTGTTGCCGCCAGATACAGCAGCAACGGTTCTTGTGGTTTAGGTGCGACTAGCGTCGGCGGAGAAGAAAGGTATTTCTTCAAATCTTGCAGCGGCGCCTCCGCTTCCGGAGTCCATTTCATTGGACCTGCCTTCTTCAAAATTTTGAAGAAGGGCAGGGCGCGCTCAACAGATTTGGAAATAAACCTGCTTAGAGCAGCAACACAGCCGGCAAGACGACGCACATCCTTGACGCATCTCGGCGCTTCAATTTGCTCAATGGCTTTGATCTTGTCTGGGTTAGCTTCGATTCCCCAGCAAGATACAAAGAATCCGAGGAGCTTGCCGGAAGGAACACCGAACACGCACTTCTCAGGATTGAGCTTCAAGTTGATCTTGCGCAAGTTCGCAAATGTTTCTTCTAAGTCTTGAATGAGCGTTGCTTTATCCTTAGTTTTGACCACTATATCATCCATATATGCCTCCATATTTCTATGGAGTTGTGGCTCAAAACCAATCTGGATTGCTCTGGCAAATGTTGAACCAGTACTTTTCAACCCGAAAGGCATTCGTATAAAACAATACGTACCACATGGGGTGATAAAGGCGGTCTTCTCTTCATCTTCCTTTGCCATAAAAATCTGATGATACCCTGAATAGGCATCAAGGAAGGACAGGAGATCACAACCAGCGGTGGCATCCACGATCTGGTCGATGCGCGGCAAGGGAAAAGGATCTTTTGGACAAGCTTTATTGATATCTGTATAATCGATACAAAGCCTCCATTTCCCGTTCGCTTTCCGCACTACAACCGGATTGGCCAACCAGGTTGGATGAAGCACTCCTTTGACCAGTCCTGCCGCCTCCAGCTTCTTAATTTCTTCGGCAATGAATTCTTGCCGCTCCAAAGCCTGTTTCCTCACCCTTTGCTTGACGGGCCGCGCATGGGGACAGACAGCAAGGTGGTGCTCAATTATTTTCCTGGGAACGCCGGGGATGTCAGACGGTTGCCATGCAAACACGTCGACATTCGCCCGCAGGAAAGCAACGAGCGCGCTTTCCTATTTGTCATCTAGGGTGGAACTTATGGTAAAGGTTCCCCCCGTTCCGTCCTCCCTGGCAGGCACCTTCTTGGTTTCCGGCGGGGCAGCCTTGGACTTCTTGTTCTTGCCGGTGGAACTCTCTGGCACGTCCTCGACGGAAGCGCAGCACTCCGAGGAGGTGCGCTTGCCGGAGTTGGCGCCAAGGTTCCTGCCGGTCTTCTTCTTCCCCCCGGGAGTTCCAGCGGCAGGAGCAGATGCCTTGATGGCAGGTGCTGCAACTGCTTCCCGGTAAAGTTGGTCGTCACAGATGAGCGCATCCTTCTTATCGGAATGGATAGTGATGACGCTCAACGGCCCAGGCATCTTCAAGACGTTGTATGCGTAGTGTGATGCCGCCATAAACTTAGCCAGCGCTGGCCGGCCAAGGATCCCATTGTATGACATGGGGATCTTGGCGACATCAAACACCACCTTTTCGGTCCTAAAGTTAAGCTTGCTGCCAAATGTTACCGGCAGCGTGATCTTGCCCTTAGGCTGGGTTCTTCCCGGGTTGACCCCTTGAAACGTACCCGTTTCCTCGAGGTCTTCGTCGGGAATCTGAAGCTTTGTGAGCACATCTGGTGAGATTAAGTTTAGGCCGGCCCCGCCGTCAACTAACATCTTCGTCACCTTGAGGTTGCGAATTGTCGGGGAAACCAACAATGGCAAGCACCCGACCGCAGTTGTGCGATCAGGGTGATCCTCGGCATCAAAGATGATAGGCGTGCTGGACCACTTCAGAGGCCTACATGCATCGGGGGATGGCTCTGCCGCATTAACCTCCCGCATCCACTGTTTAAGTTGGCGGTGGGAAGAATGCAGCGAGGCACCCCCATCAATGCACATAGCCTCCGTAGCCTTCTGGAATTCCTGCTCACTGGATTCGTCATCTTCTTCATCATCATCTCCTTCTTTATCTCGGCCCCGAGCGGGCTGATCCTTCTGCTGTTTGGCCTTGCCGTGGCGACCCCCTCGGCCACCGCGTTTCTTGCCGGACCCCTCAGCACCATCTTGGGCCTTCTCCTTGTCTCGCCTCTCGTATTCGGCCTTCTGCTTCTCGGCAAGCTGCTCAACTTGCCGGCAGTCCTGGAGATCGTGGCCCTTAGTGCGATGGATCTTGCAATATTGCTTGCCGGAGTTCTCCGACTTGTCGGCAGCCGCCAAGGCCTGACAGGAAGGGCACCCAGCAAGATCCTTGCCGGGGCCGCCGACCTTGGCCTTCTTGGCGGCGCCAGGGTTGCCGGATTCCTCGACGGCAAGCACGGCCTTGCCTCCGCGCTTCCTATTCCGCCGCCGGCCTTTCCTTGACGGAGCCGCGACATCTTCTTCTTCTGAGTCGCCTGTCGCACCAACAGCTTCACCGGGGAGTTTTCTCTCCTCTTCAGCTCGAGCACACTTGTCGGCCAAAGTGTAAAGCTCGGCAATACTCCTGACTTTGTTCATTGCCAGCTCTTCCCGCATCCTGCGGTTACGCACGTTCTGATGGAACGCGCTAATGACAGCGGCAGGATGAATATCAGGAATATTGTATTGCACCCGGCTGAATCTCTACATAAACTTGCGCAGGGACTCGCCCTCCCTCTGAGGGATGATATGTAAATCACTTTCTTGGCCAGGAGCTTGGTGGCCTCCAACAAAGGCGCCAACAAACTGATGGCACAGATCTGACCAGCAAGAAATAGAATCCTCCTTCAGATGCATCAACCACGACCTGACGTTGGGTTTGAGCACCAACGGGAAGTAGTTGGCGAGTATCTTGTCATCTCGGCCCCCGGCAGCTTGCACCGCAATGGTGTAGATGCTCAGGAACTCCGAGGGATGGGTCTTGCCGTCATATTTCTCCGGGACCTCTGGCTTGAAGGTTCGGAGATTGGGCCACTGGACTTGCCGCAGCTCACGGGTAAACGCTGGAGGCCCTACCTCGTAAGGCAAGTCTCCTACGTTCCCTGGCGCAGGCTCGTCGACAACCGGCCCCGCGCGCTTATCAGACTGATAGCGCGCATCCCGCCGCCGCTCGATGGTTGTTCGAGCGTCCTCCTTGCCTCGTTCCTGGAGAACCAGACGCTGATCACGACGCATCCGCGGATCGGACGACGCCGTGGAAACTTCTTCATGGCGGTCGACTTGCTGAGTCGTCGGCCGCTGCTGACGCCCCGGAGGAGAGTGCACGGTAGTTGCACCACCTCCGGTTTTGTCTGCACCGGCTCGCGTCGGATCGATGGGCCTCCGCTGTGAGGGCCCTGCCTCTTGCGGTCCATCCTTGTTAGTGAAGCCGATAAGGCTCTAGATAGTAGCTCGCCACTCCTCCATCTTCTCCGGAGCGGGAGGAAAATCGAGGAGCAGCTGTGCACGTGCCAAGGCTTCCGCTGGCGTAGGTGGCGGCGACAAGTGCGAGGTGCGTGAGGTGCTCTGACTCCTAACCAAGTTAGAAGGAGCACCGCCACGGTCACGCGACCGCGCGCCACCTTTGCCGGCAGCTCGGTGTGCATGCTGGTCCCGCGCATCTTGGGATCTATGCGCAGAAACCTTTTCGTGAGGACGCCCCAAACCACCAGCACCATGATGTAGCTCATCTCACACGACTTGAGCAGGTTGCGAGGCTCACGCCGGCGCGGGAGCTCCAGCAAGCGCTCTTCGATCCCTAGAGTTTGTTGTGCCACCCGTAGGCAACACAACGCCATCTCTAGATCCAGCGGCGCGCAAGTTACCACTGCCACTGCGAACGATACCGCTCGCTTGGCTTGGGTCACCAGAACGCCGCGGGGGTTCCAGTCCTCTTCCTTCTGCACCCACACCATCGCCTGTCTGCGAAGGCGCGGGCAAAACGGACCCGGACGGTTGTGCTGTCGCGATGTTCTTCTTCTTGGGCGGCATGATGATGAAGATGATGAAGGAACTAGGGCGTCAACCACCAGATCAGGTTCACGCAAACCTCCAATCCCCCTACCTCGCGCACCAAAGATGTCGGGGCACGACACCTATGGGATCCCGAGAGACCCCTTTACGATTCGGCGGGGGGAGAGGTGCACGTAAAGAGCAGAACCGGTGATCGACGCGTGAGGTTTTTACCCAGGTTCGGGCCGCTGATCAGCTAAAACCCTACTCCTGCTTTGTGTTCTTATTGATGTTCTTAAGCCCAGCCTTCAGGAGCGCTCGCAATGAACAGTACGTTCAAAGAGCAGCTACGCATGCAGAATGGGCCAGAAGTTCTCCTCCTCTGTAGCAGTTGCCTTGGGCCTCCTTTTATATGCTCAAAGGGGTCTCCACAGTGGCAAAATGTACATACATTGAGGTGTAAAGTAGCTACAGGGTATCATACCTAACCCCTGACGGATTAGGACGAGCGCATTTAATGCACCATGAGGTGTCCTCACTTTCTTGGGGATGGAAAAAGGGGCCATCCCATCAGCACCGCTTAAGCTCTCCTCCACTGGCGCGTTGCCACGCATCCATAGAAGGACCCAGAATGTCAGGCTCGTCACTGGGCCGAAGCGGTGGCACAGTGGCAGAATCTCGCCAGGCGCCGATCCTTGCCGGGCACCAATCCTTGCCGGGCGCCAGGGCTTGCCGGGCGCCGAGCTTTGCTGGTAACCAAGCCTTGCCGGGCGCCGAGGCTTGCCAGGCTCCACGAGCCATCCCGGCAAGGATCTTACCGGGGAAGCTGGCCTTCGATTTCCAGCTTTGCTTATCTGCTGATCCTTAGATCTCTGACTTGATGATTTCCTTGATGACTTAAATCGACCTCGAGCTGATCCCGGCAAGCCTTGCCGCGAGGATGGCTACAACTGCCCGTGCACAAGTAAGGGGTACTAGTGGCCCAATACTTAGTACACCGACACGCGGCCACCCCTTGAGGCCCTTCTCTCCTTTCCCGTATGGCCCATTAAGGCCCACTACTTCCCCCGGCGAATTCCCGTAACTCTCCGGTACTCCGAAAAATACCCGAATCACTCGGAACCTTTCCGATGTCCGAATATGGCGTTCCAATATATCGATATTTAGCTCTCGACCATTTCGAGACTCCTAGTCATGTCCGTGATCTCATCCGGGACTCCAAACTATCTTCGGTCATCAAATCACATAACTCATAATACAAATCGTCATCGAACGTTAAGCGTGCGGACCCTACGGGTTCGAGAACTATGTAGACATGACCGAGACATATCTCCGGTCAATAACCAATAGCAGAACCTGGATGCTCATATTGGCTCCTACATATTCTACGAAGATCTTTATCGGTCAAACCGCATAACAACATACGTTATTCCCTTTGTCATCGGTATGTTACTTGCCCGAGATTCGATCGTCGGTATCTTCATACCTAGTTCAATCTCGTTACCGGCAAGTCTCTTTACTCGTTCCGTAATGCATCATCCTGCAACTAACTCATTAGTCACATTGCTTGCAAGGCTTCATATGATGTGCATTACCGAGAGGGCCCAGAGATACCTCTCCGATACTCGGAGTGACAAATCCTAATCTCGATCTATGCCAACCCAACAAACACCTTCGGAGACACCTGTAGAGCATCTTTATAATCACCCAGTTACGTTGTGATGTTTGATAGCACACAAGGTGTTCCTCCGGTATTCGGGAGTTGCATAATCTCATAGTCAGAGGAATATGTATAAGTCATGAAGAAAGCTTTAGCAATAAAACTTAACGATCATTATGCTAAGCTAACGGATGGGTCTTGTCCATCACATCATTCTCCTAATGATGTGATCCCGTTCATCAAATGACAACACATGTCTATGGTTAGGAAACTTAACCATCTTTGATTAACGAGCTAGTCAAGTAGAGGCATACTAGGGACACTTTGTTTTGTCTATGTATTCACACATGTATCAAGTTTCCGGTTAATACAATTCTAGCATGAATAATAAACATTTATCATGATATAAGGAAATATAAATAACAACTTTATTATTGCCTCTAGGGCATATTTCCTTCAGTCTCCCACTTGCACTAGAGTCAATAATCTAGTTCACATCGCCATGTGATTAACACCAATAGTTCACATCGCCATGTGACCAACACCCAAAGAGTTTACTAGAGTCAATAATCTAGTTCACATCGCCATGTGATTAACACCAATAGTTCACATCGCCATGTGACCAACACCCAAAGGGTTTACTAAGGTGTGATCATGTTTTGCTTGTGAGAGAGGTTTAGTCAACGGGTCTGCCATATTCAGATCCGTATGTATTTTGCAAATTTCTATGTCTACAATGCTCTGCATGGAGCTACTCTAGCTAATTGCTCCCACTTTCAATATGTATCCAGATTGAGACTCAGAGTCATCCAGATCGGTGTTAAAGTTTGCATCGACGTAACTCTTTATGATGAACTCTTTATCACATCCATAACCGAGAAATATTTCCTTAGTCCTCTTAGGTAACTAAGGATAACTTTGACCGCTATCCAGTGATCCACTCCTGGATCACTATCGTACCTCCTTGCTAAACTCATAGCAAGGCACGCAACTGGTCTGGTACATAGCATGGCACTTTATAGAACCTATGACTGAGGCATAGGGAATGACTTTCATTCTCTCTCTATCTTCTGCCGTGGTCGGGCTTTGAGTCTTACTCAACTTCACACCTTGTAATACAGGCAAGAACTCCTTCTTTGACTGATCCATTTTGAACTCCTTCAAAATCTTGTCAAGGTATGTGCTTTGTGAAAGTCCTATTAAGCGTCTCGATCTATCCCTATAGATCTTGATGCTCAATACGTTAGCAGCTTCACCGAGGTTTTTCATTGAAAAATTCTTATTCAAGTATCCTTTTATGCTATCCAGAAATTCTATATCATTTCCAATCAGCAATATGTCATCCACATATAATATCAGAAATGCTATAGAGCTCCCACTCACTTTCTTGTAAATACAGGCTTCATCGTAAGTCTGTATAAAACCATATGCTTTGATCATATTACCAAAGCATATATTCCAACTCCGAGATGCTTGCACCAGTCCATAGATGGATCACTGGAGCTTGCATACTTTGTTAGCACCTTTAGGATTGACAAAACCTTTTTGGCTGCATCATATAAAACTCTTCTTTAAGAAATCCATTAAGGAATGCAGTTTTGACATCTATTTGCTAGATTTCATAAAATGCGTCAATTGCTAACATGATTCGGACAGACTTAAGCATCGCTACGAGTGAGAAAATCTCATCGTAGTCAACACCTTGAACTTTGTCGAAAACCTTTTGCGACAAGTCGAGCTTTGTAGATAGTAACACTACCATCAGCGTCCGTCTTCCTCTTGAAGATCCATTTATTCTCAATGGCTTGCCGATCATCGGGTAAGTCCACCAAAGTCCACACTTTGTTCTCATACATGGATCATATCTCAGATTTCATGGCCTTAAGCCATCTGTCGGAATCTGGGCTCATCATATCTTCTTCATAGTTCGTAGGTTCGCCATGGTCTAATAACATGACTTCCAGGACAGGATTACCGTACCACTCTGGTGCGGATCATGTTCTGGTTGACCTACGAAGTTCTATAGTAACTTGATCCGAAGTTTCATGATCATCATCATTAGCTTCCTCTCTAGTTGGTGTAGGAATCACGGGAACAGTTTTCTCTGATGAACTACTTTCCAATTCTAGAGAAGGTATGATTACCTCATCAAGTTCTACTTTCCTCCCACTCACTTCTTTCGAGAGAAACTCCTTCTCTAGAAAGTTTCCATTCTTAGCAACAAAGATCTTGCCTTCGGATCTGTGGTAGAAGGTGTACCCAATTGTTTCCTTAGGGTATCCTATGAAGATGCACTTCTCCGATTTGGGTTCGAGCTTATTAGGCTGAAGCTTTTTGACATAAGTGTCGCAACCCCAAACTTTAAGAAACGACAACTTAGGTTTCTTTCCAAACCACAGTTCATACATTGTAACACAGGCAAGAACTCCTTCTTTGACTGTTCCATTTTGAACTACTTCAAAATCTTATCAAGGTATGTACTCATTGAAAAAATCTTATCAAGCATCTTGATCTATCTCTATAGATCTTGATGCTCAATATGTAAGCAGCTTCACCGAGGTCTTTCTTTGAAAAACTCCTTTCAAACACTCCTTTATGATTTCCAGAAAAAATTCTACATCATTT
The DNA here is from genome assembly GCA_011799875.1 of Thinopyrum elongatum. Classification (NCBI taxonomy): domain Eukaryota; kingdom Viridiplantae; phylum Streptophyta; class Magnoliopsida; order Poales; family Poaceae; genus Thinopyrum; species Thinopyrum elongatum. The sequence continues at coordinate 76,926,784 of CM022297.1, forward strand.
CCGATCAACAATATGTCATTCACATATACTTATCAGAAAGACTGTAGTGCTCCCACTCACTTTCTTGTAAATACAGGCTTCACCGCAAGTCTGTATAAAACTATATGCTTTGATCAACTTATCAAAGCGTATATTCCAACTCCGAGATGCTTGCACCAGTCCATAGATGGATCGCTGGAGCTTGCACACTTTGTTAGCACCTTTAGGATTGACAAAACCTTCTTGTTGCATCATATACAACTTCTTCTTTAATAAATCCATTAAAGAAATGCAGTTTTGACATCCATTTGCCAGATTTCATAAAATGCGGCAATTGCTAACATGATTCGGACAGACTTAAGCATCGATACGAGTGAGAAAATCTCATCGTAGTCAAAACCATGAACTTGTCGAAAACTTTTTGCGACAATTCAAGCTTTGTAGATAGAAACGCTACTATCAGCGTCTGTCTTCCTCTTGAAGATCCATTTATTCTCAATGACTTGCCGATCATCGGGCAAGTCAACCAAAGTCCATACTTTGTTCTCATACATGGATCCCATCTCGGATTTCATGGCCTCAAGACATTTCGCGGAATCTGGGCTCATCATCGCTTCCTCATAGTTCGTAGGTTCGTCATGGTCTAGTAACATGACTTCCAGAACAGGATTACCGTACCACTCTGGTTGACCTACGAGGTTCTGTAGTAACTTGATCTGAAGTTTCATGATCATCATCATTAGCTTCCTCACTAATTGGTGTAGGCATCACTGGAACTGATTTCTGTGATGAACTACTTTCCAATTCAAGAGAAGGTACCACTACCTCATCAAGTTCTACTTTCCTCCCACTCACTTCTTTCGAGAGAAACTCCTTCTCTAGAAAGGATCCATTCTTAGCAACAAATATCTTGCCTTCGGATCTGTGATAGAAGGTGTACCCAACAGTTTCTTTTGGGTATCCTATGAAGACGCACTTCTCCAATTTGGGTTCGAGCTTATCAGGATGAAGCTTTTTCACATAAGCATCGCAACCCCAAACTTTAAGAAACGACAGCTTAGGTTTCTTGCCAAACCACAGTTCATACGGTGTCGTCTCAACGGATTTAGATGGTGCCCTATTAAACATGAATGCAGTTGTCTCTAATGCATAACCCCAAAACGATAGTGGTAAATCGGTAAGAGACATCATAGATCGCACCATATCTAATAAAGTACGGTTACAACGTTCGGACACACCATTACGCTGTGGTGTTCCAGGTGGCGTGAGTTGCGAAACTATTCCACATTGTTTTAAATGAAGACCAAACTCGTAAGTCAAATATTTGCCTCCGCGATCAGATCGTAGAAACTTTATTTTCTTGTTACGATGATTTTCCACTTCACTCTGAAATTCTTTGAACTTTTCAAACGTTTCAGACTTGTGTTTCATTAAGTAGATATACCCATATCTTCTCAAATCATCTGTGAAGGTCAGAAAATAATGATACCCGCCGCGAGCCTCAATACTCATAGGACCGCATACATCGGTATGTATTATTTCCAGTAAATCCGTAGCTCGCTCCATTGTTCCGGAGAACGGAGTTTTAGTCATCTTGCCCATGAGGCATGGTTCGCAAGCATCAAATGATTCATAATCAAATGATTCCAAAAGTCCATCAGTATGGAGTTTCTTCATGCGCTTTACACCAATATGACCTAAACGGCAGTGCCACAAATAAGTTGCACTATCATTACTAACTTTGCATCTTTTGGCTTCAATATTATGAATATGTGTATCACTACAATCGAGATTCAATAAACCATTTACATTGGGTGTATGACCATAGAAGGTTTTTATTCAAGTAAACAGAACAACAATTATTCTCTGACTTAAATGAATAACCGTATTGCAATAAACATGATCCAATCATATTCATGCTCAACGCAAACACCAAATAACATTTATTTAGGTTCAACACTAATCCCGAAAATAGAGGGAGTGTGCGATGGTGATCTTATCAACCTTGGAATCTCTTCCAACACACATCGTCACCTCGTCCTCAACTAGTCTCTGTTCATTTTGCAACACCTATTTCGAGTTACTAATCATAGCAACTGAACCGGTATCAAATACCTTGGGGTTACTATGAACACTAGTAAAGTACACATCAATAACATGTATATCACATATACCTTTGTTCACTTTGCCATCCTTCTTATCCGCCAAGTATTTGGGGTAGTTCCGCTTCCAGTGACCATTTCCTTTGCAGTAGAAGCACTCAGTTTCAGGCTTGGGTTCAGCTTTGGGCTTCTTCACGAGAGTAGCAACTTTCTTGCCATTCTTTTGAAGTTTCCTTTTCATTCCCTTGCCTTTTTTCTTGAAACTAGTGGTCTTGTTAACCATCAACACTTGATGTTATTTCTTGATTTCTACCTTCGCTGATTTCAGCATCGCGAAGAGCTTGGGAATCGTTTTCGTCATCCCTTGCATATTATAGTTCATCACGAAGTTCTTGTAACTTGGTGATAGTGACTAGAGAATTCTGTCAATCACTTATCAAGCGATTGTAGTACTCAGACATTCTGAGCACATGCTCACTGGTTGAGCTATTCTCCTCCATCTTGTAGGCAAAGTATTTGTCAGAGGTCTCATACCTCTCGACACGGGCATGAGTCTGAAATACCAATTTCATCTCTTGGAACATCTCATATGCTCCGTGGCGTTCAAAACATTTTTGAAGTCCCGGTTCTAAGCCGTAAAGCATGGTGCACTAAACTATCAAGTAGTCATCATACCGAGCTTTGTCAAATGTTCATAACGTCTGCATCTGCTCCTACAATAGGTCTGTCACCTAGCGGTGCATCAAGGACATAATTCTTCTGTGCAGCAATGAGGATAATCCTCAGACCACGGACCAAGTCCGCATCATTGCTACTATCATCTTTCAACTTAGTTTTCTCTAGGAACATATCATAAATAAAAACGGGGAAGCTATACGCGAGCTATTGATCTACAACATAGATATGCAAATTCTATCAGGACTAATTTCATGATAAATTTAAGTTCAATTAATCATATTACTTAAGAACTCCCACTTAGATAGACATCCCTCTAGTCATCTAAATGATCACGTGATCCATATCAACTAAGCCATGTCCGATCATCACGTGAGATGGAGTAGTTTTCAATGGTGAACATCTCTATGTTGATCATATCTACTATATGATTCACGTTCGACCTTTCGGTCTCCAGTGTTCTGAGGCCATATCTGCATATGCTAGGCTCATCAAGTTTAACCCGAGTATTCCGCATGTGCAAAACTGTCTTGCACCCGTTGTATGTGAACGTAGAGCTTATCACACCCGATCATCACGTGGTGTCTCGGCACGAAGAACTTTCGCAACGGTGCATACTCAGGGAGAACACTTATACCTTGAAATTTTTTAGTGAGGGATCATCTTATAATGCTACCGCCGTACTAAGCAAAATAAGATGCATAAAAGATAAACATCACATGCAATCAAAATATGTGACATGATATGGCCATCATCATCTTGTACTCATGATCTCCATCACCGAAGCATCGTCATGATCTCCATCGTCACCGGCGCGACACCTTGATCTCCATCGTAGCATCGTCGTCGTCTCACCAACTTATTGCTTCTACGACTATCGCTACCGCTTAGTGATAAAGTAAAACAATTACATGGCGATTGCATTGCATACAATAAAGCGACAACCATATGGCTCCTGCCAGTTGCCGATAACTCTGTTACAAAACATGATCATCTCATACAACAATTTATATATCATCACGTCTTGACCATATCACATCACAACATGCCTTGCAAAAACAAGTTAGACGTCCTCTACTTTGTTGTTGCAAGTTTTACATGGATGCTACGGGCTTAGCAAGAACCGTTCTTACCTACGCATCAAAAACCACAACGATTTTTCGTCAAGTTTGCTGTTTTAACCTTCAACAAGGACCGGGCGTAGTCACACTCGATTCAACTAAAGTTGGAGAAACAGACACCCACTAGCCACCTGTGTGCGAAGCACGGTGGTAGAACCAGTCTCATGAACGCGGTCATGTAATGTCAGTCTGGGCCGCTTCATCCAACAATACCGCCGAATCAAAGTATGTCATGCTGGTAAGCAGTATGACTATTATCACCCACAACTCTTTGTGTTCTACTCGTGCATATAACATCTACGCATAGACCTGGCTCGGATGCCACTGTTGGGGAACGTAGTATTTCAAAAATTTCCTACGATCACGCAAGATCTATCTAGGAGATGCATAGCAACGAGCGGGGAGAGTGTGTCCACGTACCCTCGTAGACCGAAAGCGGAAGCGTTTATCAACGCGGTTGATGTAGTCGTACGTCTTCACGATCCGACCAATCCTAGCACCGAACGTACGGCACCTCCGTGTTCAGCACACGTTTAGCTCGATGACGTCCCTCGTACTCTTGATCCAGTTGAGGCCGAGGGAGAGTTCCGTCAGCACGACGGCGTGGCGACGGTGATGATGAAGTTACCGGCGCAGGGCTTCGCCTAAGCACTACGACGATATGACCGAGGTGTGTAACTGTGGAGGGGGGCACCGCACACGGCTAAGAGAAACTTTGATGTGCTATTGGGGTGCCCCAGGGGGCACGTATATAAAGGAGGGGAGGGAAGAGGTGGCCGGCCCAAGGGGGACGCGCCAGGTGTGGGGAATCCTACTAGGACTCGCCAGTCCAAGTAGGATTCCCCTCCTCTTTCCTATTCCTAGTAGGAGAAGGAGGGAAGGAGCAAGAGGGGAGAAGGAAGGAGGGGGGCGCCGCCCCCTCCTAGTCCAATTCGGACCAGCCCATGGGGGGGGGGGGCCACCCCTTGAGGCCCTTCTCTCCTTTACCGTATGGCCCATTAAGGCCCACTACTTCCCCCGGCGAATTCCCGTAACTCTCCGGTACTCCGAAAAATACCCGAATCACTCGGAACCTTTCTGATGTCCGACTATAGCCTTCCAATATATCGATCTTTATCTCTCGACCATTTCGAGACTCCTCGTCATGTCCGTGATCTCATCCGGGACTCCGAACTATCTTCGGTCATCAAATCACATAACTCATAATACAAATCGTCATCGAACATTAAGCGTGCGGACCCTACGGGTTCGAGAACTATGTAGACATGACCGAGACATATCTCCGATCAATAACCAATAGCGGAACCTGGATGCTCATATTGGCTCCTACATATTCTACGAAGATCTTTATCGGTCAAACTGCATAACAACATATGTTATTCCCTTTGTCATCGGTATGTTACTTGCCCGAGATTCGATTGTCGATATCTTCATACCTAGTTCAATCTCGTTACCGGCAAGTCCCTTTACTCGTTCCGTAATGCATCATCCTGCAACTAACTCATTAGTCACATTGCTTGCAAGGCTTCATATGATGTGCATTACCAAGAGGGCCCAGAGATACCTCTCCGATACTCGGAGTGACAAATCCTAATCTCGATCTATGCCAACCCAACAAACACCTTCGGAGACACCTGTAGAGCATCTTTATAATCACCCAGTTACGTTGTGACGTTTGATAACACACAAGGTGTTACTCCGGTATTCGGGAGTTGCATAATCTCATAGTCAGAGGAATATGTATAAGTCATGAAGAAAGCTTTAGCAATAAAACTTAACGATCATTATGCTAAGCTAACGGATGGGTCTTGTCCATCACATCATTCTCCTAATGATGTGATCCCGTTCATCAAATGACAACACATGTCTATGGTTAGGAAACTTAACCATCTTTGATTAACGAGCTAGTCAAGTAGAGGCATACTAGGGACACTTTGTTTTGTCTATGTATTCACACATGTATCAAGTTTCCGGTTAATACAATTCTAGCATGAATAATAAACATTTATCATGATATAAGGAAATATAAATAACAACTTTATTATTGCCTCTAGGGCATATTTTCTTCAAACTGCTTGTGGACATCATCGTCCTGGAGGCGACGGAGGAGGAGAAATCCAGGATGCCGCAACCCTGGAGCTAAAAACCAGCTCAGGTATTCCAGTGGGCAGTGACAGAAGCAAAATCTTCAGACCCAGTGCGGAGTCACCGCTGGGCTTGTGTGCTCAGGAAGCTCAACTGTCCACCGCCGATGAATGTGGATTAGTTGCCTCAACAGTCCGTGAGCTTGGTCTAGAAGATGGAGACAACTCAACTGGCCAAACCCTGCAGGAACCTGATTCGCAGTTTGGAGAAGTTGCATATGAGGATGTGGGCATTCAGACATAGCAACAACCCGTGACTACTGGCGCCAGATGCAGAGTTTTGGCTGGGTGCGAGGCATATGGCTCACTAAAATCTGACCACGAGCTGTGTTTCCAAACAGAAGAGCCGGTGAATCATCAGCAGATGCTTAGTGCTGCTTCACCATACCACTTAGAGCACAGTTGCTGCCATGGATCCAAGTCTTTCTCTGATGGAAAGGAATCGCATCAGGAGGGAGCAGAACTTGATTGCCAGATACAGAGAGCGCCTCAGGAGAGAGCTGAGGATGCCATCTCGAGGGAGAGACAATATGCAGAAATTGGTAACAAGGATTCTTATGTCAGCAACGGAGGAGGAACTCCACATGCAACTGGGTGGGAGGAGCAGATTAGCAGAGGAGGTGATATCCTGGGCACTCGCCATGAGGAATGCAACGGATTTGTTTCAAAGGGCTCGATGGACAGCTTTCTGGGAGATTCAACCTTGGGTGCCCCAAATGTGATGCTCGCCGGAGATGGAGCTGTGATGTCGTCGACCCCTCTGCAACTTGTTTTCAGTGGCTGCAATGGCTTCAGTTTCATGCAGAAGCAACAACAAGAACCGAGGAGCAGGGGAGCCCACAGTGGTGCCCATGTGGTGACTGGTGTCCCTCACCTAACCGAACCTTGGATCCCTTCTGAAAGTGAGGGAGTGGATAAGGCTAGGGTTTCTCTAGAGCTACAAAAAAAACCACCCCACCCATCAAGACCCCAACCCTCCCCCCGCCGCCACCACCACCCTCCTAGAAACCACCATGGACTCCGACCGAGGAAGAGGGAGAGGGAAGAACAGGCAGGGGTGTGTTGATGGGGACTGCCAAACTCAGAAGCAGCAGTGGAAACAGGATCTGCCACCACAACTCAATCAGGTACCGCCCCCTTTGGTTTTGGCTTTGGGTTCCCAGGGCAACCTCCACCCTGGGGTTTCAACGGACAATTCCATGGTGGGTATCCCCCAAGCAACCGTGGCAAGGAATGCCTCCCCCGTGGTTCCCGCAGCAACCCGTACCACAACAAAGTGGTGATCAGGGGAACTCTGTCAGTAATAACAGCCAGGGGTTTGGGAATTCAGTAGTTGCTGGGCAGGGCAATCCCAAAAGCATGAGTAGACAGAACAAGAAGAAGCAGTAGAGCAGAGTAGTGGCCTCAGACAACATCAACACCCTGATGACCTATGCAAAAGGGGTCTGTGGTAACTGTGGTGAGCCAGGACATGAGAAAGACAAGTGCTCCAAAGCCAGGACTTGCTTCATATGCAAGATGGTCACCCACCAGGAGGAAAACTGTCCAGTCAAGAAGAAGCCACACTTGGCTGCTAGGTACTTTTCGAGTGCTGCTACAGGTCTTGGTTTTTACCATGTAGACATGTCTGACATAAACTTACAACATTCTGGGAGGCTCAAGAATGTTGGAATTGTGTTCATTGAGGACGGGGAGATCAGCAAGGAGGAACTAGCAAAGGAATTCTCTGAAATCTACAAGACTAATTGGCCATGGCAAATCAATGCCCTTGACAATTGGACAATGCTGGTCAAGTTCCCACCTGAAATACCAGTGGAATCAGTAGCTGGATACCCATGTTTTGGTCTCCCAAAAAGTAATGTCACTGTAAATGTAGAAGTATGGAAAGGGGAGATCACAACAGCTGCCTCACAGCAAGTGGTTTGGATGAAAATCAGGAAGATTAATCCCAAGTGATGCGAGTGGGCCATCCTAGACCAAATCACTTCAGTCTTTGGCACTCTGATTGATGTAGACTGGCAGTTTAATTTCAACAGCTTCTTTGAGGTGGTTAGAGTCAAACTCTCTTGTAGAGATGCTAGCAAGATACCTAAGGACAGAACTTTTGGCATTAATGGGAAGTTCTATAAGCTACTTTTTGAGGTGGAACCTTTAGCCCAATTGGAGAGAGATGGTGAGAACAGGACTGATAACAATGAAGGCGGGTACATGGGAGGGCATGACATCCAGTCTGATGTTGGGACTTCTCACAAGACTGATGACAACAGGTCAACCAAAAGTACTAGGTCTGATCAAGGAGAGAAAAGTGGGACTGAATCTGACTTAGGGAAACAAGCAGTGTTGGCATTTCTTCAACAAATGCCAGATACCTGCCCCTCTGATTTAGTGGAACACCCTTCCCTCCTAAAAAGCCAGGTCCCACAATCACTTCAAAAAACCAGGAAGTCGATGATTGATAAGATTGTTGAAGACTCTATCTCTGATGAGCAATGTTACTCTATCTCAAGGGAGATGGAAATGGAGGAAGACAATATCTGCACTTTAGAGCTACACAAAGAAATAGAAATGCCAGATAGCATCTCTGAACAAGCTACGGATCAAACAGGTGCTCATCAGCTTGAGGAGTATGATGCTGAGTTCCCCATCTTGTCTAAAACTAACTTCATGAGGCAAAAATGGGGGCCCATCCAAGCAACAAGATGCAGCACTAGAGTCGAACCTTCTGGCAAGTCAATCCTGGAGAAAGCTCAGGAGCTCAAACAGGTGAAAGACCTGGAAACAGCTAAAAAAGGTAAGAAAAATCATGCTTTCTCCTTTTTCAATAATCCTTCTTTTATTGAGATTGTTAAAAAAGTTGGAGTAGAGATAGAACTTGCTGATAGTGTTATGTTAGGCTCTGACCCACTTGACACACTAGGTAATGTCGAGTTGGGGAGCTCTTATCTGAATAGTTTACCAATAACTCCCAGTAGACCAATTAAGAATAACTTTATCTCTAGCAAAGTGGCCAAGTGCCCCTCTCCTACAAGTTTAGAAACATGGGCTATTGCGTGTGACTATAGACGGGGCAAGCACCCTGAGAAAACTGTTGTTCCATGAATTGTCTATTCTGGAATGTGAGAGGCATAACTGCCCCAGGGAGAAAAACCCTTATCCTAGATTATTTTAACAAAGTCAAACCATCCATGGTGGGGTTCCAGGAAACAAAAAAAAGAGAGTTTCTCTGATTCTTTCCTGAAATCTCTTGCCAATAGTAGGAATTTCTCCTGGAACCACCTACCAGTTGTAGGTTCTGCTGGGGGAATCCTGGTAGGGATAGATATTGATGTTTTTGATATCCTAGATTGGTGCATTGGTAAATTCACAGTCTCTTGTGCTGTTTGACTTAAAAGTCATCTTCTAGAGTTCAGAATAGTTACTGTTTATGGCTCTCCTTATGATGAAAAGAAGGATGACTTCCTCTCAGAACTGCATTCTATGTTCATTGACAATGGGATCCCCACCTTAGTAGGGGGTGATTTCAACCTAGTTAGGTTTAAGTATGACAAAAGCAATGGTAATATTAATCATAGGTGGAGTGACAAGTTCAATGCCTGGGTTGAGATTTGGAGTTTGCTTGAAATCAAACTCTCCTCTAGAAAATACACCTGGGCTAATAACCAGCAGGACATTATTATGTCCACCATAGATAGACTCTTCTATGACACAAAGCTGGATAAGAAATTCCCTCTATCTACCAGTACTGCCCTGCCTAGACTAGGTAGTGACCACACACCCATTGTGTGGGACTCAGGGCTGTGTCAGCAAGCCAGGGCACCCAGCTATAAGCTTGAAAAATGGTGGCTTCTTAGAGAAGACTTCCAGGACATGGCCCATAAGTGCTGGAATGCCCCAACCTGTGGTAATACGTCTATGGACATCTGGCAGGAACAAGTCAGAAGGTTCAGGAGAGTTACTAGTGGGTGGAGTAAGAATGTTGAAGCTGAACTTAGAAGGAATAAGAAAAAACTTATGGATGAATATGATAAATTAGATGTTAAAATGGAATCCTCTAGTCTCTCTGAACAAGAGCAAACTAGGATGGGGGAAATTTACCTAAAGCTCTAAGCCCATTGGCTGAAAGAGGAGATAAAATCTGAACAGAGGTCTAGGGATAGAGATGTGAAAGAGGGAGATAGAAATACCAGCTACTTCCAAGCAGTGGCAAACCAGAGGAGGAGGAAAACCTATATCCACTCCCTTGAAGGCCCTGAGGGGGTAGTCACTGAAACCCCTGATATTTTAAAAGTAGCTAGAGATTACTATAAAAACATGTTTAGTAGTGACTCTGAGAGAGTATGCTCACTTGATAGGGATTTTTTCTCTGAAGGGGAAAAAGCCACAGCCTGTGAAAATGATTCACTGCAAAAACCCTTCACAAAAGAAGAGGTCAAGGAAGCAGTTTTTAGTTCTTATGCTGATGGGGCCCCTGGCCCTGATGGCATCCCTTTCTTTTTTTACCAGAATTTTTGGGACATGATCAAACATGACCTTATGGCCATGTTTGATGACTTCCATAAAGGCAATCTAGACATTTATAGGTTAAATTTTGCCCTACTCTCTCTTATCCCCAAAGAGGCTGATGCTACTAGTATGAAGAAATTTAGACCTATCAGTCTCCTTAACTGTAGCTTTAAGATTTTCACCAAAGTTTTGACTAATAGGATTAATGCCCTGTTAAACAGACTAATTTCTTGCAATCAATCTGCTTTCCTGAAAGGCAGGTACATTTTAGAAAGTGTAGTTACAGCCCATGAGGTGCTACATTCTGTACATGCTGGTAAAGAGCAGGGGTTAGTGCTCAAACTAGATTATGAAAAAGCTTTTGATTTTGTTAATCTAGATTTCCTCATTGAGCTACTAACTTTGAGGGGTTTTGGGAGCAAATGGATCTCCTAGATCTTAGCCATCACTAGGAAAGGGTCTGTGGGGGTCAAGATTAATGGCTTTGAGAGTGATTTCTTTATTACTACCAAAGGGCTTAGACAAGGAGACCCTGTATCACCATTGCTCTTCAATTTAGTGGTAGATGTGCTATCTAGGATGCTTATGAAAGCTGCAACAGGTGGACTAATTAGAGGTCTCTGCACTGGCATTTGTCAAGGAGGGATAATCTGTCTTCAATATGCTGATGATACTATCCTCTTCCTAGAAAATAATTTAGATAAAGCTTTGAATCTTAAGATGGTGCTCACATGTTTTGAGCAGGTCTCTGGGATGAAAATCAATTACACCAAAAGTGAATTGATCCCAATTAACATGACAGTGGATGAAACTTTGCCTTTTGTTAACACCTTGGGGTGTAAACAAGGTGCTTTCCCTATTAAGTATTTAGGTATCCCTCTACATTATGACAAATTAAGAAGAGAGGATATCCAACCTTTGATAGACAAGATCCTTAAAAGGATAGCAGGTTGGAGAGGGAAGCTACTCTCTTATAAAGGTAGACTGGTGTTAGTTCAGGCTTGTTTAGCAAGCATACCAGTTTATCTCCTATCTTTCTTTAAATTCCCCGAATGGGCCATTGAGCTTATTAACACTCAGATGGCTAATTGTTTGTGGAATGACTTTGAAGGAAATAGGAAGATCCATCTAGCTAATTGGAGAATGGTTTGTACGAAGAAAGATTTTGGGGGTTTGGGAATTCCAAACCTGCAAGAGCTCAATATTAGTTTGCTGGGCTCTTGGATTAAAAGATACCAAGATAATGATGATAGGCTTTGGAAGAAGGTTATTGATCATAAATACAACACTAGGAATCCAAATATTTTCAACTGCCATTCAACCCCCTCAACATCCAGGTTCTGGAAAGGAGTGGCGGGGGTAGCCAAAGCAGTTAAGTTTTGTTTTAGATGGAAAGTTGGTAATGGGGCCAGGGTGAGATTCTGGGAGGATACCTGGTTTGGTACTTCTCCCTTAGCAATCCAATTTTGGCCCCTGTACAATGTATGTAATCAGATTTCAAAAAGTGTTAAAGATGTCTGGGATAATGGCCAGATTAAACTCACTTTTAGAAGAAATTTCTCAGATAGCATGATGGAAAGCTGGCTTCAACTTGTGGAAATTGTCCACAGCCTAGTGCTTTCTGATGAACCTGATGCTTTAATTTGGCAATATGAGAGTAATGAGAAATACTCCAGTAGTTCTCTTTACCACATTATTAACTTCAGAGGGGTCATACCTATTTACATTCTTGCAGTCTGGAAGTTACAAGCCCCCCCCACCCCCCCCCCCCCCCCCCACCCCCCCCCCCCCCCCCCACCCCCCCCCCCCCCCCCCCCCCCCCCCCCCCCCCCCCCCCGCGCGTAAAATTCATGTTTTCCTATGGCTGGTTTCTCATAACAAGATCATGACTAGAGACGATCTCAGAAAAAGGCAGATCATTAAACCTTTGGATTGTGTTTTTTTGCTCTGAGGATGAATCTGTTCATCATCTCCTCTTTGATTGTGTGGTCGCTAAATTTGTGTGGGCAATCATTAGAGAACATTTCAGGGTAGATGTAGGGACTGATTACTTGTCTGTTGCCAGATTCCGGCTTTCAAACAAAAAAAGATCCCCTCTTAATGTGGCTTGTGCAGTAACCATGTGGAGCATATGGAAACTTAGGAATTACATTATTTTTAACAATGCCATATGGATCTCTGTCAAACAGGTTTTGGGGACGATGTTGAGTTTCACCAGGATCTGGGCGGTTCTGATTCCGGAACAGGAGAAGGAACCCTGGGAGGGCTTCTTGAGGTACTTAAAAGAGCAGGTGAAGGCGCCACTAACCATCACGAGTGGCTGAGTTGGGACAAGCTGCGCATTGAGAACAAGGATCCAGCCACATCCTCTCCAAGTAAGCTTGCCCTGAATGCTGGGATGTTCAGCTCTTCATCAGTACTTCAGCTGGAATGGTCTCCCCAACCTGCGGCAGCCCCGAGGGCACTTAGCTCCATCAAGTTGTTTGCCTCTTGAAGTGGGGCTCCCCTGATGTAATGCTGCAGAAAACTTTGTTGCCTGTTTTGAATTTATGGCTATTGTAAACGTTTGAACTCGTAATAGCTCCCTGATAGCTTAGTCCTGTAATAGGTCTAGCGTTCTAGGAGTAGTTTTCTTTGGCTTTGCCAGCGCTCTTGCCCGATCTGAACATGTGGTTTCGTTATTAATATAATGGAGCCGGGGACCCGGTCCCTTTTCCTCTAAAAAAAACAACATCAACAACATAAATTAACAGAAAGATCTATGGGTTCCAGCACGTTATGTTCTGCCCAAAAAACCGAGATATTCAGACAACATTATTGAGTTGCTGTCATGGCAGATTACACTTCTGATCAAATACCACTCAGCTGGCGTATAAGAATGAGGATGTCCCACACAACTATTGAATCCAAATCTTCAGGCTCGTACATCTTGGCACCTGTCGGGAAAAGACACACATCTGAATTCACTAACTCAGGTCATGGGAAATGCGCTCCAGAATACATTAGATAGCTTACTACCAAGACAGACATGTGCAGTTCCATGGTTTTTCAACTTGAGTTGATCACGGGAAGAAGAGCTGTCGATTTCACCAGACTAGCAAGTGATAAAATCTTAATTGACTAGGTATGGGCCTTCTGGTTAAAAATGTGCTTGATTACCATAATAAATGCTCAGAATAGATTTCCCTGCGTAAAATCAATAGTTGGAGGGTATCTGAAAAATATGCTCGCGGCAAACATTTCTTTCTGACAATTAAGCTATGTTTGATCAACAGGCAACGCCAAGGATCAGGGAAAAGACGGGGTACCTAGTAGGAGCCTCTTCCTAGAGGTCAGGCTACTAGAGGTCATGGCAGCAATGTGCCTACTGGAGGAAGCCTCTGCTCGACCATTGGCGTTAAAAGGGATAGTTGGAGGTTATCTGAAAAATATGCTTGCGGCACGATTGCTATCTGACAGTTAAGCTATGTTTGATCAACAGGCAAAGCCACTGATCAGGGAAAAGACCAAGATAGAGATTTCAGCCACGCCGTGGTCATGGTAGCAATGTGCCTACTGGAGGAAGCCTCTGCTCGACCATACATGAGTGACAATGTCGTCGCTTTGGGATTCCTCGTAGACGTGCCCGATGGTTCTAAAGGGAAGCCTAGTACTGTACCCCAGAAGGCCAGAAGAAACAGGTTGATTAACTTGTAGCACTTTTGATCGTTAACGAGTTGCTGCTGAGGCCATCGAGTGGGCACCATGAGGCAGAAACAGAAATCTTATATTCAAGGAAAGATGACTAAATCTCAGTGCATTATAACCTCTAGTGGAACCAACACGATGCAAAAAGCTGCAATGGTATAACCCCTGACTTTTGCCACATTAGGGCTGAATTGTCATACAAAACCTAGAAACTTCAAATGGCATTCTTGTCCCATAAAGGTGACATGGCTCAATTTCAAGGCCTTATAGCCCGTCCTCGATCCAAAACGTTATAGAACCCACTATGGCATACGCTTATATATGTTATGTAAAGGTTGTAGAACCCACTAGCACCCCAAGCCTATTCCTAAGAGGAAGGTGGGATACAAACCTTGCACGTGGAAATGGCGTGCAGATTAGGGGCAAATTCCATGCATTGGACCAGAACACCATGGTGACACCATCACCCAGCTTGATTTTGGTGAGCGCGCAGAAGAGGACACATGTTGACATCATTAAGAGGGAGCTCCAGACCAAACCCACGTCTATCTACTGACTCCAGTGCATCAACCGGAGTACATCAAAAAATCGGTAGTTTTTAGAGCGGTTTAATTTGTTCATGATATTTCCCTCTACTTGAAAAGAGACACATCAATAACAAAGCAGTTTAAGCTTCAAGTGAGATGGCCTTGCCATCGACTTTAGAAATATAATTTCAATCCTTGCAGTTTTTCTGGTGTATAATGATACATGCAACTAACTATAAACATGAACATCTCAAAGGAGCAACAGAAGAATAAAAAGGATACTACACCCTGGCATATTCTTAAGAGAAGAGGATGTGAACCTTGAGAGTGGAAATGGCGTGCAAATTAGGGGCAATGTCCATATGATGCACGCCCAGCAGCCACACGCATCGGGCCAAAACACCGTGGTGGCACCAACACCCAGCTCGAGCTTGGTGAGTATTGATGTTGATGTCTGTAGGAAGAGAACTCATGTCGACATCGTTGAGAGGGAGCTCCAAACCATGCCAATATGTATCTGCGGAGTCCGGGGCATCAACTGACTCCATTGAAAAACTGGTACTTTACAGGGAGCAAATTTATTTGTTCCCGATATTTCCCTTTGCTTGAAAAGAGACATTTCAACAATGATGTAGTTGAAGCTTCAAGTGAGATGCTCCTGCCATCAACTTTAGACATATAATCTCCAGCCTTGACAATTTTACCTTTTTCCAATAATATTCTGATGATATCATTTATAAGAGGAGAGTCCGGAGCACAACCGCTCTTCTCCATTGACGAGAACATACTTTCAGCTTCTTCCACTGATCCTTGTTTCAAAAGATTTGTTATCATTACGCTGTAGGTGGATGCATTAGGCTCAATGCCAGCTGATACCATTGCATCAAACACTTGTGATGCTTTCTCCATTTTGCCGACTAGGCAATATCCGTCAAGTAGTGAAGTAAAAGCAAAGACATCAGGACTCTCACCTATTTCAACAATCAAGTTGAAGATATCTTGTGCATCTGTAATCCTTCCTTCTTTGCATAGACTATTTATTATTGAACTGAAGAACACAATGCTAGGAAGAGGAATGTCTTTGTTTATCATTTCATAAACCAACTCCTTTGCTTTCACCAAATCGCCATGTGCGCAGAAACCCTGAATTAGGGAGTGATAAACAACTGTGTCCGGTTTTATATCAGTAGAAATCATCTGACTGAACTTGTTCAAAGCATCAGCCAGCCTACCGATTGTAGACTCTGGACTCACTCCTTGTCCCCATCTGGATACATCTGGGATCACTCCTTGTTCCCACATTCCAGTAAATATGAGCATAGCTTCGTCCATCATTCCACGTTTAGCATAAGCATCAACTAAAATGCTGAAAACCTGGCGATTGGGAACAATACCGTTGGTTGCCATTGAGTCAAGGAGATTAATCATATCATCAAAGCATCCTTCTGTAGCATATCCATGAAACAGAATAGAGTACGAGACGATATTAGGCTTGTGGCCCTTGGCAGACATGTAATCAATAATTCCGGCAGCTTCTCTGCTTCTTCCATGCTTGCAGAGGGAGGTCATGAATGAGGTCCAAGTAACAACATCTGGTATGATACCCCGGCTTGTCATTTCTCTGAACATTTTGCCCGCTTCTTTCCACCGGCCCAACGTGGAATATCCATGGATCATGCTAGTATATGTCACGTTATCCGGTTGGATGCCACTATCAACCATCTGCCGAAGGACCAACTCTGTCTTGTCCATCGCTCCAGCCTTGCACAGCGCATCAATAATCGAGCTGTATGTCACCACATTAGGCACAACCCCTTGCTGCACCATTTCATCGAACAGATTGCATGCCTTGCTTACTTCCCCTTCCTTAAGGAGGCCGTGGATGACCGTGGTATATGACACCACGTCAGGGGAGCAGACACCTCCTCCTTTCTCCATCATCTGGAGCAGGTCGAGTGCCCGCTGGCTGCTGCTACCATCACATAAGCTCTTAAGGACAATGGTGTATGAGAAGGCATCAGGCGCACAACCGAGCTCGGACATCCTATGAAGCAGCACACTGACAGCCTCGTCTGTCCGTCTTGCGTGGCAAAGGCACTTGAGGAGGGAGCTGAAGACGATCTTGTTTGTCTTCAGGCCCGTCCTGAGGAGACGGCCAAAGAAGGCAAGCCCCAGTTCCGGGCGACGAGTGCGGCAGCAGCAGTTCATGAGAACGCCGTAGGTGAAGATTGTGGGCGGCGCCACCCGAGGGCCAGCTTCCTCGCGGCATAAGCGGCTGAAGAGGTCGAGCGCGAGCGTGGGGCCATCTCTGCAGGCCGCAGACGACCTAGCACGGGCGAGAGCGGCAAGGAAGCCGTCCAGGGAGCGCTCGGGGACCGGAGTGTCCTGCCGTAGCAATTCGTCGAGCAGGTGGTGTGCGTCCTCCGGGCTGAGCGTCCCAGCGCTGACGCGCTGTGTGGCGGCGGCAAAGGCAGCGTGGGGAGACCAGGGGCGTGAGGGCGGTGAAGTGGAGGTGGAGGAGGAGCGGCCGCGGAGGCGGGATATCGGGGAGGAGGAGGAGCGGCGGCGGAGGAGGAGGCGGCGCATCGGCGTGGAGGTCGTTTCAGAGCCAATGGACGCGTCAGGGGCTGGCTAACGAGAAATGTGCGGAGGCTCTTCCCTTCGTTTTTGCACACTTCAGTTGTGTAGATCAATCATCGATTACACACAAAGCTGATTTAAAATAACGATCTGGGTGAAGGGATCCACCCTCCCGGGTCGCACGCGTGGGCGACCCCGGGGGGCCGAAACCCTATTCCCTAGCTTCCTACCCACCCGGAGCTCCCCTAGCCGGCAGGGCCGCCGGCGGTGGCGGCGGGCACTGTTGGCGCGCCCCGACAGCCCTTCCTTGCGCGGGGGAGTAGCGTCATCCGGGCAGCAGGGGGCGGATCTGATGGCGCACGATGGAGCTCATGGCGCGCGAAGGAGCAGACGACGAAGAGGAGGAGGCGGCTGGGGCTCGCGGGAGAGTTGGTCGCGGCGCGATGGATCCTCCAGGAGGTGACGGCACGGGACAAAGCGGGCGGTGGCGCGACGAGGCCATGGCGGCGGGGCGGCGCTCGGCCACGAGTGGCTGCCTTGCAGCGGCCGTGCCTGCTTCGTCCTCGGACGCCTCCGTCGTTGTGCCTGCTCCAGGTCGCGGTCGTGGAAGATGGAGGTGGAGGCGCTAGCTGGATGGGCCCGATCTGGACCGCAGGGGCTCGGCACTGGCGTCTGCCGGAGTTGGCTTGACGGCTGCTGTGTGCGGCTCCTGGCGTTCCTCGGTACGACTGGGAGGGAGACCTGCAAGCTCGCATCCGCGGGGAGGTTGGTTTGTCGGGCTGTTTTGCTTTTGCCTGTGCGGGCCTCGGTGGTCCACGATAACTCGGCTATGCCAGCGAAGTGCTGCTGCGGTGGCGGAGTGGTCAACTTGGACGGTGTGGCCCCAATCCGAAGGGCAGGGGTGGAGGTACACGACAATTCAGAAGAAATTCCAGCCCGTATTCGGTCGGTGCTGGCGGCGACGGTGCCCGTGGGTGTCATTTCCCTCCTTGGAGGCGTTGCCAAGGTGTGTCGGCATGTCCCTTGCTCGCTCATGGGATTGGCAGATGTATTCGGGCGAAAGCCTAGGTTCTGAGTTGAACCAGTGTGATGGTGGTGTCCTTATCATCGTTACTCTGTTGGGAGCATCGCGTTTGAAGACCGGGTCTTGAGGTTCCTTGTTGCGCTACTCCGGTGCTCGCTGCTGTCCAAGGTGAGCTTCAGAGGCACAATGTACATCATAACCGGTGAGTCCAAGATGGTGGCTTTAGTGTATCGACCAAGTTCCGCCATCTACTTGCCACCTCCTTTTTGGCATCAAGGGTGGATGGTGTGTCGACGAGGGAAGTACTGCTGGAGTTGGTTGTCTTCGGAGGTGACCGGTGCTGGTTGAGACACGACAAGGTTGCTAGGTTTTGGTTAGGCTCTTTTTGCTTTGTAGTTGTGTTGTTATTGGTGACTGTCTTCGGACTAGCCCTGGTGTGAAGTCTGTGCTACGCTTGTTATTTGCAATAAGTTGTAGTCGTCTTGTAATTGAAATTCTGCCTTCTATAAAAATATGATACACATTCGCGTACTCTAAAAAAAATAACAATTTGATTTTATACTTTTGTCCTCTCACATGAAAGATGAGAGTCACGTTGCTCTGGATTTGGAAAAATTCGTGTTTTCACCTTAAAACAATACTAGCATAGCATATAATTCCGTTCCCATTTTACTTGTGTGACCATGTCGCAGTTTTCCGCCATAGCATACTATCTGGATGCATCTTATATCTCATGTAAGTCGTTTAATCATCATTCGTGATATGTTGGAATTATGTGCCTCGTGGATCTTGGCTTTTCAGGGCTTCAGGATACATATGCTAATCGTTGTCAGGGGCGAACTAATGTCAAGGTCCGGCTAGACTGGGCCGTGGCAAACTATAGACGACGCGACATATTCACTGAGGCATCGGTGCAATAGTTGGTTGGGCCCAGCCCGGACCATCCTCTGATTCTGCTCAAGTGTGTACTGGAACTAGCTCGGGCTACGGCTGGGAACAAGTTAAATATTTTGGGAGCGGGATGTTACCTTGTCGGAGGTCTGTGACCTAGCACGCCGCCGCCGGCAACCCCCCTCCTGCCTTCTCTCCTTCACCGCTGCCGCTGGCCTCGCCGCGGTGGAGATGGCCCCTATCTCTGAAGGCAGTTGGGGAGAGCTCACGGTTGATGCGCGATGGTCGGCTGGTTATGGTCGTGGGGTGGCGGCTGCCGTCAGGCTCGATAGAGGAGGTCGGTGCGCGTGCCAGGGGTGCAGGGAGGCGGCGTGGTGCCGTTGTGCCTACTCGCTGACGCTGGTTCGCGACGCGTGCAGCCGCTCCCTCGGCGGATCTGGCCGGCACGCCTGGATCTGTCCGTGTGGCCGGCTTCGGGTGTCGGTGTTGGTCCTGCTGCCTGATGCTGGGTGCGGGGGTGGATGCTCATGCCTGTTGCTGGCCTTGGTGACGGTGTCATGGATAAGGAGGCTGTTGACCAGGTCGGCTCCCCAGCCAAATAAACCAAGACGAGACTTTTGGGAAGCAGTAACCTGCGCCACCTAGTGAACCCATACAACTACCAACTAACTACATCTGCTAGTCCACCGGGCCAGGGTCCCACAACTTACTCGGTCAAGACAGAGCCCATATTGACTCACGGTTACACATGGAAGATACTCGACTTGCAACACGTACAATCCCTTTGATACGTGGGCGGCGGTCCCCACCAATTCACAGTCGATGACCCAATCAATACCAATCCGCCCAAATGGTTCATTATGTCATTAAGTAGTCAACCATGTACTTTATAACATGTTAACTAGTGTGATTTCCCCCATTATAATGTAGCAGCTAAGCATCACTACACGATGGATTCAAGGAACTGGGTAAAAAACTTAATTATGAACTTTGCTACTAGGTATCATGTCTATAACATATAATAAATATTTTTCCTAACATGATTTGGAAAGTTCTACACGCAAGAAAATAATAGGTGATATGATCGACGATTCCACTTGCCTTGTATTGACAATGTTCTTCAATCTCACAGTCTTGATAAAGCTACTCTTCGCTCTTCGAATAAACTATCGTAGATAAAAGAGTTCACATAAAGAACCACAAAATACAATCAAGTATACACATAACTAAGTGTAGTACATGGTGTCAGTGTAGCTAGTGATGTGAGATTGTGTGTCAGGTGTCAACTCAAAAGAGTTTAGAAACAACATACTAGTTGTTTAATCGGAATATATGTGACATGAGGGTTCACATGCATGTGGTTTCAATTTAAATAAGTTCACCACACAAGGAGTATGTGATGCAAAGTTGCATTGCTAGATTCAGTTGACGAAATGAATCATTGCAACTGGATTCATGGTCTATGGACTATAGATCAGACAAGTTCATAATTAAGTTTGAATAAAAATTCAACTTGAATGTCCTTAGCTAAATTTGAATTCACACTTCACATAGTTTTGGTTTCAAGTGAATTTCATATTTAACTTTGACTTTAAGTTGAACTTATATTGGAGTTTGAATTGGTTGACTCTTGAACTTATTGTTGGATTTGAATTGGGTTCAAATGATTTGAATTAAGTTCAAGGAATTTCAAAATGTTTACTTGATTTCATAAACATGGTTTGGGTTACAATTCAACTTGAATTTGAATTAGGGTTTAAATTATTTGAATTGAGTTCAAATGAGATTTGAATTTGAATTCAATTTGAGTTTAAATCTGGAAATTTAGGTTCAAATTCAAACGACTTCAATCTAGATCAAGTTTGGTTTATGAATTCATTTGCAAAAAGGATTCATTTAATTTGGATACATGGTTTGGGTTTTATGTTCAAATTAGGTTTGAATTTTAATTCAAATTAATTTTGATTTTTATTCAAGTCAAACATGACATCAATTAATCCTAAAGTTTAATTTAAGTTACAAAATTATAATGCAAAAAATTATTACTCAATTCAAGGCTATGGTTCAAAAGTTATAGCTAATTTAAGTAGGAGTTTGATTTGAATTAAGCTCTCTATTGATTTTATTTAGATCCAAATTTTAGTTTATGCACATTTGAATTTAAATGGGTTTATTTGAGGTTACAATTTACTAGGATCATTCTACAAAAGGAAATATATATAATGGATTTATAATTTGCAAATTAGACCATGTTTAATTTTGAATTTAAATTTTAGATTATTCAAAATATAAATTTTGTTTTTCTAGTGGAAAAGTTTTTTAGGAACGAATTATGTCTACTAGAGGGGGGGGGGGTTGAATGAGAGTTATAAAATTTCTTTCGGAAACTTGAAGACTCTCGAAACCCAGCAGCGGAGCGAATGATAATAGTTATCACTGAGCGAATGTAAACTAACGAACGAGAACTAAATGCATGCATCGAGGAAAATCACATGTTTGAAACTAGTTATGCATTGCAAACAGAATAAAAATGAGCGAATGAATAACCCGTGATGCTCAATGGCGACAAATAGTTTGGTAGACCAGTTCGCCCTTCTGCACAAGGACTACATCTGGTTGGAGGGGTTGTGACTTAACACAGAAGATAAACTCTCTTTGCCATTCTCCTCGATAATTGGTTCGTTAATCAATGCCAATCACTCGTGGTAGATACTTGAGGTGATCTTCGAACCTTTACAGACTTCTTCTTCGAGAACCACAATCACTATTGGTCTCTGAAGAAAATGACACCTAACCTTCTAGAGAGTTTGCAGCTCTCAAGAGTAATAGGCGGAGCGTACTAGACTGTAACATCCCCATGTTACATCACTTTGGCTAAGCTACTTAACCTGCCATGTCACCATGATCATTATAATAAATTTGCATTAGAAAATATTCAACTTCAAATTCCAATTCCAAATGCAAGTCAAATATTCATTTCTTCAAATGGCAAAATTAAAATGTCCATAATGTTGCAAATATTCCCAAGGCATTTATAAAACTGAAACCAACTTCATATAAATTCCCAAAATGCCCCTGGACATTTTAACAGTAGTCCAGCAGCACTTAATCTGTCCTTTTCGATTTCTAAAAATATCTAACCTATTCATTAGGCCTCCAAATTTTTGTGGCAGTGTCAAAAAAAATCACCAGGGATTTATTGGGACACCTCCCATATTTTTCCTAAGTGAACTAGTTGCTCTAATAATTCCTTTTATCTCTCTGGTATTAAATAAAGCTAAAACAGAAAACACAGAAAGGAAAAAGGGCAGAAGCCCACTTACCTGGCACCGGGCTGAAGCCACAGTGCGGCCCAGGCAGCCCAGCAGGCCTCCCCCACCTGCTTCGCCTCGCTGTCGTCGTCTCCATGGACGACGGCGCTCCGTCAGTCGCAGCGCGCCACCGCGACGGGGAGCAGGAACGCGAGGGGATAAGGCCACGCCGTGCCTTCTCCCCTGGACGCCTCACCACCCCTCCCTCTCACTCTCGCTCGCGCATCCTCTTCCCCCTCTAGATCCCCTCCTCCCGAACGCAGCCACCACCGTGCGCCGCTCTAAGCCGCGGCCACCGGCGCCCCCGCGCCCCGGGATCTTGTCTGGGAGGTGCGCCAGCCATTGCCTCTTCTTCCTCGACTGTCGGTTGAAGCCGGGACGATCTACAGAGAAGGAATCAAGCTCTACTTCGTCCCCGGCCGTTGTTTCTTCTACGACGAACTCCGGCGACTCCCCGACGCCCTCTGCTGCTACTAAACCTCCAAAGGCCTTTCATGTGCCGCTAGGTGAGCCTCGACGCGAACCCCGTCGTTTTCTCTCCGTTCGGCCGTGCTTAGCGTCGCTCGCCGACGGTGCCTGAACCCCTTGCCGCTCGAGCTCGTCGCCGGCGACCATCCGGCGACCATATGGTCCCGCGTCCGAGTCCGTTGCACTCGCACGCGCGCAAAGGTGCCCCTGGCCCATTCATTCAACTCGAGCGCGCTCGCGTCGTCGTTCTTCCCTAGCTCCCGACTCCGGCCGTCCGCCACGGCTGCCGTCGCCGTCGTTTCCGGCCACCTCTGGCCTGGAGACCGCCACGGCTGGATACGCGAAGCACCGCCCGTTCAGATGCACCCACTTGCGCACGATTTGAGCCACCGTGGGCGAATTCCGAACAACTCCGGCGAGAGCGCCGCCGCGGGAGAGGTTCGCCGGAGCTTTCTCCGGCACCCCGCCGACGTGGCCCTGCCGATGGGCCACCCTGAGACGCTGACAAGGGGGCCCCACTGGTCATTAGACCAGGTCAAACCTGCTGACTGGGCAGTGCCCAGTCACAGACAGGTGGGACCCGGTTGGCCCCGTTGACCGGTCAGCTGGTCAGCGTTTGACCTGCTGACTCAGCTGCTGGGTCCCGCTGGTCAGCCCCTCTGGTCCACTCTGGGTGCACTGCACCGGGTGCACTGCACCGGGTGCACCCAGCGTTTCCTGTTGCTGTACAAATTCGAATTTTAAATAGATCCAAAAATTTCAGAAATTTGTTTAAATCCTTATAAATTCATAACTTTTAAACCGTAGCTCAGATTGAAAAAGTTTATACATGAAAGTTGCTCAGAACGACGAGCCGAGTCTGATCATGCCGTCTGTTTCTCCATCGGAACCTCCTACGTAGAAGAACTCGTAACTCCGGACCCGAATCCGGCAGATGAATAGTGCACACACGTCGGATACTAAATCCCAGAATAATTCTAAAAATAACTAAAATGACTTAGATGCATAATTAGGCAACCCTGCACTGCATCATAGCATCACACGCACCGTATTGCATCTGTTTGCATTATGTTTACCTGTTTCTTCCCCCTCTTCTCTCTCGATAGACCCCGACGTTGACGTAGCTCCCGAGGCAGACGCCACACAGGAGTACGACTACGTCCCCGACGATACTACTGAAGACCTTGCCCTTGCCCCCGAGCAAACAGGCAAGCACCCCCATTTTGAGCATGCCTATATCGCCTATTCCCTTCTCTCTTATGCTTGCATTAGAACTGCTACTGCTACTGTTTTCCTATATCTGCTGCATAGCCTGATTATTGTATCCTGCTTTGTTACCTTACTGGTTATCCTAGACTGATTATTATAGGCTGGGTAGAGACACGACAGAGACCCCCACTTGATCCCGACTGCCCTGCTGGATATCAGAAGACCCGATCATCGGGATTGAAGATCAGTCCAGGGCACCGCACATCACTTCCCCCCCCCCTTTTGTTGCCGACACTGCTGGGTTACCTTCGAGTGCCGAGGGTGATACCTCGTCAGCACTTCTGATGTTAACCTTGTAGGTTAGTTACTCGGTCGTGGTAAGCGAGGGTGATTCCTTCTACACCACCCCCGATAACGACGTCGTCGTGCAACTCCTCAAGGTGGACCTCGAGGGTGATTCCTCCTTCGTTCACCTTGATGATAACATCGAGCGGGAATTCCATCGAGGGTGATTCCTCATGGTTCCCTTCGGTGTCAGACACACAGTTACCTTGGATATTATGACTTGCACTAAACTATGATACTAAAGACGGGTCGGCCCTGAGGGGTACCCGCGCGAGCTTATTGCGAAGTGATGTGGAGTCGGGTTGACCTGGATGGTGCCCGCGAGATAACTACGAGGCGTGGCCGGGCATTCTTAGCCCTTGCCACAAGTCCTCGAGACGGGGCGACGGGGTCACATCGATCGTGAGTCTCTGCTCGTTTCCGCGCGCTCCTAATCCACTACGGTTTGGATATTTGATCCGAGGGGCCTCGGGCCCGATAGCACTAACCATCACGTGGGCATAGTATGGGCGTTCTGCGTCGTACACATCAGCCGAAGCTTGTTTGACGTCAGTAAGGAGCGGCGCACGCCGAGTTGGACTGGTAACGCAACCGCGCTTGTATAAGGGGTTGCTAGGTCTGCTCTCGGTGGCCCCGTAACGTGCAGGAGTTCCCGGGGCGATGGCCCAAGACCCCTGGGGGCATAGGTTTAGTCCGGCGTGCTGACCTCTCTTATAAGCCTAGGTCGGGTTGCGGCGTGTTGCTTAGCCGAGGCCGGGCATGACCCAGAAAAGTATGTCCGGCCAGAGTTAAGTGAGCGTGGTGGGTAAGTTGGTGCACCCCTGCAGGGAAGAAACTTCTATCGATAGCCTGTCCTACGGTAACGGACACTCGGAGTTGTATCCCGATCGGTACAACTAGAACATGTGGTGAGAACTGGATAGTACGGCTCTGGGATTGCTTTCTCGCAGGGAGTCGAGAAAGGATCTCAGGTCGAGGTTGATGATATTACTACTTCTACTTTACATTACGTTCATCTGCTCTCTCCTGATGCTGCAAGACTGTCGAAGATTGTTGAAGATGCTAGTCTTCGATAGGACTAGGCTTTCCCCCTCTACTCTGGCATTTCTGCAGCCCAGTCCACATATACAGCCATTCCTTTGACAATGATGCATATGTAGTGTAGATCCTTGCTTGCTGAGTACTTCGGATGAGTACTCACGTTTGCTTTATTTTCTTTTTCCCCCATTTTCCATTTGATGCCACCAGACGACGGAGCCCCTGAGCCAGAAGCCCCAGCCGACGACCAGTACTACTATCCGCCTGGCGAGTACTACTACTACGAGGAGCCGTTCGACGACCAGGAGTAGGATCGGAGGGTCCAGGGCAGGAGGCCTACGCCTTTCGATCGTAGTTTTTATTTTTACCCCGCCTCTGTGAAGGCTTATCTTTCTCTCTGTAATATATCTGTACCCAGATATCTAATGCTTCTGCTGACGCTTGTATGCCATCGAGCTATGTATTCGAGCCCTCGAGGCCCTGGCTTGTAATATTAAGCTTGTATGACTTTATTTATGTTTTAGAGTTGTGTTGTGATATCTTCAAGTGAGTCCTTAGGCTTGATCGTGCGCATTTGCGTGTATGATTAGTGCACGATTAAGCCGGGGTCGTCACATAGACTTAGATTTGAGTGATGCTAAACCACTATCTAATTTTTCGGCTCTGGGATTTTTCTCTTGGTGGATTTGAAACTCAAATTACTCTGGAGAGGGGGTTGCTCAACAATCTTCTCGGAATCAATCGTAGCAGCCACCAGACAAAGCCGGTGCGGGGTGGCTATTTATAGCCGCAACCTTCCCTAATGGGGAATGACCATTTTGGACATGTGGTCCAGTCAATGACCAACCGACACGTTCACAACGGTCGGACTTGAAAGCAACTGTAACATTACTTGAGGAACAAGTAATGCTAACTCCTTGGCCAGAGACAAATCTCTCGCAACGAAGTAGATCACAGTCTCCTGTTGGCAAGTATTTGCTCGGAACAGAAAGAGATTTCTCTCACAACTTCCATAGGATTGAGTTTAGCATTAGAGAATCAAAGCTTCGAACACTTTGTCCCTCTTGGTAGTAAGGTTGTCCTATGACTCAATGAAAGAAAAGAAGAACAACGAAAAGAATACTATGTCTTCACTTCGTCTTCGACTTCTTTCGGTTGTAGTCAATTCCTTCGGAGGTGACCGAACCAATTGCTTCACGTTAGCAACTTTTAGTGTTCACTCTCCACAGCATAATCTTCGTAGATAATACTCGCTGCCACGCAGGGTATTACCTTCGGAGTTTATATCAAACTCCTCATGACATCTGGGACATGTTACTTTGTGTGCACTAGCAAACACATTAGTCCCTTACTGTTTATGTCAACAATATTCAAAACATGAGGAGGCAAATCATTGCACTAACAATCTCCCCCTTTTTGAACGATTGTTGACAAAACAGATAATCATCGAAGAGAGAAAGATATGCTATAAATAAAACAGTGTGAGTGATAAAGTGTTACTGTTCTCGAGGATGAAATATACTCCCCCTGAATGTATGCAGGGAATTGATTTTATGATGAGACTCTCCTGCAATAATTTGTATGTATGGAGGAAATTTCATTCATTCGAGATAATGATTCGCACAGATAAGATAAAAACCATTGATAGCGTAGTGCAATCATACATAACTCTTGATAATAAATCCACCTACAATAGATACTTTGAAGGAATAGATGCAGCATGGGGTTATTAACATTACAGTACAGAAGTTACTGAGAGTTTTACAACTTAGTACAAATAAGCACGAAACAGAAGTTTCAAACTCGAGAGAAAAACGTACAAGTTCGACAAAACACCAGAAAGCAAATCTATCGATCTCGATGTAATTCTCCCCCTTTTTGTCAGCAAGTGGCAAAAAAGGTGATGAATAATATGAGTCAAGAAGCGAAGCAAGGTTCACTCTGAGGCATTTCCAGACGAACTATCCGAGGTGACTTATTCTTTTGAGGTTTCTGGAATTTCTTCGTCTTCAGCAGCAGCAGGATTTTCTTTAGGCACATGGACAGGTTGCTGAGCAGGCGAACTGGGCACATTATGATCATCCACAGGAGGAACACGTGACAGAAGATTGCCTTCGGTAGGTTTGACAGTAGGTGAGGTGGCTTCATATTCTTCGAGTAATTTGTGAATCTGTAAGTGAAGAGTATCTGAGGGAACCTCTCGAGCTGGTAGAGGAGGAGTGCTTCGCTCTTGCAAATCATCCACACTGAAGGCTTTGTCGATGTAATCATATAGCTCTTGGTGGTTCACATTCAACAATTTCTTTTTGGTGAAGAATATGGGAACCAACTTCTAGAGTCTTCTCTTATTTTCATCGTCTATTAGGTGTACCAGGCTGGTGCAATTGTTAATGAGATTCATTTCATTGGCAAGGTGTTCTGTGATGGTTTTCCCGAGGAAAATTCTTCCATAGCTTTCATTGTGTCTTGGACAGGTGGAATGAAGCTTTTATGAGTGCCCTTCTCTAGATATACAGTTTTCATGGCATGATTGATGACCTTTTTTATCCACGGAGCATAAACCTTTACGGTGAACAGATATTCAGTAGAGTCCTTGAGGATACGAAGAAACATGTCTTCAACATCAAAGATATATTGTTCAGACATGGCATAGATGGCATTCTGAAGGACATATGAGATAGACTTGTCAGCATTCATGCCAGCTAGAGGGCAGATGGTGTAAGTGAGCAGATGATATGGAGTCTGGTTCTCGAATGCTAAATGTTCAGGAAGAGGAGGACCAGAGTAGTCGCGAATCTTGTCCTTGTCCATCGTGTACTTGAAATCTTCATCAAAGATAACATCAATGCAGTGCATTCGAATTTCAGTATTTCCATGCCCAAAAGCGAGGAAAATTAAAGTGTGAGGTGAAATCAGTGGAAGTGCACTTGATTATTTTCCCTTCAGTCATCACTCAAGAATCCACTTTGAGCTGTCATTTTCATCACCAGTGATGTACAATGTACATAGAACTGAAGAATAATTTCTCGGTTCCAAGGATGCTCGAATTCAAAGACCCTGGTCAGGCAGAAATCGTCCAAGTCTTGAAGCAGCTGGTTGAAACACCCAATGTTTTTCATTGCAGGGATATTGGGTAATTCATGAGGGAAAATCTTCCTACTCTCATAAAGCACACGAGAGTAATAGATAGCTTGTTCGTTGGTCCAGAAGCGAGGAGATTCAGAGGTGCGAGGACCATCATATGGGCTTGTCTGAAAGAACTTGGGATGTGCATTCCTGTTGAACAGGGGACCTTTAGCGCCAGCAGCAACCGAGAGGATAGGAAGTTCTTCCCCAGGATTTGGATATTTGAGTTGTTCTTCGGGGGAAAGAAATTCATCACCATATACGATAGTCAGGATGACGTCCAAAAGGAGAATGACGTGCAGAGGGACCAGCTTCATCATTTCTTGCATTTATATCGACAGTTAGCAGAAGCATCGTAGGAGCAGAGGTCACAGTCGGAGGAGTTGTGGTTGTAGAGGATTGAGCTTTGGGAATCATAGGAGCTGATTCTTGCTCAGAACTTGGTACTAAATTTTGCTCGGGCGGCTGTTGTTGTTGTTGCTCGACCACCATCGGTTCTGAAGGAATTGGAGCAACAGAAGGAGGAGCATTGGTCTTGGAACGAATAAGTTCACCTTCTTCAGGAGTGATACGTCTCCAACATATCTATAATTTATGAAGTATTCATGCCATGTTTACAACATTTCTATATGGTTTTGGTATGATTTGAATGGAACTAATCCGGACTGATGCTGTTTTCAACAGAACTACCATGGTGTTGTTTTTTGTGCAGAAATAAAAGTTCTCCAAATGCAGCGAAACTTTTTGATGATTTTTTTGGAACAAAAGAGGCACTAGAAGCTTCGTGGGAGGACAAGGGGTGAAGGAGGTGGCCACTTGGCACCAGGGCACGCCACCCCCCTCTGGCGCACCCTGGTGGGTAGTGGGCCCCTCGAAGCCCATCTTAGCGTGAGACGACGCCAAAAAATCCTATAAATACAGAAACCCCCAGGAATAACCCTAGATGAGAAATTTCACCGCTGCAAGCCTCTGTATCCACGAAAACTTAATTGGGAGCCCGTTCTGGCACCCTGCCGGGGGGGGGGAATCATCACCGGAGGCCATCTTCATCATCCCGGCGGCAACCATGATGAGGAGGGAGTAGTCCACCTCGGGGCTGAGGGTTTGTACTAGTAGCTATGTGTTTGATCTCTCTCTCTCTCTCGTGTTCTTGATGTGGCACGATCTTGATGTATCGTGAGCTTTGTTAATATAGTTGGATCATATGGTGTTTCTCCCTCTTTATCTTGTTGCGATGAATTGAGTTTTTACCTTTGAGGTTTCACTTTTATCAGATTGAATACTTTTATGGATTTGAGAACACCTGATGTATGTCTTGCATATGAATACCCGTGGTGACAATGGGGTATTATATTGATTCACTTGATGCATGTTTTGGCACTCAACTCGCGGATTCCTGAGGTGACATTGGGGTAATCTATGCATAGGGGTTGATGCATGTTTTCGTCCTTGTTTCTTCGGTAGAAATCTTGGGGCACTCTTTGAGGTTCTTTGTGTTGGATTTAGTATTATGAATCTGAAGTTGTTTGATGCATATCGTATAATCAACTCACGGATACTTGTGGTGACATTGGAGTATCCAGGTCACATTAGAGTTGGTTGATGTGTATCATATGGTGTTATTTTAGTACGAACTCTTGGGCTGTTTGTGACACTTATAGGAATAACTCGATAGACCGATCGGAAAGGATAACTTTGAGGTGGTTTTGTACCCTATAAACAATTTCGTCTTATGTTCTCCGCTAGATAAGAACTATGGAGTGATTCTTTATCGCACGTTGAGGGATTGTCATATGATCTAACTATGTGTAACACCTCTGTACTGATGAGCTACAGTAACCCTTGGGGTTAAGCTAATTATTTTTACTAAATAGTGCATGATCATCTTTGCTTCTATCTCATTTCAAATTCCAGTCAAATTGAAACTCAAATGTTAAGTGAATTTCAGAAATTATCAAACATGAAAAGTAAAATGTTCAAAGTGTTGCAAATATTTCATAACTAATTATGGTGGTGAACCAACATTTTTATAAAGTGGTTTAATGCCCTAAACTAATAAAATAGTGGCTAAATAATTATTTAAATGCTTTTTAATTTATAGAAATATTAAACTAATTTATTTTAATGAAAAATAGGAAATGGCAGTGGCCTAAATTATAGCACTAATTTACAAGCAAGTTTTATTTTTATAAAACTATTTTGTTTTAAAAAGAAATAAGAAAAACAGAAAAGTTTAAAAAGAAAATACAAAAAAGGGGGGAAGCCTCCTGTCCCAATGGGCCTCGGCCTACCCGGACCAGCCGGCCCAGCTTCCCCCTCGGTCGCCTTCCACCTGCTACAGGGGAAACCGACCGAGCGGGCGCGTGCTCCCGCCGGACCCCGTCGCCGGCAATGATGCGAGAAGGGATAAGGGCGCCCCTCCGGCGCCTCGGTCTCTCCTACCCTACCTACCGCCACACCCACTCGCCCACTTGCCCGCTCTCTCCCTTCTCTCGCTCGCTCCATCTTCCCCACCACGGCCGAGCGCCATCGTCGCCGTCTCCGCGTCGATTCCCCGGCCACCAGCCTCCCCGCGCCCCGGGAGGCGTCCAGGAGGACTGCCACCGTCGTCCGCGTCGGTTCCTCCCTTCGGTTCAAGCCCGCAAGCTTCCCTTCGCCAGATCAGGCGACTCCCTCTGCCTCAGCCTTCGTCGCCTCAAACCATCGCTCCGGCACCGTCCCGGCCTCCCCAAGTACGCCACCGAGCTCCGCGGTGAGCCTCGCATCTGTCCCCCATGTTTCCCCCTTTGTCCCCTCGCCGTAGACGCCGTAGGCCGCCACTGCCCAAGCACGTGCTCATCGGCCTTTGGCCGCGCGCCTACTGCGCTGCGCCCGCGTCCCCGTCTCGCCTGGCCGCGCCGTGCGCACGCCCTAACCGTGCGTCTTGTTCGCACTGGCGCCCGCCCGCAGCCTTGCGCGCTCCCGCCTCCGATGCCGCCCGCCTTCGTCTACGCCACCATCAGCGGCTGCCGCTGCCGCCGGAGCCCTTCGCTGCAGCCGCCGTAGCTCCCTCCGCCTGCTGTCGCGTGCTACGCAGCCGCCCACTGCCCCGCGTATATCCGCGCCTGCCCCTGCTCGTCGGCCACTGCGCCTGCCTCTGCTCGTGGCCGCAGGTGCCTTTGCGCCCGTGTGTCCATGGCGAGCAGCAGCGTGGAGGCCGGCTGTGCCTCTGGCCAGTGGGGCCGGCCCTTTAAAAAATAAAATAAATAAAAGAAATGAAAATAAAAATAAATAATAAAAACAATTAATGAATTATTTAATTACTAATTTAATTAATTAACTTAACTTAATTAGCTTAATTAATTAGGTTAGTTAAATTAAACCTATTTAATTAGCTAAGTCAATGACAGTGGGGACCCACATGTGAGGTTGGCCAGTCAAATGACTGTGTTGACCGCTGACATCATGCTAACGTCATGCTGATGCAATATTTTTTAATTAAGAATAATTCCAGAAATTGAATAAAACTTTGAAAATTAATTTAAAATAATATATATTTCAGATGAAAATAATTTATATATGAGAGTCGCTCAGAAAAATCCAACGAATTCGAATTTACAATCCGTTCATCTGTCACATGCCCCTAGCATGCTGAACATGGAACCGTCCCCTCTCTTTCATCTGTCCGGAAAATGCCAAACGCCAGGAAAACTCCTCCGGATGTTTTCCCTCTCCGTCTGTGATGTCTACTACGCAACTTTATTCTTGTAGACTCGTGTTGGGCCTCCAAGCGCAGAGTTTTGTAGGACAGTAGCAATTTTCCCTCAAGTGGATGACCTAAGGTTTATCAATCCGTGGGAGGCGTAGGATGAAGATGGTCTCTCTCAAACAACCCTGCAACCAAATAATAAAAAGTCTCTTGTGTCCCCAACACACAAAATACAATGGTAAATTGTATAGGTGCACTAGTTCGGCGAAGAGATGGTGATACAAGTGTAGTAACGATAGTAGATATTGATTTTTGTAATAGGAACAATAAAAAACAGCAAGGTAGCAAGTAACAAAAGTGAGCACAAACGGTATTGCAATGCTTGAAAATGAGGCCTAGGGTCCGTACTTTCGCTAGTGCAATCTCTCAACAATGCTAATATAATTGGAGCATATAACTATCCCTCGACGTGCGATGAAGAATCACTCCAAAGTTCCTATCTAGCGGAGAACATAAGAAGAAATTGTTTGTAGGGTACGGAACCACCTCAAAGCTATTCTTTTCGATCAATCTATCGTAGAGTTCATACTAAAATAACACCAAGCTATTCTTTCCGATCGATCTAACCAAGAGTTCATACTAAAAATAACACCATATGATACACATCAACCAACTCTAATGTCACCTAGATACTCCAATGTCACCGCGAGTATCCGCGAGTTGATTATACGATATGCATCAAACAATTTCAGATTCATAATACTCAATCCAACACAAAGAACCTCAAAGAGTGCCCCTAGATTTCTACCGGAGAAACAAGGACGAAAACGTGCATCAACCCCTATGCATAGATTACCCCAATGTCACCTGGGGAATCCGCGAGTTGAGTGCCAAAACATATATCAAGTGAATCAATATAATACCCCATTGTCACCACGGGTATTCATATGCAACACATATATCAAGTGCTCTCAAATCCATAAAAATATTCAATCTGATAAGAACGAAATCTCAAAGGAAAAACTCAATTCATCACAACAAGATTGAGAGGGAGAAACACCATATGATCCAACTATATTAACAAAGCCCGCGATACATCAAGATCGTGCCATCTCAAGAACACGAGAGAGAGAGATTAAACACATAGCTACTGGTACAAACCCTCAGCCCCGAGGGTGGACTACTCCCTCCTCATCATGGTGGCCGCCGGGACGATGAAGATGGCCACCGGTGATGATTTCCCCCTCCGGCAGGGTGCCGGAACGGGGTCTAGATTGGTTTTTCGTGGCTACAGAGGCTTGCGGCGGCGAAACTTCTGATCTAGGGTTACCTCGAGGGTTTTTGGAATATTTGGCAATTTATAGGGCGAAGAGGCGGTGCGGGGAGTCACCGAGGGGGCACAACCCACCTAGGCGCGCCCTGGGGGGTTGTGCCCACCTCGGGCCTCTCCTCTGGTACTTTTTTAGCCCATCCTGGGTCTTCTGGTCCAAAAAAATTCTCCAAAAATTTTCGCTGCGTTTGGACTTTGTTTGATATTGATTTTCTGCGATGTAAAAAATAAGCAAAAAACAGCAACTAGCACTGGGCACTATGTCAATATGTTAGTCCCAAAAAATGATATAAAGTTGCTATAAAATGATTGTAGAACATCCAAGAATGATAGTATAACAGCTTGAATACTTCATAAATTATAGATACATTGGAGACGTATCAGCATCCCCGAGCTTAATTCCTACTCGTCCTCGAGTAGGTAAATGATAAAAGAAATAATTTATGAAGTGTGAATGCTAGCAAAGTGCATAAGTTTGATCAATGATAATTTCAATCACTTTTCCTAGCAGCATACCAGCAATACTTTCTTGTAAAACTTCTCATGTTAAAGTAGCAACCTATTCACATGTTAAGGTTCAAACAATGAATTCTCTTGAAACTCAACAATCTATGTTCTCAGTTACCAAACAATTGCAATTCAACTTATTCAACAAAATCTAAGTAGGAGCTCCACATACTCAATCATCATATAGTCTTCTATGATTGCTAGTACTCAAAGCATATTCTTAGAACAAATGGCATCCATCAAACACAGAGAAAGATAGGGGCTTAATATGTCGCCTCCCAACTCATTTATTATAGAGATAATTGTCAACAATAATAAATCATGAACAAATATATTTGACTAGTCATATGTGCCTAGATCTTTCCCCACCACATGATGCTTTCCAACTAGAGAATAGTTGAGGTTGAAATGAGATTTCATACTATTGACTCTTTGCATAAAAGTAAATACTGAAAAGTAAAAGATAGGCCCTTCGCAGAGGGAAGCAGAGGTTGTCATGCGCTTTTTATTTGGATGCCCAAGCTCTTAATGCAAAGGAACGTCACATTATATTGCCCCTTATGATAGCATTCTTTATTATGCAGTCCGTTGCTTTTATTACTTTGCCATCACAAGTTCGTACAACGCTCAGTTTTCCCTTACAATAAAAGATCAAACATATTTAGGAGCAATTTTTATTGCTTTATGCACCGATGACAACTTACTTGATGGATCTTATTCAATCCATAGGTTGGTATGGTGGACACTCATGGCAAGAAACTGGGTTTAAGGGTTTTTGGATGCACAAGTAGTATCTCTACTTAGTACGAATTTTTGGCTAGCAAAAATCCTAGGCAAACACCACATGTTGGAGGATCCATAACAATATAACTTCTATGCAAATATACACAACCATAACTCATTACGTTGTCTTCCTTGTCCAACTTCAACTAATTTGCTCAAGTTTGAAAATAATTAATGGGTATTCACAATCATAGAAGATGTCCAAGATAATATATTTGTATCTGAAAGTTCTCTTCCTTATACTAATCATTTATGAATTGCTTGTATTACCAATATTATGATTATCAAGCTTCAAAAGATTTCACTTCCTAAACCCAATGTGAAGCTACCACTAGGCATGATATGAACATATAATTTCAACTTCGTGAAATTCAATTCATCCAACAATTTACTCATAGGATATAAGTGAAGCACAAGAGTAAATGACGAGCTACTCCAAAAAGATAAAAGTGAAGATCAAGCGAGTAGTTAAGTAAATGGGTAGCTATTTGTGGACTCTCTCTTATTTAAAAACTTTCAGATATAAGTATTTTATTAAAACAGCAAGCAAAACAAAAATTAAATGACATTCCAAGAATAGCACAACTCATGTGAAGAAGCAAAAACTTAGGCTCAACCGATACTAACCGATAATTGTTGATGAAGAAAGGTGGGATTCCTACCGGGGCATCCCCAAGCTTAGATGTTTGAGACTTCTTGAAATATTATCTTGGGATGCCTTGGGCATCCCCAAGCTTGAGATTTTGTGTCTCCTTAATTCCTTTTATGTCACGGTTTCCCTAAATCTTAAAAACTTCATCCACACAAAACTCAACAAGAACTCATGAGATACGTTAGTATAAATCAATGCATAACCTTATCATTCTCTACTGTAGCAAATCACTAAAATTATTATTTAACATTGCATACTAAATGCCTCTGCATATTTAATAGTCCTATCCTCAAATAGAATCATTAAACAAGCAAACATATGCCAACATAACAGCAATCTGCCAAAACAGGATAGTCTGTAAAGGATGCAAGAATATCAATACTTTTTTAACTCCAAAAATTCTGAAAATTTACCATACTTTAGAAAATTTATCATAGCTTATTGTGCAAATATTTTCAACATTTTATCGCATTCTGAATTTTCTCGGGAATTTTTGCAACAGCGATAAACTTTCTGTTTTGAAACAGCAACATGTAGACTTGCAAAATAAGCATGGTAAAGGCCATCCTTGACATTTTTATTGAAATGAAAGATGCAAAACATTATTATAAATATAATAAAGCAAATACAAATAAAATAAAATGATGCTCCAAGCAAAACACTCATGTGATGAATAAAAATATAGCTCCAAGTGAGGTTACCGATAATGTCGGAGACGAAAGAGGGGATGCCTTCCGGGGCATCCCCAAGCTTAGTTGCTTGGACATTCCTTGAATATTACCTTGGGGTGCCTTGTTCATCCCCAAGCTTAGGGTCTTGTCACTCCTTATTCTCCTCATATCGATATCTCACCCAAAACTTGAAAACTTCAATCACACAAAACTTAACGGAACTTCGTGAGATGGGTTAGTATGATAAAGATAAATCATTCACTTTGATACTGTCAAGATAAGATTCATAATTGTTCTGACACAATGCCTACTGTACCCTACAATTTCTGCAACTTATATTAAGCAATATAAGCCATGGAAACCATAAAACAAGCAAACTATGCATTGAAAACAGAATCTGTCAAAAACAGAAGAGTACGTAAAGATCTGAATTAAGGTCATACTTATGTAACTCCAAAAATTCTAAAAATTTAGGAAAACGTAGGAAATTTGTATATAAACCATATGTAAAAAATTCAGAGTTTTTAGACTCTCCAGAGAATTTAAACAATTCTGTTACTGGAAGCAAAAGTTTCTGTTTTTGCACAGAATCAAGTCAACTATCATCCATATTATCCCAAAGGCTTTACTTGGTACTTTATTGAAAAAAAAGCTATAAAACGTGATTAATACATTAGCTTAATCATGTGAACACACAAAAATAGTAGGGGTAAATATTGGGTCATCTCCCAACAAGCGCTCTTCTTTAATGCCTTTTTAGATAGGCATAATGATTTTAATGATGCTCACATAAAAGATAAGAATTGAAACATGAACAGAGCATCATGAAGACTAGCACATTTAAGTCTAACCCACTTCCTATGCATAGGGAATCTGTGAGCAATAAATTATGGGAGCAAGAATCAACTAGCATAGGAAGGTAAAACAAGCATGACATCAAAACTTTCAACACAAAGAGAGGAAACTTAATATTATTGAGATATGTAGAAGCATATGTTCCTCTCTAATAATAATTTCAGTAGCATCATGAATGAATTCAACAATATAACTATCACATAAAGCATTCTTTTCATGATCCACAAGCATATAAATTTTATTACTCTCCACATAAGCAAATTTATTCTCATGAATAGTAGTGGTAGCAAACTCAACAAAATAACTATCATGGGATTGAAAATTAAAATCACGATGACAAGTTTTATGGTTATCATTAATATTTATAGCATACATGTCATCACCATAATCATCATACATAGCAACTTTTTTATCATAGTCAATTGAAACCTCTTCCAAAATAGTGGATTCATCACTAAATAAAGTCATGACCTCTCCAAATCCACTTTCATAATTATCACAATACGATTCAACACCCTCCAAAATAGTGCGATCATCATTACATAAAGTTGACACTCTTCCAAACCCACTTTCATCAATATAATCATCATAAATAGGAGGCATGCTTTCATCATAGTAGATATTCCCATCAAAACTTGGGGGACTAAAAATATCATCTTCATCAAACATAGCATCCCCAAGCTTGTAGGTTTGCATATCATTAACATCATGGATACTCAAAGAATTCATACTAACAAGATTGCAATCATGCTCATCATTTAAAGATTTAATGCCAGACATTTTATTGAATTCTTCTTCTATCAATTGAGCACAATTTTCCTTTCCATCATTTTCAAGAAAGACATGATAAAGACGAATAATATGAGGCCACCTCAATTCCATTTTTCTGTAGTTTTCTTTTGTAAACCAAACTAGTGATAAAACAAGA
This sequence comes from Thinopyrum elongatum, assembly GCA_011799875.1. Classification (NCBI taxonomy): domain Eukaryota; kingdom Viridiplantae; phylum Streptophyta; class Magnoliopsida; order Poales; family Poaceae; genus Thinopyrum; species Thinopyrum elongatum. The sequence continues at coordinate 76,964,928 of CM022297.1, forward strand.
AACTAAAAGATTCAATTGCAAGATCTAAAGGTACACCTTCAAGCACTCACCTCCCCAGCAACGGCGCCAGAAAAGAGCTTGATGTCTACTATGCAACTTTATTCTTGTAGACTCGTGTTGAGCCTCCAAGCGCAGAGTTTTGTAGGACAGTAGCAATTTTCCCTCAAGTGGATGACCTAAGGTTTATCAACCCATGGGAGGCGTAGGATGAAGATGGTCTCTCTCAAACAACCCTGCAACCAAATAATAAAAAGTCTCTTGTGTCCCCAACTCACAAAATACAATGGTAAATTGTATAGGTGCACTAGTTCGGTGAAGAGATGGTGATACAAGTGTAGTAACGATAGTAGATATTGATTTTTGTAATAGGAACAATAAAAAACAGCAAGGTAGCAAGTAACAAAAGTGAGCACAAACGGTATTGAAATGCTTGAAAATGAGGCCTAGGGTCCGTACTTTAGCTAGTGCAATCTCTCAACAATGCTAATATAATTGGATCATATAACCATCCCTGGATGTACGATGAAGAATCACTACAAAGTTCCTATCTAGCGGAGAACATAAGAAGAAATTGTTTGTAGGGTACGAAACCACCTCAAAGGTATTCTTTCCGATCAATCTATCCTAGAGTTCGTACTAAAATAACACCAAGCTATTCTTACTGATCGATCTAACCAAGAGTTCGTACTAAAATAACACCATATGATACACATCAACCAACTCTAATGTCACCTAGATACTCCAATGTCACCGCGAGTATCCGTGAGTTGATTATGCGATATGCATCAAACAATTTCAGATTCATAATACTCAATCCAACACAAAGAACCTCAAAGAGTGCCCCAAGATTTCTACCGGAGAAACAAGGATGAAAACGTGCATCAACCCCTATGCATAGATTACCCCAATGTCACCTCGGGAATCCGCGAGTTGAGTGCCAAAACATATATCAAGTGAATCAATATAATACCCCATTGTCACCGTGGGTATTCATATGCAAGACATATATCAAGTGCTCTCAAAACCATAAAAATATTCAATTCGATAAGAACGAAATCTCAAAGGGAAAACTCAATTCATCACAACAAGATAGAGAGGGAGAAACACCATATGATCCAACTATATTAACAAAGCCCGCGATACATCAAGATCATGCCATCTCAAGAACACGAGAGAGAGAGAGAGAGAGAGAGAGAGAGAGATTAAACACATAGCTACTGGTACAAACCCTCAGCCCCGAGGGTGGACTACTCCCTCCTCATCATGGTGGCCGCCGGGATGATGAAGATGGCCACCAGTGATGATTTCCCCCTCCGGCAGGGTGCCGGAATGGGCTCTAGATTTGTTTTTCGTGGCTACAGAGACTTGCGGCGGCGGAACTTCTGATCTAGGGTTACCCCGAGGGTTTTTGGAATATTTGCCAATTTATAGGGCGAAGAGGTCACCGAGGGGGGCACAACCCCCCTGGGTGCACCTGGGCTCTTGGGCACGCCCAGGTGGGTTGTGCCCATCTCGGGCCTCCCCTCTGGTACTTTTTAGCCCATCCTGGGTCTTCTGGTCCAAAAATATTCTCCAAATTTTTTTGCTGCGTTTGGACTTTGTTTCTGTGACGCCCCCGATCATACACGCAGACGCACACGATCAAGCCTAAGGATTCACAGGAAGATATCACAACACAACTCTAAAACATAAATAAAGTGATACAAGCTTTATATTACAAGCCAGGGGCCTTTAGGGCTCGAATACATAATCTCGCATACAAGCGTCAGCGGAAGCATCAGATATCTGAGTACAGATATAAAAGAAAACATAGATAGGCCCTCAAAAGGCGGGGCAAAAGAAAACACTATGATCGAAAGGTGCATGCCTCCTGCCTGGGACCCTCCGAACCTACTCCTGGTCGTCGGCCAACTCGTAGTAGTATCCACCCTCGGGGTAGTAGTAGCGATCGTCGGTAGGGGAAGCTATATCCGAGGCTCCGTCATCTGGTTGCACCTAAAGGATATGGGGGAAAAAGAAAGCAAAGCAACCATGAGTACTCATCCGAAGTACTCAGCAAGCAAGGATCTACACTACATATGCAACATTATCAAAGGGAGGCTGTATGTGTGGACTGGGCTGCAGAAATGCCAGAATAGAGAGAAGGCCTAGTCCTATCGAAGACTAGCATCTTCAGCGGTCTTGCAGCATTAGAAGAGTGTAGATTAGTACAACATAAGGTAGTAGTATCATTAAGTCTCAACCTCACCCAGAGATCCTTTCTCAACTCCCTGCGAGAATGCAATCCCAGAGCCATAATATCCAAGTATCAACCTTGGCCAGAGATCCTTTCTCGACTCCCTGCGAGAAAGTAATCCCAGAGCCATACTCATCACAAGTATCCAGTTCTAGTTGTATCGATCAGGATACAACTCCGAGCGTCCGTTACCGAGGATCCGGCTATGCATAGATTAGTTCTTCCCTGCAGGGGTGCACCAACTTACCCACCACACTCGCTTAACTCCGACCGGACACACTTTTTTGGGTCATGCCCGGCATCGGCCAAATGACACACCGCAGCCCTACCTAGAGCTCAGCAGAGAGGTCCCCGCCGGTCTACATCCTAAGCACTCAGGGGTCTTGGGCCATCGCCCTGTGCACTCCGGGTCATTGCGAGCAGGGTGGATACCAGCGCCAACGGCACGATCCGAATCGGCCACAATGCTGAACTGGACGTCTGACAGAGCTGTCGGCTGATACCATGATGTAGAGTACCCATATTTATTCCCGTGTGATGGTTAGTGCTATCAGGCCAGAGGCCCACTCAGATCACATATCCAAATCGTAGTGTATTGGTAGTGCGGTAACGAGCAGAGACTCACGATCGATGTGACCCCATCGCCCCGTCTCGAGGACTTGCGACAAGGGCTAAGAATGCCCGGCCACGCCTCGTATTCATCACTCGGGCACCGTCCAGGTCAACCCGTCTCGCAAAAGACTGTCGGGAACTCAGGTCTACCTCTATAGGGCGGTACCGCCTGTCCCTCCAGTCCTGCAGTAAAAGTAACTCCCTCGGGACCCCCTCGGGGCCGACCCATTTCTAACAGGGTTCAGGGGTAAGGTCACAGTAACCGTGTATCCATAACATCAGGGGAATCTGAGGTATCACCCTCGACGGATGCCCACTCGATGTAACCGTCAAGTTGAACTTAGGAGGAATCACCCTCGATGGGTTCACACTTGAGGTGTTGCGCTACAGGGTCGTATCGGAAGTGGAGAGGGAGGAATCACCCTCGAAGACCACGACCAAATAGCTACTCTACAGAGTCAACATCAGGAGTGCTATACGAGGTATCACCCTCGGCACTCGATGGTGACACTGCAGTGTCGTACAACTAAGGAGGTGTTGTGCAGTGCTGGGGTCTGGCTGTCGATCCCGTTGATCGAGTCATCTGATAATCCAGCGGGGCAACTGGGGACAAAGTGGGGTCTCTAGTAGGTCTCTACCCAGCGTGTACTAAACAGTTTAGGATAAGCAGGTAAGGTTTCAATAGCAGGTTACAATAAACAGGCTATGCATCAGAATAGGGAAAGCAGTAGCAGCAACAATTCGAATGCAAGCACAAGAGAGAAGAGAATCGGCGATATAGGCATGCCCAAAAGGGGGGTGCTTGCCTGGTTGCTCGGCGGCAAAGGCAAGGTCGTCAACGGTGTCGTCGATCTCTGGAGCTGCGTCGGTCTCGGGGATTACGTCGGTACCGGGATCTATCGAGAGAGAAGAGGGGTAGGAAACAGTTAAATACACAGCAAACATATGCAACACAGAATATAACAAGGCAATACGCGGGGCCAGGGGTGATCTAACGCGGTGCTACACGATACCGACGAAGGGGGAAAACATTCGGGAATGTTTTCCCGAAGTTTGGCATTTTCAGACAGGTGAAAAGGAGAGGGACGGTTTGCACGTTTGCTATGATAGGGACTTGTGGCAGACGAACGAACCGCGTATTCGGATTCGTCTCGTTGTTCTGAGCAACTTTCATGTATTAAGTTTTTCAATCTGAGCTACGGTTTATTTTCTACGATTTTCCAAAGTTTAAATCATTTTCTAGAATTATTTTAACTAGTTAATTCGAATTGTAAAAGTGTATTTACTTTTTATACTCAGAGCCAGCCAGCCACAGTCAATGACAAGTGGCGCCAGGGGGTGAGTCAGCTATGCACAGTCAGCAGTTGACCCAGTCAGCGTTGACTGGTCAACAGGGTCAACGGGGCCCACATGTCATTGACTGGAGCCAGCCCAGTCAGCAAGTTTGACTGGTCAACTGACCAGTGGGGCCCTGCTGTGAGTGACAGAGTCAAATTTAACAGAGTTTTAACTATTAATTAGTTTAACTTAAAGGTGGGGCCAGACTGTCAGTGAGTCAATTTTTTAACAAAGTTTTATTTAACCAAACTAATTAATTAACGAGGTGGCCCCATGTGTCATAGTCACAGTTAGCATTTGGGGCATTTTTAGTAGATTATTAACTGGGAGGGGGCCCACACGTCAGTGCCTACTGTTCCGGTTTAATTTGTGCTAACACTAAACGGCCTGGCCCACCTGTCATTTAGACAGGGCCGGCCTAAATAGAGCAGGCGCCGATGGTGATCTACAGGGGCGGCGGCAGGACGCCGGATCCTGACCCCGGTGACCAAATAGGCGTCTGCGACCACCCACAGAACCAGCGGAGCGCGGCGCGCGCAGGGGTGCGAATCGTTCTTGCGGAGACGGCCGAAGGTGGCCACGATGATGACGTCGGACGGTGGTGACGACGCGGCCTCGGCTGCACCCGAGCTACGGGGCGAGAGGAAGAAAGGGGAGAGGCCACAGAGGACCGGGAGCTCACAGTGAGCTCGGGAGCGCGCCCGACGGAGATGGAGAAGCAGTGGTGGTGGCGGGTCGACGGTGACGACCGGCGGGGCAGAGGAGGTAGACACGGCCGATCCGGAGAGGTAGGGGTCCGGCGGAGCCCCGACGAGGTCAGGCGGTGATCAGGCGGCCGGGATGGGCGACGGCCGACGAGCGCCAAGGCGGCGAGCCTGGCCCCGGCACGGCTAGGCGCGCGGGCAAGGGGGAGGCCAGGGTGCGCGAGGCGATGGCAAGCGGCGGACGCGGCGATGAGGGCGAGTGGCGTCGAGGAGGTCGGGGTGGCGATGGTGACGAGGCCCTCGAGCGGCGGCGTGGTACCAGCAGGTGAGGCTGATGGCATGCGGTGACGGAGCGGCGGGAGGAGCAGGGCGGCGGCGTCACGACGAGGGCTACGGGAGGTGTAGGGGCCGAGCCCCTGTTCAGATCGGGGGGGAAGAGGGAGGAGAGTGGGGGGATCGTGGGGTTGTGGGGGGGGGGGGGGGGGGGGCAGCTAGGGTTTGGCTGGGGGCATCGGGGGGTATGTAAGCCGGGGTGTGGGCTGGCCTGGGGTTGGCCTGGTGGCCCAGTTGGGCTAGGCCCAGGGGGGAGGGGAGTTCCTCTTTTTCTTTTTACTGTTTTAAAACCTTTTAGTTCTATTTTTTGCTGTACAAAATACAAAATTAGTACCTAAAATAAGGTTTCAAAACATACCACTACCACAAAAAGTGTAGTAGCTAAATAATTTAGTTTGCATATTCTATTAATTAAAAGAGCATTTAATTAATTGTTTTGCCACTGTTTTGATTATTTAAGGGCATTTAAACACTTTATAAAATGTTGGTTCCACCACAAAAATTAGTTAGGGATTATTTGCCACATAATGAACATTATTGATTTGTTGTTTGAAGAAATAATTATTTGACTTGCAATTCAAATTTGAGTTTGGGTTTGATTTTGGACAAGTGGCAGATTGGCTGAGTTATCATGATAACATGGCCACTATTAGAGAGAGATCACTGTAGTGTGATAGTGGGGATGTTACAAATCTCCTCCACTCCAAGAAATCTCGTCTCGAGATTTAAGTGGGGAAGTAAAGGGTAACTTCGGAAGAACTGTCCCTTGTAGGGTCGATTATGTGGGGAGCAATTCAAGGAATGAGATAGAGGTATCTCTCGAGTTGAATCTTAAGAAAACCTCGAGAGCAAAGTATGAAGGTACGATAAGAAGTTTCAAGCGAATTCACATCCGATTGATACCTGAACAGAGTGTGAGAAGGGGTTCAGAGCATCGGGAATAGATCATCTCTCGGAGGGTGACTCGTGACATGATACGAAGCCAAATTCAAGAATATTTTGGAATCAAGGTTGTTCAGGAGAGTCAGGTTCCGATCCTATGGAACTGTGATGAGGGTCGATCGAGAGTAGGGAGAACGGTGTTATCTTACCGGTCAAGACAACAAGGTATGTCAGAGGATAGTCTGTCAGTTATGTCGGTGACAACATCGATACCAAGGGCGAGGGACGAAGAGAACCATTTTCCTGCTTGTAAGAACGAGGCAGACCAATAAGGCAAAGTTCTCGTCCATCGGGGGTTACCGGAATGTCATCAACAATAGTAATAGGGTCTCACTGACAAGGTTGTACATCGGGGTGTTTTATAAGTAGGGAATTATTTCTACTTATATTATATAGCTCACAAGAAAAGTTAAACAAACCAATGGAAAGAAAAAATGATTAATTGATTATTCAAATTAACCAATGGGAAGGAAAATGTGTTTACACAAAAAAATTGGGAGTATATCCTTCCCAGGGAAAAAGCGGAGCAGGATATACATGATAGGGCAGCAAGTTCAAAAGCATTTAGATAAAGGGGCGAGGGAAGAATCATGATATTTACCCATACGACGGTGTTTGGATAATTGATCAAGAAACATTTAGCATTGTGCTAAAATAAGTCTTACAATTTCAGCAAGGAAAAGATGGGGATGGGGTTGACGGTTCCAGCAACAACACCACCGACATGTCAAAAAGGATGTATTCCCAAAGTTCATATGAGCAAGTTTGTGTCGGGGAAAAAGGAGAGAATGGTGTCGATGATAACACAATCATCGAGGGCAAGGATGGTATTCATCTTCATGAAGTCGATTGATATCCTGAAAGAGCCCAGAATGTTGTTGATGAGCACGACACTTTTGTCGAGAGATTTCATGGGGATGTAATCGATCAGCGATGACAACAAGTCAAAGGAATGATGAAGCGAAGGGTTTTAAGAAACACGGATTCGACACAAGCTCGAAATCAAGCTTGTTGTTCGAGGTGAAATGATAAGATGAGGAAGATCGACGTAAGCTTAGTTCATCGTCAAAAATTGTGCTCCGGGAAGAAGGGTCAGGTAGCATAGTTAGAATTCAGCACGACAAGCATATAGCAGATCAGGCTAGGAATGATGTGATGGAGTATAAAGTCATAAGTAAAGAAGATTACTAGGAGTTGTTTAATCGTGGTACGGACTTGATTTAGTTATCGGTTTTCTCGAGTGACTAACCACTCAGAACCCAGGAAAAATTGGAATCGGTGGGAATTAATACTTGATGAGGGCTCATAATTAAGTGACATGATTCTGTGATATTATCGAGATACCAGAGGGTAATACCCGAAGGTAGAACGGAATAGAGGTTGGACAGCTGAAATGATATGCAGAAGACAAGTACTTTAACTTGTCCGAGAAATGGAATCGAAGGAGAACAATATGTCCGGAACCACATTTGCAAATGATCAAACCACAAATACAAGATGAACTTATAATAAGGGGGTAATTTTCTTTACGAGAAGCTTCCATGATAAGTTCCACATCGGGTCCATGGGCATGAACACAGAGTTCAAGGTCGACTCCCATTTCTCCAAAGCACAACCTTACATTCACTTCTCGTTCCGAGAATGGCATTAGTGTTGAAAGTTTTACCTGGTGAAATACCAGATAAGTATGACCCATGAAATGTTTTGGGTTCACACAGATTAAGGAAGGCATAGGTTCAACCCATCGGGGCATCTCAGAAACATATACCACAAGCTTCAAGAGTAAATATCACCAGCTCGAAAGCAGAGCATGGTTGGCCAAAGCAAAGAATAGGATTTACCAAATGGCATTATGTATCAAGGAAAGAACTTCACGAGGTTTTTGTATACGAAGGACACTGTCGGATGAAACCCAACAAAGGATCTGGGGGTCCACAAGGGATCTGATGTGAGCATCGGTACTCAACCAGAAGAAGAGGAATGCAAGGATATCAGATGATAGAAACAACTGACTAATTCAAAGCTCAATTGCAAAGGAGTTATGAATTCCAAGTCAAGGGATCAGAAGCAACGCTCTGATTAGGGATGAATAAGTTGAATAGCCTTAGGGGTACAATCGACGGCAATTTGATTGGTCGAGAACCAGCTCCTATTCAAACGACGTCTGAGCCGGAAGGATGAATCATATGATCTGATTGAGGATTGCGAGCATTCGCAACTTATTGAATCAATGGACTCAAAATGATAGTGACAAAGGATGCCAATAAGATTGCTATACTTATGGGATTAACCATAATGCAAGCAAGGAAGAATTGCAAGAGCAATAGGCTGCTGAGGATTTTCGGAAGATCGAATAGTATTTTTGAAGATCCTTGTGAAACACATGAACAACTAGTGATGAGCGGATACTCGTGATGTGCGAGGAATTATCCGTAGGGGTATTAATGCGGAAAAGAGCTGCAAAGCGGTGGGCGCAAAGGATTCTCGGAATATCGAAGAATTTTTTAGGGTATCAAGTAATAACAGGGGCAACTGGGAACAAAGGTATGAACGACAAGTGTAAGCAGTTATCCATAAGGATTTATCGGTGGTAGGGAATAGCAAAAGTGGTGGGCACAAAGTCTCAAGAGAATATCGGAGAGTATTTTTGGAATCTTTTGGTGAAGCAGGCCATCATCTGGACTGAAGGGGCTCTCCGAGAGAAAGTGTTTTCAAGAACCTAAAGTTAGATTTTAGAAAATCATTTAACCTGAATAGAAGAGAGATCAGAATCCCAGAGTATAGACGAGGAATAAAAAGATCCTAATACCACCCAATTGGTGATGTGGGCCCGTGAGCCGCACAGCCAAGTTAGTAAAACAGTTTTGGACCACTAGACTCAACTTCGGCCAAGGAGTTGGAGAGGGGGTTCCTACAGGCAGTCGGCTCTGATACCAACTTGTGACGCCCCCGGCTCAAATGTACACTAATCATACACGTAGATGCACGCAATCAAGCCTAAGGACTCATGGGAAGATATCACAACACAACTCTAAAACATAAATAAAGTCATACAAGCTTTATATTACAAGCCAGGGGCCTCGAGGGCTCGATTACATAAGCTCGCATACAAGCATCAGCGGAAGCATCAGATATCTGAGTACAGATATAAAAGAAAACACTGATAGACCCTTAAAAGTCGGGGCAAAAGAAAACACTACGATCGAAAGGCGCAGGCCTCCTGCCTGGGACCCTCCGAACCTACTCCTGGTCGTCGGCCGACTCGTATTAGTATCCACCCTCGGGGTAGTAGTAGCGATCGTCGGTGGGGCAGCTGTATCGGGGGCTCCGTCATCTGGTTGCACCTAAAGGATATGGGGGAAAAAGAAAGCAAAGCAACCGTGAGTACTCATCCGAAGTACTCAGCAAGCAAGGATCTACACTACATATGCAACATTATCAAAGGGAGGCTGTATGTGTGGACTGGGCTGCAGAAATGCCAGAATAGAGAGAAGGCCTAGTCCTATCGAAGACTGGCATCTTCAGCGGTCTTGCAGCATTAGAAGAGTGTAGATTAGTACAACATAAGGTAGTAGTATCATTAAGTCTCAACCTCACCCAGAGATCCTTTCTCGACTCCCTGCGAGAAAGCAATCCCAGAGCCATAATATCCAAGTATCAACCTCGGCCAGAGATCCTTTCTCGACTCCCTGCGAGAAAGTAATCCCAGAGCCATACTCATCACAAGTATCTAGTTCTAGTTGTATCGATCGGAATACAACTCCGAGCGTCCGTTACCGAGGATCCGGCTATGCATAGATTAGTTCTTCCCTGCAGGGGTGCACCAACTTACCCACCACGCTCGTTTAACTCCGACCGGACACACTTTTCTGGGTCATGCCCGGCCTCGGCCAAACGACACACCGCAGCCCTACCTAGAGCTCAACAGAGAGGTCCCCACCGGTCTACATCCTAAGCGCTCAGGGGTCTTGGGCCGTCGCCCTGTGCACTCCGGGTCGTTGCGAGCAGGGTGGATACCAGCGCCAACGGCACGATCTGACCCGACCACAATGCTAAACTGGACGTCTGACAGAGCTGTCAGCTGATACCACGATGTAGAGTACCCATATTTATTCCCGCGTGATGGGTAGTGCTATCGGGCCAGAGGCCCACTCAGATCACATATCCAAATCGTAGTGTATTGGTAGTGCGGTAACGAACAGAGACTCATGATCGATGTGACCCCGTCGCCCTGTCTCGAGGACTTGCGGCAAGGGCCAAGAATGCCCGGCCACGCCTCGTATTCATCACTCGGGCACCGTCCAGGTCAACTCGTCTCACAAAAGACTGTCGGCAACTCAGGTCCACCTCTACTGGGCGGTACCGCCTGTCCCTCTAGTCCTGTAGTAAAAGTAACTCCCTCGGGTCCCCCTCGAGGCCGACCCATTTCTAACAAGGTTCAGGGGTAAGGTCACAGTAACCATGTATCCATAACATCAGGGGAATCCGAGGTATCACCCTCGACGGATGCCCACTCGATGTAACCGTCAAGTTGAACTTAGGAGGAATCACCCTCGATGGGTTCACACTTGAGGTGTTGCGCGACAGGGTCGTATCGGAAGTGGAGAGGGAGGAATCACCCTCGAAGACCACGACCAAATAGCTACTCTACAGAGTCAACATCAGGAGTGCTATACGAGGTATCACCCTCGGCACTCGATGGTGACGCTGCAGTGTCGTACAACTAAGGGGGGTGTTGTGTAGTGCCGGGGTCTGGCTGTCGATCCCATTGATCGAGTCATCTGATAATCCAGCAGGGCAACTAGGGACAAAGTGGGGTCTCTGGTAGGTCTCTACCCAGCCTATACTAAACAGTTTAGGATAAGCAGGTAAGGTTTCAATAGTAGGTTACAATAAACAGGCTATGCATCAGAATAGGTAAAGCAGTAGCAGCAGCAATTCTAATGCAAGCACATGAGAGAAGAGAATCAACAATATAGGCATGCTCAAAAGGGGGGTGCTTGCCTGGTTGCTCGGCGGCAAAGGCAAGGTCGTCAAAGGTGTCGTCGATCTCCGAAGCTGCATCGGTCTCGGGGATTACGTCGGTACTGAGATCTACCGAGAGAGAAGAGGGGGAGGAAACAGTTAAATACATAGCAAACATATGCAACACAAAATATAACAAGGCAATACGCGGGGCCAGGTGTGATCTAACGCGGTGCTACATGATATCGACGAAGGGAGAAAACATCCGGGAATGTTTTCCCGAAGTTTGGCATTTTCAGACAAGTGAAACGGAGATGGACGGTTGCACGTTTGCTATGATAGGGACTTGTGGCGGACGAACGGACCGCGTATTCGGATTCATCTCGTCGTTCTGAGCAACTTTCATGTATTAAGTTTTTCAATCTGAGCTACGGTTTATTTTCTACGATTTTCCAAAGTTTAAATCATTTTCTGGAATTATTTTAACTAGTTAATTCGAATTATAAACAGTGCATTTACTTTTTATACTCAGCCAGCCAGCCACAGTCAATGACAAGTGGGGCCAGGTGGTGAGTCAGCTGTGCACAATCAGCAGTTGACCCAGTCAGCGTTGACTAGTCAACATGGTCAACGGGGCCCACATGTCATTGACTGGAGCCAGCCCAGTCAGCAAGTTTGACTGGTCAACTGACCAGTGGGGCCCTGCTGTGAGTGACAGAGTCAAATTTAACAGAGTTTTAACATTTAATTAGTTTAACTTAAAGGTGGGGCCAGACTGTCAGTGAATCAATTTTTTAACAAAGTTTTATTTAACCAAACTAATTAATTAACGAGGTGGCCCCACGTGTCATAGTCACAATTAGCATTAGGGGCATTTTTAGTAGATTATTAACTGGGAGGGGGCCCACATGTTAGTGCCTACTGTTCTGGTTTAATTAGTGCTAACACTAAACGGCCTGGCCCACCTGTCATTTAGACAGGGCCGGCCTAAACAGAGCAGGCGCCGGTGGTGATCTACAGGGGCGCGCGCAGGGGTGCGAGTCGTTCTTGCGGAGACGGTCAAAGGTGGCCACGATGCAGAGACGGCGGTGACGACGCGGCCTCGGCTGCACCCGAGCTACGGGGCGAGGGGAAGAAAGGGGAGAGGCCACAGAGGACCGGGAGCTCACAGTGAGCTCGGGAGCGCGCCCGACGGAGACGGAGAAGCAGCGGTGGTGGCGGGTCGACGGTGACGACCGGCGGGACAGAGGAGATAGACGCGGCCAATCCGGCGAGGTAGGGGTCCGGCGGAGCCCCGACGAGGTCCGGCGGTGATGAGGCGGCCGGGATGGGCGACGGCCGACGAGCGCCAAGGTGGCGAGCCTGGCCCCGGCGCGGCCAGGCGCTTGGGCAAGGGGGAGGCCAGGGTGCGCGAGGCGATGGCAAGCGGCGGACACGACGACGGGGGCGAGTGGCGCCGGGGCGGTCGGGGTGGCGATGGTGACGAGGCCCTCGGGCGGCGTCGTGGTACCAGCAGGTGAGGCCGATGGCGTGCGGTGACGGAGCGGCGGGACGAGCAGGGCAGCTGCGTCACGACGAGGGCGACGGGAGGTGTAGGGGCCGAGCTCCAGTTCAGATCAGGGGGGAGAAGAGAGGGAGGAGAGTGGGGGGATCGTGGGGGTTGTGGGCGGCAGCTAGGGTTTCGGCTGGGGGCATCGGGGGGTATGTCAGCCGGGGTGTGGGCCGGCCTGGGGTTGGCCTGGTGGCCCAGTTGGGCTAGGCTCATGGGGGAGGGGAGTTCCTCTTTTTCTTTTTACTTTGTTTTTTTTTACTGTTTTAAAACCTTTTAGTTCTATTTTATTTTGGCTGTACAAAATACGAAATTAGTACCTAAAATAAGGTTTCAAAACATACCACTACCACAAAAAGTGTAGTAGCTAAATAATTTAGTTTGCATATTCTATTAATTAAAATAGCATTTAATTAATTGTTTTGCCACTCTTTTGATTATTTAAGGGCATTTAAATACTTTATAAAAGGTTGGTTCCACCACCAAAATTAGTTAGGGATTATTTGCCACATGATGAACATTATTGATTTGCTGTTTGAAGAAATAATTATTTGACTTGCATTTCAAATTTGAGTTTGGGTTTGATTTTGGACAAGTGGCAGATTGACTGAGTGATCATGATAACATGGCCACTATTAGAGAGAGATCACTGTAGTGTGATAGTGGGGATGTTACAGTTTCATATTGATTTTCTGCGATGTAAAAAACAAACAAAAAACAGCAACTGGCACTGGGCACTATGTCAATAGGTTAGTCCCAAAAAATGATATAAAGTTGCTATAAAATGATTGTAAAACATCCAAGAATGATATTATAACAGCATGAATACTTCATAAATTATAGATACATTGGAGACGTATTAGTCTGCAACGTGTAGTCCTGCATTAGAACACCCCTAGCACTGCATATTGTCATGTCATGCTTAAAGATGCATCTGTTTGCTTTGTATTTTACTGTTTCGTCCCCCTATTCTCTCCAGTAGACCCTGAGACCGATGCTGCCCCTGTGATCGACTACGTCACCGACGACCCTTCTTCCTTTGCAACCGAGCTTCCAGGCAAGCAAAACCCCCTTGATCATTCCTATATCGCCCATTCCATTCTCTCTCATGCTTGCATTAGATTTTGCTACTGTAATTGATTGCTCCTATTCTGATGCATAGCCTGATTTTGTAACCTACTTTGTGCATTACCTGCTTATCCTAAACTGCTTAGAATAGGTTGGGTAGTGATCCACCAGTGACCCCTCACCTTGTCCCAGTTGCCCCACTTGATGACCGATGACTCGATCAACGTGATCGACGTCCAGGGCCCGACACCACACATCACCTCACCCCCCTTTAGTTGTATGACTCTGTAGAGCTAATATCGAGTGCCAAGGGTGATACCTCGTAACGCACTCCTGATGATTACTCTGTAGTGTAGCTATTCGGTCGTGGTCATCGAGGGTAATTCCTCCTTCACCACTTCCGATACGACTCTGTCGTACAACACCTCAAGCGTGAACCTCGAGGATGATTCCTCCTAGTTCGCCTTGACGATTACATCAGGTGGATTCCATCGAGGGTGATTCCTCGGATTCCCCCTTGGTGTTTTGGACACACGGTTACTTTGACTTTACCCCAGGACCATGTTGAAGTCGGGTTGGCCCTGAGGGGCACCCGCGAGTTGATGTGAAGTCTGGTAGACCTGGAGGGTACCCGCGAGTTTTCTACGTGGCACAACCAGGCATTCTGGGCCCTTGCCGTAAGTCCACGAGACGGGGCGACGGGGTCACATCGATCGTGAGTCTCTGCTCGTTACCGTGTGCTCCCAAGTCACTAACGGTTTGGCTATGTGATCCGAGTAGGCCTCTGGCCTTTTCACACTGACCACCACACGGGAATAAGTATGGGCACTCGGTGTCGTGCGATTCTTCCGAAAGCTCTGGCAGACGTCCAGTTCAACATTGTGGCACGGCCGGATCGTTCCATCCAGGAGAGAGGTGGCACTGGTATTCACCCTGCACACAACGACCTAGAGCAAAGGGCGATGGGCCCAACACCCCTGAGCACTTAGGATGTAGATCGGCGGGGACCTCTCTGCAGAGCCTAGGTAGGACTACAGTGTGTTGATCAGCCGAGGTCGGTCATGACCTGATGGTGTGTCCGGTCGGAGTTAATTGAGCGTGTTGGGTAAGTTGGTGCATCCCTGCAGGGTTGTACTATCTATTCGAATAGCCGTGTCCATGGTAACGGACTCTTGGAGTTGTATCCCGATCGATACAACTACAACTGGATGCTGAGGCATGTAATGGATATGATGGCTCCGGGATTGCTTTCTCGCATGGAGTGTTACAACATACTTGTTAATTATAAAATGCTATTCTGTTCTTTTCTGAATGCTGTAAGATGCTTGAAGATGCTAGTCTTCGATAGGCTAGGCCTTCCCCTTTATTCTGGCATTCTGCAGTTCAGTCCACAGATACAGCTCATTCCTTTGATACCGATGCATACTTAGTTTAGATCTGATGTAAGTCTTGCGAGTACTTTGGATGAGTACTCACGGTTGCTTTGCTACCTCCTTTTCCCCCATACCCGATTGCTGCGATTAGATGACGGATCCCAGGAGCCAAACGCCACCACCAACGACGATTACTACTACCCCAGGGGTGTCTACTACTACGTGGAGGCCGCCGACGACCAGGAGTAGTTTAGAGGCTCCCAGGCAGGAGGCCTTGCCTTTTCGATCGTTGTTGCTTTTGTGCTAGCCTTCTTAAGGTAGACTTGTTTAACTTATGTATGTACTCAAATATTGTTGTTTCCGCTGACTCATTTGTATTCGAGCTTATGTATTCGAGCCCTCAAGGCCCCTGGCTTGTAATATGAAGCTTGTATTATTTTAATTTGTGCCTAGAGTTGTGTTTTGATATCTTCCCGTGAGTCCCTGATGTTGATCGTACACATTTGCGTGTATGATTGAATCGGGGGCATCACACTATGTTAGCATTGTTGAGAGATTGCACTAGTGAAAGTATGAAGCCTAGGCCTTATTTTCAAGCATTGCAATATTGTTTGTGCTCACTTTTGTTACTTGCTACCTTGCTATTTTTTATTGTTCCTATTACAAAAATCAAATATCTACTATCATTACAACACTTGTATCACCATCTCTTCGCCGAACTAGTGCACCTATACGATTTACCATTGTATTTGGTGTGTTGGGGACACAAGAGACTCTTTGTTATTTGGTTGCAGGGTTGTTTGAGAGAGACCATCTTCAGCCTACGCCTCCCACGGATTGATAAACCTTAGGTCATCCACTTGAGGGAAATTTGCTGCTGTCCTACAAAACTCCGCGCTTGGACGTCCAACACGAGTCTACAAGAATAAAGCTGCGTAGTAGACATCAAGCTCTTTTCTGGCGCCGTTGCCTGGGAGGTGAGTGCTTGAAGGTACATCTTTAGATCTTGCAATTGAATATTTTAGTTTCTTGTTTTATCACTAGTTTGGTTTATAAAAGAAAGCTAAAAAATGGAATTGAGGTTGCCTCAAATTATTCATCTTTATCATGTCTTTCTTGAAAATGATGGAAAGGAAAATTGTGCTCAATTGATAGAAGAAGAATTCGATAAAATGTTTGGCATAAAATCTTTGAATGATAAGCATGATTGCAATGTTGCTAGTATGAATTCTTTGAATATCCATAATGCTAATGATATGCAAAGCCATAAGCTTGGGGATGCTATGTTTGATGAAGATGATATTTTTAGTCCCCCAAGTTTTGATGTGCAAATTTATTTTGATGATATCATGCCTCCTATTTATGATGAATACAATGATGAAAGTGGGTTTGGAAGAGTGTCAACTCTTGGTAATGATCCCACTATTTTGGAGGGTGTTGATTCTTATTACAATATTGATAAAAGTGGATTTGTTGAGGTCATGACTTTATTTAGTGATGAATCCAGTATTTTTGAAGAGGTTACAATTGATTATGACAACAAAGTTGCTATATATGATGATTATGGTAATGACATGTATGCTATAAAGAATAATGATAACCATGAAACTTGTCATCATGATTTTTATTTTCAATTGGATTATGCCAATCAAGTATCCCATGATAGTTATTTTGTCGAGTTTGCTCTCCCACTGCTATTGATGAGAATAAATTTGCTTATGTGGAGAGTAATAATTTTTTTATGCATGTGGATCATTGTAACACCCCCTGTATTAAGCTACAGTGATCACCCTTTTGATGAGGCCATGTCATCATGATTAATAGTGCATAATCATCATTAGCATCATA
The DNA here is from genome assembly GCA_011799875.1 of Thinopyrum elongatum. Taxonomy (NCBI): domain Eukaryota; kingdom Viridiplantae; phylum Streptophyta; class Magnoliopsida; order Poales; family Poaceae; genus Thinopyrum; species Thinopyrum elongatum. The sequence goes on from CM022297.1 coordinate 76,981,896, forward strand.
TTGCATTTCAACTCCTAAGCCAAATTCGAATCTAAATGAAAGTGGAATATAAAAGTTGTCCAACATAGAAACTAAAATGTCAGATAAGTAACAAATATTCCAGAGGCTATTCTAAAATTGAAACCAACATCATTGGAATTGGATAAGTGACTCGAACAACCTCAAACAGTGGATAAAGATAATATTTAATAACCATTTAATAAATCTGAACTAAATATGGAATTATGTTTTGCCCAAACTAATTTTAGGTGTTAGGGAATAATGCACTGGTATTTATGAAATAGGTCACACTTTTTACAAAAACCATTTGGGGCCTAAACATTTAACAGTGGAGAAAAGAGAATAAAGAAAAGGAAAGAGAAACAGAAAAGGAAAAAAGAGCCCACCTGCGCCCCCCTCTCTATATGGCCTCCCCCAGGAGACCCAAACCCTAGCCCTACCCCTGATCCCCCCTCCCCCTCGCTTTCTCCTCCCCCCCCCATCTGGATCGGGATCCCCCGATCCCGTCCGCCCCGTCGCCGACGCCGCTCGCCGACGCCGCCCCGTCGCCGCCTCCCCCTCGTCAGCCCCCACCTCCCGATCCAGATCGGGATCGGGATCGCGGGAACGACCCCGTCGCCCTCGGTCGCTGCGACGACCGCGCCGCCTCGCCGTCGCCGTTGGACCCGCCGCCCGAGCCCCCTCCTCGGCCTCCCCTCGACCCGCTCTGCCCTCCGCCCCCCTCTCCCTCGACCGCCCCCCCGGGCCCACCGCCCTCCCCCCCCCCCCCTCCCTCGCCGGTCTGCCTCGTCTACGTCGCCGCTTTGTCCCCGCCGGCCTGCCTCCCCATCGCCGTCGTCCCCGTCGACCACCCCGACCCCCGCTGCCCCGTCCCTACGGATCACGGTGAGGCCTCGGGCCTCTCCCCCCCTCTTTGCTCCCGCACCTCGCCGTGCACGCATCCCGCCGGCCACTGCCCGCCTCCAGCCACCCCGCGCTCCCCCGCGCCCGCCCTCCGCCCCCTCCCCCCGCCTCCGCGCCCCCCCCCCCTCGCTCCCGTCCCCTCCCCGCCCCCCTCCCCGCCCCGCGAGCCGCCCCCGCCCTGCGTCCCTTTGGCACCGGACATGTCCGGTCCCAAAAGGGGCACGCCCCGGACGTGTCCGCCCCTGGTCCACTGACCAGTGGGCCCATGACCCAAAATAAAAAAAGAAATAAAAATAATAAATAAAAATGAATAATTAAAATAATTAATTAATTAATTAGTTAATTAATTAGTTAATTAATCCTGATTAGGTTTCTAATTAACTAATTAGTGTTAATTAAACAGTAATTAGTAATTAACTTAATTAACTGCTGACGTCAGCATGTGTCATGCTGACGTCATCAATCACTGTTTCGGATAATGTTGAATTAAATAATTAATTAAATTTCAGAAATTAATAAAAACTTTAGAAAATCATATTAATAAACCGTAACTCCGATGAAAATACTTTGTACATGAAACTGACTACTCAGAACGACGATACGAACCCGAATACATCCTCCGTATTCCCGTCAATGCCCCAGAGAGCTATGAGAACGTTGAACAATTAGACCGATTTCGATAAATGAATAGTGTCCAACCCTAATTAAATAAATCCGGATAAATTCCTAAATTAACTAAATCGCTTAGTTAGGCTGTATATCACCCTGGCCCTGCGTTTAGACATGTCATGCATCCCTGTTGCATTATTGCCGTGTGTTTACTGTTTCTTCCCCCTCTTCTCTTCGGTAGACTACGAGACCGACGCAGCTGCTGGTGCCTCGACCGACTACGTTGTTGACGACCCCTACTTGCCAGAGCAACCAGGCAAGCCCCCCCCTTGATCACCAGATATCGCCTATTCTTCTCTATACTGCTTGCATTAGAGTAGTGTAGCCTGTTACTGCTTTCGGTTAATCCTATTCTGCTGCATAGCCTGTCATTGTTGCTACTGTTGTTGATACCTTACCTGCAATCCTAAATGCCTAGTGTAGGATGTTAGTTTGTCATCAGTGGCCCTACATTCTCGTCTGTCTGCTATGCTACATTATTGGGCCGTGATCGCCACGGGTGGCGATTGCGGATATGAATACTACTTATTACATGTGACATCAGATGGATACTAAAGTCGGGTCGGCTCGTGGAGCACCCGCAGGTGATTCACGAATGGGGGCTGAAAGGATTGGCCTTCTCGACGGCCCCCTAAGTGACTCTTTGTTGTGGAGCGGCAGGGCAGGTTGTGACCACCTAGGAGAGAGGTGGGCCTGGCCCTGGTCGTCGTCCGCGGTGATCTCATAATAACACGTTTAACGAGATTGGATATTTGATCTGAGTCTGGCCACTGGCCTATACGCACTAACCAACTACGCGGGAGTAGTTATGGGTATCCCGGCGTCGTGGTATCAGCTGAAGCCTTCTTGACGTCAGCGACTGAGCGGCGCGCGCCGTGTTGGACCGCGATAACGTAACCGCCGTGATCGTGTGGGTTGCTAGGTCTGCTCGCGGCCGCGTACGCAACGTGCAGGAGCGCACTGGGCGATGGGCCCAGACCCCAGAGTGCCTAGGATTAGTCCGGCGTGCTGGCCTCTCTGTTGAGCCTAGGTGGGGCTGCGACGTGTGGATCTTCCGAGGCCGGGCATGACCCAGGAAAGTGTGTCCGGCCAAAGGGGATCGAGCGTGTTGGGGAATATGTGGTGCACCCCTGCAGGGAAGTTTATCTATTCGAATAGCCGTGTCCCTCGGTAAAAGGACGACCCGGAGTTGTATCCCGACCTCATGACAACTAGAAATGGATACTTAATAAAACACACCCTTACAAGTGACAGATATAACCCGGTGGTCGCTCTCTCGCATGGTGGCGACGAGAGGATCGACGGGTAGGATTATGCTATACGTTGTTGTTTGGTTAACTTCCAACTAATCTCTTCTATTGCTTCAAGATGGAGGCTGCCAGAAGCATAGTCTTCGACAGGACTAGCTATCCCCCTTTTATTCTGGCATTCTGCAGTTCAGTCCACCGATATTGCCTCTTTACACATATACCATGCATATGTAGTATAGATCCTTGCTTGCGAGTACTTTGGATGAGTACTCATGGTTGCTTTCCCCCTCCTTTCCCCCTTTCCCTTCTTGCTGGTTGTCGCAACCAGATGCTGGAGCCCAGGAGCCAGACGCCACCTACGACGACTACTACCACCAGGGCGGAGCCTACTACTACGTCCAGGACGCCGACGACCAGGAGTAGTTAGGAGGATCCCAGGCAGGAGGCCCTGCGCCTGTTCGATCTGTTGTATCCCTGTTTGTGCTAGCCATCTTATGGCACCTTGTTTAACCTATGTCTGTACTCAGATATTGTTGCTTCCGCTGACTCGTCTATGATCGAGCATTTGTATTCGAGCCCTCGTGGCCCCTGGCTTGTATTATGATGCTTGTATGACTTATTTATGTTTTAGAGTTGTGTTGTGATATCTTCCCGTGAGTCCCTGATCTTGATCGTACACGTTTGCGTGCATGATTAGTGTACGATCGAGCCGGGGGCGTCGCAATCATGAAAAGAATGCTTTTATATGATATTTATATTGTTGAATTCATTCATGATGCTACTAAAAATTATTATGAGAGAGGAACATATGCTTTTACATATCTCAATAACGTCAAGTTTCCTCTCTTTATGTTGAAAGTTGTGAAGTTATGCTTGTTTTCCCTTCCTATGCTAGTTGATTCTTGTTCACATAAATTGTTTGCTCACAAAATACCTATGCATAGGGTGTTGGTTAGACTTAAATGTGATAGTCATATGTTTCGTGATGCCCCTGTTGTGTTTCAATTCTCTACTTTTATGCGAGCATCATTGAAATCATCATGCCTAGCGAAAAAGGCATTAAAGACAAGCACTTGTTGCGATATAACTCAACACTTTTACCTACTGTTTTTGTGTGTTCACATGATTAAGCTACTGTAGTAATCATGTTTTATAGCTTTTGTTTCAATAAAGTGCCAAGTAAATACTTTGGGATAGTGTGGATGATAGTTGACTTGATTCTGTGCAAAAACATAAACTTTTGCGCCCAGTTCTGGAATTACCATAATTCACTGGGACATGATAAAATTCTGAACTTTTAATACATGATTGATATAAAAATTTCCTACGTTGTCCTAATTGTTCTGAATTTTTGGAGTAACAGAAGTGTAGTCATTATTCAGATCTTTACATACTGTTCTGTTTTTGATAGATTCTGTTTGCAATGCATAGTTTGCTTGTTTTATGGTTTCTATGGCTTATATTGCTTAATATAAATTGTGGAAATTATAGAGTATAGTAGGATTTATGTGGAAACAATTATGAATCTTGTCTTTGACAGTACCCAAGTGAATGATTTGTTTTACTATGCTAACCTATCTCATGAAGTTCCGTTAAGTTGTGTGTGATTGAAGTTTTCAAGTTTTGGGTGAGATATCGATATGAGGAGAATAAGGAGTGACAAGACCCTAAGATAGGGGATGCCCAAGGCACCACAAGATAATATTCAAGGAAGATCCAAGCAACTCAGCTTGGGGATGCCCCGGAAGGCATCCCCTCTTTCGTCTTCAACATTATCGGTAACCTCACTTGGAGCTATATTTTATTCGTCACATGATATGTGTTTTACTTGGAGCATCATTTTATTTTGTTGATATTTTCTTTCTGTTATTTATAATAATATTTTATATCTTTTATTTCAATAAAAGTTTCAAGGATAGCTTTCACCATGCTTATTTTGCAAGTATATGAGTTGCTGTTTCAAAACAGAAAGTTGCATGCTATAGCATGAATTCTCTAGAAAAGTCAGAATGTGATAAAATGTTGAAATTATTTGCAAAATAAGCTATGATAAATTTTCTACAGTGTGGTAAATTTTCAGAATTTTTTTGTTAAATAAGTATGGATCTTACTTCATCCTTTACACACTGTCCTGTTTAGGCAGATTGCTGTTATGATTGCATTGTTTGCATATGTTTGCTTGTTTAATGATTCTATTTGAGGATAGGAGTATTAAATATGCAGTGGCATTTACTATGCAATGTTAAATTGTAATTTTAGTGATTTTTTATAGTAGGGAATGATAAAGCTTTGCATTGATTTATACTAACGTATCTTACGAGTTCTTGTTGAGTTTTGTGTGGATGAAGTTTTTAAGAAGTAGGGAAACCATGATATGAGAGGAATGAAGAAGACACAAGATCTCAAGCTTGGGGATGCCCAAGGCATCCCAAGATAATATTCCAAGAAGTCTCAAGCATCTAAACTTGGGGATGCCCCGACAGGCATCCCACTTTTCTTCATCAACAATTATCGGTTAGTCTCGGTTGAGCCTAAGTTTTTGCTTCTTCACACGTTGTGTGCTATCCTTGGTGTGTCCTTTTATTTTCATTTTGCTTGCTGGTTTTAATAAAATACTTGGATCTGAAATCTTTATTTGGAGAGAGTCTTTGTGTAGATACCCATTTACTTAACTACTCGCTTGATCTTCACTTATATTTTTTGGAGTAGTTTGTCATTTACTCTTGTGCTTCACTTATATCCTATGAGTAAATTGTTGAATGAATTGAATATCATGAAGTTGAAATTATATGTTCATATCATGCCTAGTAGTAGCTTCACGTTGGGTTTAGAAAGTGAAATCTATTGAAGCTTGACAATCACAATATTGGTCATACAAGCAATTCATGAATGATTAGTATAAGGAAGAGAACTTTCACATACAAATATATTATCTTGGACATCTTCTATGATTTTGAATACCCATTAATTATTTTCAAACTTGAGCAAATTAGTTCAAGTTGGACAAGGAAGACAACGTAATGAGTTATGGTTGCATATATTTGCATAGAAGTTATATTGTTATGGATCCTCCAACATGTGGTGTTTGCTTAGGATCTTTTGCTAGCCAAAAATTCGTACTAAGTAGAGATACTACTTGTGCATCCAAAAACCCTTAAACCCAGTTTCTTACCATGAGTGTCCACCATATATACCTATGGATTGAATAAGATCCTTCAAGTAAGTTGTCCTCGGTGCAAAAAGCAATAAAAATTGCTCATAAAATATAAGTGATCTTTTATTGCAAGGGAAAATAAGTGTTGTACGAATTTGTGATGGTAAAGAAATAAAAGCGACGGACTGCATAATAAAGGTTGCTATAATAAGGGGTAATATAACATGACGTTCCTTTGCATTAAGAGCTTGCGCATCCAAAAATAAAAAGCGCATGACAACCTCTGCTTCCTTCTACGAAGGGCCTATCTTTTACTTTATGTATTTACTTTTATGCAAGAGTCAATAGTATGCATTCTCATTTCAACCTTAATTATTCTCTAGTTGGCAAGCATCATGTGGTGGGGACAGATCTAGGCACATATGGCCAGTCAAATATATTTGGTCATGAATTATTATTGTTGACAATTATCTCTATGATAAATGAGTTGGGAGGCAAAACATTAAGCCCCTATCTTTCTCTGTGTTTGATGGATGCCATTTGTTCTAAAAATATGCTTTGAGTACTAGCAATCATAGAGGACTATATGATGATTGAGTATGTGGATATCTTACTTAGACTTTGTTGAGAATAATTTGAATTGCAATTGTTTGGTGACTAAGAACATAGGTTGTTAAGTTTCGAGAGAGTGCATTGTTTGGTGACTTTGTTGAGAACATGTGAATTGATTGCTACTTTATCATGATGGGTTTTATGAGAAAGATTTCTTGTTATGATGCTAGGAAAAGTGATTGAAATTATCAATGATCAAACTTATGCACTATGCTAGCATTCACACTTCATACATTATTTCTTTTATCATTTACCTACTCGAGGACGAGTAGGAAATACGCTTGGGGATGTTGATACGTCTCCATCGTATCTATAATTTATGAAGTATTCATGTCATGTTTACAACAATTCTATATGGTTTTGGTATGATTTGTATGGAACTAACCCAGACTGACGTTGTTTTCAGCAGAACTACCGTGGTGTTATTTTTTATGCAGAAATAAAAGTTATCCAAATGCACCGAAACTTTTTGACGATTTTTTTGGAACAAAAGAGGCTCTAGAAGCTTCATGGGAGGACCAGGGGGTGAAGGAGGTGGCCACTAGGCACCAGGGTGCGCCACCCCCCTCTAGCGTGCCCTGGTGGGTAGTGGGCCCCTCGAAGCACATCTTAGCGTGAGACTGATACGTCTCCAACGTATCTATAATTTATGAAATATTCATGCCATGTTTGCAACAATTTTATACGGTTTTGGTATGATTTTATAAGAACTAACCCGGACTAACGCTGTTTTCAATAGAACTACCATGGTGTCGCTTTTTGTGCAGAAATAAAAGTTCTCGAAATGGGCTGAAAATTTACGATGATTTTTTATGGACCAAAAGAGACCCCCGAAGCACTGGAGCTTGGCCAGGAAGTGACCGAGGAGGCCACAAGCCTAGGGGGTGCGCCCACCCCCCTAGGGTGTGCCCCCGGCTTGTGGGCCCCTCAGGCACCCCCCTGACTTGTTTCCGATGCCAAAAATTCATATAAATATGGAAATCCCTGAAAAGAACCCTAGATCGGAATTTCCGCCGCCGCAAGCCTCTGTAGCCATGAAAAACCAATCGGGACCCCGTTCCGGCACCCTGCCGAAGGGGGAAATCATCATCGGAGGCCATCTTCATCATCCCGTCGGCCACCATGACGAGGAGGGAGTCGTTCACCCTCGGGGCCAAGGGTATGTACTAGTAGCTATGTGTTTGATCCCTCTCTCTCATTTCTTGATTTGGCACAATCTTGATGTACCGCGAGCTTTGTTACTATAGTTGGATCATATGGTGTTTCTCCCTCTCTATCTTCTTGTGATGAATTGAGTTTTACCTTTGAGGTTTCACTATTATCGGATTGAATACTTTATGGATTTGAGGACACTTGATGTATGACTTTGATGACCCAAAAGTATAGGGGATCAATCGTATTCCTTTCGATAAGTAAGAGTGTCGAACCCAATGAGGAGCAGAAAGAAATGACAAGTGGTTTTCAGCAAGGTAATTTCTGCAAGCACTGAAATTGTTGGTAACAGGTAGTTTGATAGCAAGATAATTTGTAACGAGCAAGTAATGGTAATGGTAAATAAAGTGCAGCAAGGTAGCCCAATCCTTTTGTGGCAAAGGATAGGCCAAAACGGTCTCTTATGATAAGCAAAGCGTTCTCAAGGGTACACGGGAATTTCATCATATCACTTTGATCATGTTTGTTTGATTCGTGTTCGCTACTTTGATAATTTGATATGTGGGTGGACCAGTGCTTAGGTGCTTTTCTTACTTGAACAAACCTCCTACTTATGATTAACCCCCTCACAAGCATCCGCAACTACGAGAAAAGTATTAAGATAAAATCTAACCATAACATTAAAATTTTGGATCCAAATCAGTCCCTTACGAAGTAGCGCATAAACTAGGGTTTAAGCTTCTGTCACTCTAGCAACCCATCATCTAATAACTACTCCACAATGCATTCCCTTAGGCCCAAATATGGTGAAGTGCCATGTAGTCGACGTTCACATGACACCACTAAGGGAATCACAACATACATATCATCAAAATATCGAACACATATCAAGTTCACATGATTACTTGCAACATGACTTCTCCCGTGACCTCAAGAACAAAAGTAACTACTCACGAATAATAATCATGCACAAGATCATAGTGGTATTAAATAGCATAATGGATCTGAACATATAATCTTCCACCAAATAAACCATATAGTAATCAGCTACAAGATGTAATCAACACTACTAATTACCCACAAGCAACAATCTAAGGTTCCGGAACAAAGATTGAACACAAGAGATGAACTAGGGTTTGAGAGGAGATGGTGCTGTTGAAGATGTTGATGGAGATGGCCCTCCCAAAGATGGGAGAGTTGTTGGTGATGACGATGACGATGATTTCCTCCTCCGGGAGGGAAGTTCCCCCGGCGGAATCGCTCCGCCGAAGGCCAAAAGTGCTCCTGCCCAAGTTCCGCCTCGAGATGGCGGCGCTTCATCCCGAAAGTCCTCTCCTGATGTTTTTCTAGGTCAAAATGACTGATATACCAGAAGAGGGGCACCGGAGGTGGGCCGAGGAGGGCACAACCCACCAGGGCGCGCCTGGGCTCCCTGGCGCACCCAGGTGGGTTCTGCCCACCTGGTGGGCCCCCTCTGGTAGTTATTTGCTCCAATATTCTTCATATATTCCAAAATTATTCTCCATAAATTTTCAGCTCATTTGGAGATGTGTAGAATAGGTAACTCTGACATAGCTTTTTCAGGTCCAGAATTCCAGCTGGCGGTATTCTCCCTCTTTGTGTAAACCTTGCATAATATGAGAGAAAAGGCATTAGAAATACTCCAAAAAGCATTATTATGCATAAAAACATTATAAACAACAGTAGGAAAACATGATGCAAAATGGACGTATCAACTCCCCCAAGCTTAGACCTCACTTGTCCTCAAGCGAAAACAGAAATCGAAAAATATGCCCACATGCTTAGAGAGAGAGAGGTGTCGATAAAAACAAAATACGGACATAGAAGCATCATGCATATTATTACAACAGCAAAGAACTTTAACATAAAACTTTATCAAATAACTTTTATCACGTAACTTTTATCATATAACTTCTCATGAACAAGTAACAATTCATCACAACATTGAAGTATAAAGCATAAACCTTATTGAAAACCAACAAACTATGTTCTCAGTCAACTTTGCAACTACAATTCATCATATTTTCAGGAAGGGTCACGTATCGGAGCCTTTAGGCAAGTACACATACTCAACCATCATTTAATCTTCTATGATTGCTAACACTCATAGCGTACCCATGAACAAAAAGTTTCAACCGGACACATAGAAAGATAGGGGCTTATAGTTTCGCCTCCCAACGTATTCACCTCAATGGTGATGTCAACAATAATAACTCATGCTTACTCATATCCAACTGGATATATGTTCCTAGATCTTTCCTCACCACATGGTGCTTGCAAATAGAGAAAATAAAAAGGAATAGGGAAGAAAACTTTGACTCTTCATGAAAGTAAATGCATAAAAGTAAAAGATAGGCCCTTCGCAGAGAGAAGCAGAGGTTGTCATGCGCTTATTTGTTTGTATGCCAAATCCCTTAATGCAAAAGAATGTCACGTTATGTTGCCCCTTATGATAGCAACCTTTATTATGCAGTCCGTCGCTTTTATTACCTTGCCATCACAAGTTCGTACAACGCTCAATTTTCTCTTACACTAAATGATCCAACACATTTAGAAGCAATTTTTATTGCCTTATTGCACCGATGACAACTTACTTGAAGGATCGTACTCAGTCCATAGGTAGGTATGGTGGACTCTCAAAATAAGATTTGGGTTAAGGGTTTTGGATGCACAAGTAGTATCTCTACTTAGTGCGGAATTTTTGTCTAGAAAAGATATTGAGCAAGCACCACATGTTAAAGGATCTATGACAATATAACTTCTATGTGAATGTGAACAAACATAAATCATTACATTGTCTTCCTTGTCCAACACCAACTATTTTGATACAAAATATTTAATGGGGGCTCACAATCATAAAAGATGTCCAATATAGTGTATTTGCATGTGAATCTTCTCTTCCCTTATTAATTCTTTCATGAGTTGCATCATTGACTAATGCTATGTTTGTCAATCTCCACCAAATTTTACCACTTATACTTTTCCTTATGTGATGTCATTACTTACCATAAGATTAGGATATGATCTTTTTTCGTTTATTTTCCTTTCTTTTTATTGAGACATAAAAGTAAAGAAACAAAACTCAAACTACTCTTTATTATATATCTCGGACACGATTACATCGATTGATAGATCACTAAGCAAGCACTCGAAAAGAAAGGATCGAACTAAAACTTTTATTCAACTAAATCATAGGAAACTAAAGATCGAACTAAAATAGATGAAAGCAAAGATAGTGGTGGTGATACAATACCGGGACACCTCCCCAAGCTTGGCACAAGCCAAGGGGAGTGTCCATACCATGAACTCAAGTCTCCTTTGGTGATGAAGAAGGTGGTGGTGGTGAAGTAGTAGCGTCACACTTCAGGCTCAGGAGGTACTCCAATCTACGAATGATGCTCCGGAGGGAGATGACATGCTCTTGCAACAGAATATTTTCACGAGTGAGATATTTATTTTGCACACGAACCGTTTCGATGATCCTAAAAGCCTCAATTTCAGTAGGGGTAAGATGATCATAGTAAGGCTGAAGGATGTCCTCTTCTTCTGCTACTGGAACAGCTTGCCCCTCTTTTGGAACTTGATCTCCCTCGACTTCCTTGACCTTCTCACCCTTGACGGTCTTCTCTGGTTCCTCTCTCTTTAGTTCCATCTTCATCAATCAAGCATCCTCTTCTACTTTGTTGGAGGAGTGAGAAGACATGATGCTTGGCTTAACAGATCTGACAGAAAACAGCAAGAAAGAAGAACAGAGCGCGATACGGTGGTCAATATGTTCGGGGGGTATATAAAGATTTTTTATCTTGGGTAACAAGCAAACGAGAAGAAAACAGAGTCGGGAAGGTTCCCAAGGTGGGCACAACCCACCTGGGTGTGCCAGGGGGCCCTGGCGCGCCCTGGTGTCTTATGCCCTCCTCGGGTGCCTTCCTGGTTGTTTCTTATTTTCCTAATTTTTAATATATTCCAAAACTGACAGAAAATATTTTTGTGGATTTTTCGGAGTCCATTTACTTACCGTATCACGTACCTCCTCCCTTTTTATTATTCTGGGGTGTTCCGGAAGGTCTCTTTCATGTGTTCCTCAGGTGTCATAGTTTGAATAATATTGCTTTCAACATTAATAGGCGTACCTGAAATATAATGTTTAATTCTTTGCCCATTGACCACCTTCGGGTTAGTACCTTCGGCATTATTTATTTTGATAGCTCCAGAGCGGTAAACCTCTTCGATGATATAAGGTCCTTCCCATTTAGAGAGAAGTTTTCCTGCAACGAATCTAAAACGAGAGTTGTACAATAGAACATATTCTCCAACTTTGAATTCTCACTTTTGGATTCTCTTGTCATGCCATATTTTCACTTTTTCTTTAAATAATTTGGCATTTTCATAGGATTGGGTTCTCCATTCATCCAGTGAGCTAATATCAAATAACCTCTTTTCACCGGCAAGTTTGAAATCATAGTTGAGTTCTTTAATTGCCCAATATGCTTTATGTTCTAACTCAAGAGGCAAATGACAAGCTTTTCAATAAACCATTTTATAGGGAGACATACCCATATGATTTTAATATGTTGTTCGGTAGGCCCAAAGTGCATCATCCAATTTCTTAGACCAATTCTTCAGGGACCTATTAACAATTTTCTGTAATATTAGTTTTATTTGTCTATTGCTAAGTTCAACTTGATCACTAGATTGAGGATGACAGGGTGATGCAATTCTATGGTTAACATCGTATTTAGCAAGCATTTTACGGAAAGCACCATGAATAAAGTGTGAACCACCATCAGTCATTAAATATCTAGGGACTCCAAACCTTGGCAAAATAGCTTCTTTAAGCATTTTAATGAAAGTGTTATGATCAGCACTACTAGTTGGAATAGCTTCTACCCACTTAGTAATGTAATCAACAGCAACCAAAATATGTGTATACCCATTAGAGGAAGGAAAAGGTCCCATATAATCAAAACCCCGAACATCAAATGGTCCGACTGCAAGTGAATAATTCATAGGCATTTCTTGACGCTTACCAATATTACCAATTCATTGAAATTCATAACAAGATAAAACAAACTTACGGGCATCCTTGAAGAGAGTAGGCCAGTAAAAACCAGATTGCAATACCTTGTGAGCAGTTCTATCTCCCGCATGATGCCCTCCATATGCTTCGGAGTGATATTTCCGTAGGATTTGTTCCTGTTCATGCTCAGGTACACAACGTCTAATAATGCCATCTACTCCTTCTTTATAAAGATGTGGGTCATCCCAAAAGTAATGTCTTAAATCATAGAAGAACTTTTTTTTTGTTGATAAGTGAAACTAGGTGGTATGTATTTAGAAACAATATAATTAGCATAGTCAGCATACCAAGGAGTATTATGAGGAACATTTATTGTAGCTAATTGCTAATTGTTCATCAGGGAAGCTATCATCAATAGGTAGTGGGCCATCAAGGATATTCTCTAACCTAGATAAGTTATCAGCTACGGGGTTCTCAGCTACTTTTCTATCAGTTATATGTAAATCAAATTCTTGTAGCAAGAGAACCCACCTAATGAGTCTAGGTTCAACATATTTCTTTTCCATAAGATATTTAATAGCAGCATGATCGATGTGAATAGTAACTTTAGAATCAACAATGTAAGATCTGAATTTGTCACAAGCATACACAACTGCTAAAAATTCTTTTTCAGTAGTAGCATAATTTCTTTGGGCACTGTCTAGAGTTTTGCTAGCATAATGAATAACATTTAGTTTCTTATCAACTCTTTGTCCTAGAATAGCACCAACAACATAATCACTAGCATCACACATAATTTCAAAAGGCAAGTTCCAATCAGGTGGTTGAACAATAGGTGCAGAAGTTAAGGCTTTCTTAAGTGTTTCAAAGGCTTCTACACAATCATCATAAAAAAAATGGAACATCCTTTTGTAAAAGATTTGTAAGAGGCCTAGAAATTTTAGAGAAGTCTTTAATAAACCTCCTATGGAAACCAGCATGACCTAGGAAACTACGAATACCTTTAATATCTTTAGGACATGGCATTTTCTCAATTGCATCAACTTTAGCTTTATCCACTTCAATACCTCGTTCAGAAATTTTATGCCCCAAGACAATACCTTCATTAACCATAAAGTGGCACTTCTCCCAATTCAAGACAAGATTAGTTTGCTCACATCTCTGCCAAACTCGATCAAGGTTGCTTAAGCAATCATCAAAAGAAGATCCATATACAGAAAAATCATCCATGAAAACCTCAACAATCTTTTCACAAAAATCAGAGAATATAGCAGTCATACATCTTTGAAAGGTAGCAGGTGCATTGCATAAACCAAAAGGCATACGTCTATAAGCATAAGTTCCAAAAGGGCAAGTAAAGGTGGTTTTCTCTTGATCAGGTTGTGAAACAGGTATTTGAGAAAAACCAGAATATCCATCAAGGAAGCAAAAGTGTGTGTGTGCTTTGATAATCTTTCTAACATTTGATCAATAAAAGGCAAGGGGTAGTGATCTTTTCTAGTTGCTTTATATAATTTTCTAAAATCAATAACCATTCTATAGCCAGTAACAATTCTTTGTGGAATAAGTTCATTTTTGTCATTAGGAACAACAGTAATACCTCCCTTCTTAGGGACACAATGAACGGGACTTACCCATCTACTATCAGCTATGGGATAAATTATACCTGCTTCCACAAGCTTTAATATTTCAGTTCTTACCACTTCTTTCATCTTAGGATTCAAACGTCGTTGATGATCAACAACGGGTTTAGCATCAGGTTCCATATTAATCTTGTGCCGACAGAGAGTGGGACTAATGCCCTTAAGATCATCAAGAGTATATCCAATAGCAGCTCGGTGTTTCTTCAGAATTTGCAATAATCTTTCTTCTTCATGTTCTGAAAGGTTAGCACTAATAATAACAGGATATATCTTTTTCTCATCAAGATAAGCATATTTCAAAGTGTCTGGCAATTGTTTTAATTCAAACACAGGATCACCTTTTGGTGGAGGAGGACCTCCTAGAGTTTCAATAGGCAAATTATGTTTGAGCAGAGGTCGTTGTTCAAAGAAAATTTTATCTATCTCATTTCTTTCATTCATATGCATATCATTTTCATGGTCTAGCAAATATTGTTCCAATGGATGAGTAGGAGGCACAACAATAGAAGCAAGACCAACTGTTTCATCCTTACTAGGTAATTCTTTGTTGTGAGGTTGTCTATTAAACTTGGAAAAATTAAACTCATGAGACTCATCACCAAAGCTAACACTGACAGTTTGTTTATGACAATCTATAGTAGCATTGACAGTGTTCAAGAAAGGTCTACCAAAGATATTGGGACATAAGTCATCTTGTGGGGAACCAAGAACTAGAAAATCAGTAGGGTATTTTATTTTCCCACACAAGACTTCAACATCTCTAACAATCCCAAGTGGTGTGATGGTGTCTCTATTAGCAAGTTTAATAGTAACATCTATGTCTTCTATTTCAGCGGGTGCTATGTCATTCATAATTTCTTGGTATAAGGTAAAAGGAATAGCACTCACGCTAGCACCTAAATCACATAAAACATGATAACAATGATCTCCTATTTTAACTGAGACAACAGGCATGCCAACAACAGGTCGATGTTTATCTTTTTCATCGGGTTTGGCAATTCTAACAGCTTCATCATAGAAGTAAATAACATGCCCATCAATGTTTTCTACCAAGAGATCTTTAACCATAGCAACACTAGGTTCTACTTTAATTTGTTCAGCAGGTTTAGGTGCTCTAATATTACTTTTGCGAACCACAGTTGAAACCTTAGCATGTTCCTTTATCCTGACAGGGAAAGTTGGTTTTTCAATATAAGTAGTAGGAACAACTGGGTCAATATTATAAATAATAGTTTCATCCTTAGCTATGTCGGGTTCTTTAATTTCTTCTTTGATTGGTGGGTGATATTTAAACCACTTCTCCTTAGGGAGATCGACATGAATAGCAAATGATTCACAAAAGGAGGCTACTATCTCAGAGTCAAGTCCATATTTAGTGCTAAACTTGTGAAAAGCATCGGTATTCATAAAAGATTTAACACAATCAAATTCAAGCTTAATACCTGACTCTTTACCTTCGGCGAGTTCCCAATCTTCAGAGTTGTGTTTAATTCTTTCTAAAAGATCCCACCTAAATTGAATAGTCTTCTTCATAAAAGAACCAGTACAAGAAGTATCGAGCATGGATCGATCATCATGAGAAAGCCGAGCATAAAAATTCTGAATAATAATTTCTCTTGAGAGCTCATGATTGGGGCATGAATATAACATTGACTTAAGCCTCCCCCAAACTAGAGTGATACTTTCTCCTTCACGAGGCCAAAAATTATATATATAGTTCTGATCATGATGAACTAGATGCATAGGATATTTTTTTTGGTGAAATTCCAATTTCAATCGATTCCAATTCCTAGATCCAATATCATCGCATAGCCTATACCATCCCAATGCCTTTCCCTTCAAAGATAAAGGGAAAACCTTCTTCTTAGCTTCATCTCCGGGCAAACCTGCAAGCTTAAATAATCCACAAATTTCATCCACATATATCAAGTGCATATCAGGATGTTCAGTTCCATCTCCTGCATAAGGATTAGCTAGCAGTTGTTCTATCATACCCGAACGAATTTGATAACCAATATTTTAAGTAGGTGTAGTAGGTTGAGGGGTAGCTAATTGTGGTTCCGGTCGAGGTGAAGATACCCCGAACAAACCCCTCAAAGGATGATTCTCCATAGTAACAAGTGACAATAAATTTCAGCACGTAGTAATAATTTTCCCTTACCAATTTCCACTTACCAAGTGCGCTTCACTCCCCGGCAATGGCGCGAGAAAAGAGCCTTGATGACCCACAAGTATAGGGGATCAATCATAGTCCTTTCGATAAGTAAGAGTGTCGAACCCAACGAGGAGCAGAAGGAAATGACAAGTGGTTTTCAGCAAGGTAATTTCTGCAAGCACTGAAATAGTCGGTAACAGGTAGTTTGATAGCAAGATAATTTGTAACGAGCAAGTAACGGTAAAAATAAAGTGCAGCAAGGTAGCCCAATCCTTTTGTGGCAAAGGACAGGCAAAAACGGTCTCTTATGATAAGCAAAGCGTTCTTGAGGGTACACGGGAATTTCATCATATCACTTTCATCATGTCGGTTTGATTCATGTTCGCTACTTTGATAATTTGCTATGTGGGTGGACCGGTGCTTAGGTGCTGTTCTTACTTGAACAAACCTCCTACTTATGATTAACCCCCTCGCAAGCATCCGCAACTACGAGAAAAGTATTAAGATAAAATCTAACCATAGCATTAAACTTTTGGATCCAAATCAGTCCCTTACGAAGTAGCGCATAAACTAGGGTTTAAGCTTCTGTCACTCTAGCAACCCATCATCTAATAACTACTCCACAATGCATTCCCTTAGGCCCAAATATGGTGAAGTGCCATGTAGTTGACGTTCACATGACACCACTAAGGGAATCACAACATACATATCATCAAAATATCGAACACATATCAAGCTCACATGATTACTTGCAACATGACTTCTCCCGTGACCTCAAGAACAAAAGTAACTACTCACGAATAATAATCATGCTCAAGATCAGAGGGGTATTAAATAGCATAATGGATATGAACATATAATCTTCCACAAATAAACCATATAGTAATCAACTACAAGATGTAATCAACACTACTAGTTACCCACAAGCACCAATCTAAGGTTCCGGTACAAAGATTGAACACAAAAGATGAACTAGGGTTTGAGAGGAGATGGTGCTATTGAAGATGTTGATGGAGATGGCCCTCACAAAGATGGGAGAGTTGTTGGTGATGACGATGACGAAGATTTCCCCCTTCGGGAGGGAAGTTCCCCCGGCGGAATCGCTCCGCCGAAGGGCAAAAGTGCTCCTGCCCAAGTTCCACCTCGATACGGCGGCGCTTCATCCCGAAAGACCTCTCCTTATTTTTTCTAGGTCAAAATGACTTATATACCAGAAGAGGGGCACCGGAGGTGGGCCAAGGAGGGCACAACCCACCAGGGCGCGTCTGGGCTCCTTGGCGCACCCAGGTGGGTTGTGCCCACCTGGTGGGCCCCCTCTGGTAGTTATTTTCTCCAATATTATTCATATATTCCAAAACAATTCTCTGTAAATTTTCAGCTCATTTGGAGATGTGCAGAATAGGTAACTCTGACGTAGCTTTTTTAGGTCCTCAATTCCAGCTGCCGGTATTCTCCCTCGTTGTGTAAAGCTTGCTTAATATGAGAGAAAAGGCATTAGAAATAATCCAAAAAGCATAATTATGCATAAAAACATTATAAACAACAGTAGGAAAATGTGATGCAAAATGGACGTATCAGTCTTGCGTGGGATACCCGTGGTGACAATGGGGTGTTCTATTGATTCACTTGATGTATGTTTTGGCACTCAACTCGTGGATTCCCGAGGTGACATTGGGGTAATTTATGCATAGGGGTTGATGCACGTTTTCGTCCTTTTTGCTTCGGTAGAAATCTTGGGGCACTCTTTGAGGTTCTTTGTGTTGGATTGAATATTATGAATCCGAAGTTGTTTGATGCATATCGTATAATTGACCCACGGATACTTGTGGTGACATTGGAGTATCTAGGTGACATTAGGGTTGGTTGATGTGTATCATATGGTGTTATTTTACTACAAACTCTAGGGCTGTTTGTGACACTTATAGGAATAGCTCAATGGATTGATCGGAAAGAATAACTTTGAGGTGGTTTCATACCCTACAAGCAATTTCATCTTATGTTCTCCGCGATAGGAACTTTGGATTGACTCTTTGTCGCACGTTGAGGGATTGCCATATGATTTAAGTATGTTATCATTGTTGAGAGAATTTGCACTAGTGAAAGTATGAACCCTAGGCCTTGTTTTCAAGCATTGCAATACCGTTTTTGTTCACTTTTGTTACTAGTTACCTTGCTGTTTTTATATTTTCAGATTACAAAAACATATTTCGAGTATCCATATTACACTTGTATCACCATCTCTTCGCCGAACTAGTGCACCTATACGATTTACCATCGTATTGGGTGTGTTGGGGACACAAGAGATTCTTTGTATGTGGTTGCAGGGTTGATTGAGAGAGACCATATTCATCCTACGCCTCCCACGGATTGATAAACCTTAGGTCATCCACTTGAGGGAAAATTGCTACTGTCCTACAAAACTTTGCGCTTGGAGGCCCAACACGAGTCTACAAGAAGAAGGTTGCTTAGTAGACATCAAGCTCTTTTCTGGCGCCATTGCCGGGGAGGTGAGTGCTTGAAGGTATATCTTTAGATCTTGCAATTGAATCTTTTAGTTTCTTGTTTATCACTAGTTTGGTCTATAAAAGAAAACTAAAAAAATGGAATTGAGGTTGCCTCATATGCTTCATCTCTTTAATGTCTTTCGTGAAAATGATGGAATGGAAAATTGTGCTCAAGTGTTAGAAGAAGAAGTTATTAAAATGTTTGGCACTAAATCTTTGAATGATGAGCATGATTGCAATGTTGTTGGTATGAATTCTTTGAATATCCATGATGCTAATGATATGCAAAGCCACAAGCTTGGGGATGCTATGTTTGATGAAGATGATATTTTTAGTCCCCCAAGTTTTGATGAGCAAATTTATTACGATGATAACATGCCTCCTATTTATGATGATTATATTGATGAAAGTGGGTTTGGAAGAGTGTCAACTCTAGTTAATAATGATCCCACTATTTTGGAGGGTGTTGAATCTTTTTACAATATTGATAAAAGTGGATTTGGAGAGGTCATGACTTTATTTAGTGATAAATCCAATATTTTGGAAGAGGTTCCAATTGATTATGAGAACAAAGTTGCTATCTATGATGATTATTGTGATGACATGTATGC
The DNA here is from genome assembly GCA_011799875.1 of Thinopyrum elongatum. Lineage (NCBI taxonomy): Eukaryota > Viridiplantae > Streptophyta > Magnoliopsida > Poales > Poaceae > Thinopyrum > Thinopyrum elongatum. The sequence goes on from CM022297.1 coordinate 77,001,587, forward strand.
TATAAAGAATAATGATAACCATGAAACTTGTCATCATGATTTTAATTTTCAATTGGATTATGCCTCACATGATAGTTATTTTGTTGAGTTTGCTCCCACTACTATTCATGATAATAAATTTGCTTATGTGGAGAGTAGTAAAATTTATATTCTTATGAATCATGAAAAGAATGCTTTATGTGATAGTTATATTGTTAAATTCATTCATGATGATACTGAGAATTATTATGAGAGAGGAACATATGCTTTTACATATCTCAATAATCTCAAGTTTCCTCTCTATGTGTTGAAAATCTTGAAGTTCTGCTTGTTTTGCCTTACTATGCTAGTTGATTCTTGTTCCCACAAAATCCCCATGCATAGGAAGTGGGTTAGGCTTAAATGTGCTAGTCATATGCTTCATGGTGCTCCCGTTATGTTTCAATTCTTATCTTTTATGTGAGCATCATTGAAATCATCATGCCTAGCTAGGGGCCTTAAACAATAGCGCTTGTTGGGAGACAACCCAATATTTGCCCCTAATGTTTTTTTGTGTTCACATGATTAAGCTACTGTATTAATCTTGTTTTATAGCTTTTATTTGAATAAAGTGCCAAGTAAAGCCTTTGGGATAGTGTGGTTGATAGTTGATTTGATTCTGTGCAAAAACAGAAACTTTTGCGTCAAGTAACAGAATTGTTAAAATTCACTGGAACGTGAAAAAACTCTGAAATTTTTACAGAGGATTTATATAAAAAAATTCTACGTTTTAATAATTTTTCAGAATTGTTGGAGCAACAGAAGTATGAGAATAATTCACTGGACCCTACTGTTCTGTTTTTGACAGATTCTGTTTTCGATGCATAGTTTGCTTGTTTTCTAGTTTCTATAGCTTATATTGCTTAATATAAATTGTGGAAATTATATAGTACAGTAGGAATTATGTGGAAACAATTATTAATCTTGTCTTTGACAGTACCCAAGTGATTGATTTGTTTTACTATGCTAACCCATCTCACGAAGTTTCGTTAAGTTTTGTGTGATTGAAGTTTTCAAGTTTTGGGTGAGATATCGATATGAGGAGAATAAGGAGTGACAAGACCCTAAGCTTGGGGATGCCCAAGGCACCCCAAGATAATATTCAAGGAATATGCATGCAACTAAGCTTGGGGATGCCCCGGAAGGCATCCCCTCTTTCGTCTTCAACATTATCGGTAATCTCACTTGGAGCTATATTTTTATTCGTCACATGATATGAGTTTTGCTTGGAGCATCATTTTATTTTATTAGTACTTGCTTGCTGTTATTTATAATAATGTTTTGCATCTTTTATTTCAATAAAAGTGTCAAGTATAGCCTTTACCATGCTTATTTTGCAAGTCTATATGTTGCTGTTTTGAAAATAGAAAGTTTTCTATCATTGTCTGAATTCTTCTGGAAATTCAGAACGTGATAAAATCTTGAAATTTTTACAAAATGAGTAACAACAAATTTTCTACAGTGTGGTGATTTTTAGAATTTTTTGAGTTAGTTAAGTATGAGTATAATTGCACTATTTACAGACTATCCTGTTTAGACAGATTGATGTTATGTTTGCATTGTTCACATATGTTTGCCTTTTTAATGATTCTATTTGAGGATAGGAGTATTAAATATGAAGAGGCATTTAGTATGAAATGTCAAATTATAATTTTAGTGATTTTCTACAGTAGAGAATGATAAGGTTTTGCATTGGATTTATACTAACTTATCTCACGAGTTCTTGTTGAGTTTTGTGTGGATGAAGTTTTTAAGAATTAGGGAAACCGTGATATGAAAGGAATTAAGGAGACACAAAAGCTCAAGCTTGGGGATTCCCAAGGAATCCCTAGTTAATATTTCAAGAAGTCTCAAGCATCTAAGCTTGGGGATGCCCCGGTTGGCATCCCACCTTTCTTCTTCAATAATGATCGTAGTATCGGTTGAGCCTAAGTTTTTGCTTCTTCACATGATGTGTGCTATTTTTAGAATGTCATTTTATTTTGTTTTACTTGATATTTTAATAAAATACTAAGATCTGAAATTCTTAAATGAGAGAGAATCTTCACATAGCTACTTAATTATTTGACTACTCATTGATCTTCACTTATATTTTTTTGGAGTAGTTTGTCAGTTGCTCTAGTGCTTCACTTATATCTTTTTAGAGCATGGCGGTGGTTTTATTTTGAAGAAATTGATGAACTCTCATGCTTCACTTATATTATTTTGAGAGTCTTTAAACAGCATGGTAATTTTCTTAGGTTATGAATTTAGTCCTAATATGATGGGCATCCAAGAGGGATATAATAAAAACTTTCATATGAAGAGCATTGAATATATGAGAAGTTTGATTCCTTTCATGTGTTTTGAGATATAAAGATAGTGATATTAGAGTCATGCTAGTGAGTAATTGTGGATTGGTATAAATACTTGTGTTAAAGTTTGTGATTCCCGAAGCATGCACGTATGGTGAACCGTTATGTGATGAAGTCGGAGCATGATTTATTTTTTAATTGTCTTCCTTATGAATGGCGGTTGAGGACGAGCGATGGTCTTTTCCTACCAATCTATCCCACTAGGAGCATGCGTATTAGTACTTTGCTTTGATGGCTAATAAATTTTTGCAATAAGTATGTGAGTTCTTTATGACTAATGTTGAGTCCATGGATTATACGCACTCTCACCCTTCCACCGTTGCTGGCCTCTCTAGTACCGCGCAACTTTCGCCGGTGCATTAAACCCACCATATACCCTTCCTCAAAGAAGCCACCATACCTACCTATTATGGCATTTCCATAGCCATTCCGAGATATATTGCCATGCAACTTCCACCGTTCCGTTTATTATGACACACACCATCATTGTCATATTGCTTTGCATGATCATGTAGTTGGCATAGTATTTGTGGCTTGGCCACCATTCATATTTTTTATACATGTCACTCTTGATGATTGCACATCCCGGTACACCACCGGAGGCATTCATATAGAGTCATACTTTGTTCTAGTATCGAGTTGTAATTCTTGAGTTGTAAGTAAACAAAAGTGTGATGATCATCATTATTAGAGCATTGTCCCATGTGAGGAAATGATGATGGAAGCTATGATTCCCTCACAAGTTGGGATGAGACTCCGGACTTTAAAAAATAAAAAGAGCCCAAAAAAAGAGGCCAAAGAGCCCAAACAAAAAAATATGAGAGAAGGGACAATGTTACTATCCTTTTTCCACACTTGTGCTTCAACGTAGCACCATGTTCTTCATGATAGAGAGTCTCCTATTTTATCACTTTCATATACTAGTGGGAATTTTTCATTATAGAACTTGGCTTGTATATTCCAATAATGGGCTTCCTCAAATTGCCCTAGGTCTTCGTGAGCAAGCAAGTTGGATGCACACCCACTTAGTTTTCATTTTGAGCTTTCATACACTTATAGCTCTAGTGCATCTGTTGCATGGCAATCCCTACTCACTTGCATCGATATCAATTGATGGGCATCTCCATAGCCCATTAATTTACCTAGTTGATGTGAGACTTTCTCCTTTTTGTCTTATCCTCACAACCACCACCATACTCTATTCCACTTATAGTGCTATATCCATGGCTCACGCTCATGTATTGCGTGAAAGTTGAAAAGGCTTGAGAACATTAAAAGTATGAAACAATTGCTTGGCTTGCCATCGGGGTTGGGCACGATGAAATATTTTGTGTGATGAAGATAGAGCATAGCCAGACTATATGATTTTGTAGGGATAACTTTCTTTGGCCATGATATTTTGAGAAGACATGATTGCTTTATTAGTATGCTTGAAGTATTATTGTTTTTATGTCAATATTAAAATTTTGTTTTGAATCTTATGGATCTGAACATTCATGCCACAATAAAGAAGATTACACTGATAAATATGTTAGGTAACATTCACACTTCATAAATTCTTTCTTTTATCTTTACCTACTCGAGGACGAGCAGGAATTAAGCTTGGGGATGTTGATACGTCTCCAACGTATCTATAATTTATGAAATATTCATGCCATGTTTGCATCAATTTTATATGGTTTTGGTATGATTTTATAAGAACTAACCCGGACTAACGTTGTTTTCAGCAGAACTACCGTGGTGTCGTTTTTTTGTGCAGAAATAAAAGTTCTCGGAATGGGCTGAAAATTTACGGTAATTTTTATGACCAAAAGAGACCCCCGAAGCACTGGAGCTGGCCCAGGAAGTGATCGAGGAGGCCACAAGCATAGGGGGTGCGCCCACCCCCCTAGGACGTGCCCCCTGGCTTGTGGGCCCCTCGGGCACCCCCCTGACTTGTTTCTGGCGCCAAAAATTCATATAAATATGGAAATCCCCGAAAAGAACCCTAGATCAGAAGTTCCGCCGCCGCAAGCCTCTATAGCCATGAAAAACCAATCGGGACCCCATTCCGGCACCCTGCCGGAGGGGAAAACCATCATCGGAGGCCATCTTCATCATCCCGGCGGCCACCATGACGAGGAGGGTGTAGTTCACCCTCGGGGCTGAGGGTATGTACCATTAGCTATGTGTTTGATCCCTCTCTCTCGTGTTCTTGATTTGGCACGATCTTGATGTACCGCGAGCTTTGTTACTATAGTTGGATCATATGGTGTTTCCCCCTCTCTATCTTCTTGTGATGAATTGAGTTTTACCTTTGAGGTTTCACTATTATCGGATTGAATACTTTATGGATTTGAGAACACTTGATGTATGTCTTGCGTGGGATACCCGTGGTGACAATGGGGTGTTCTATTGATTCACTTGATGTATGTTTTAGCACTCAACTCACAGATTCCCGAGGTGGCATTGGGGTAATCTATGCATAGGGGTTGATGCACGTTTTCGTCCTTGTTTCTCCGGTAGAAATCTTGGGGCACTGTTTGAGGTTCTTTGTGTTGGATTGAATATTATGAATCTGAAGTTGTTTGATGCATATCGTATAATTGACCCACGGATACTTGTGGTGACATTGGAGTATCTAGGTGACATTAGGGTTGGTTGATGTGTATCATATGGTGTTATTTTACTACGAACTATAGGGCTGTTTGTGACACTTATAGGAATAGCTCAATGGATTGATCGGAAAGAATAACTTTGAGGTGGTTTTGTGCCCTACAAGCAATTTCGTCTTATGTTCTCCGCGATAGGAACTTTGGAGTGACTCTTTGTCGCACGTTGATGGATTGCCATATGATTTAATTATAATGTTATCATTGTTGAGAGAATTTGCACTAGTGAAAGTATGAACCCTAGGCCTTGTTTTCAAGCATTGCAATACCGCTTTTGTTCACTTTTGTTACTAGTTACCTTGCTGTTTTTATATTTTTAGATTACAAAAACAAATATCTACTATCCATACTACACTTGTATCACCATGTCTTTGCCGAACTAGTGCACCTATACGATTTACCATTGTATTGGGTGTGTTGGGGACACAAGAGACTCTTTGTATTTGGTTGCAGGGTTGATTGAAAGAGACCATCTTCATCCTACACCTCCCACGGATTGATAAATCTTAGGGCATCCACTTGAGGGAAAATTTCTACTGTCCTACAAAACTCTGCGCTTGGAGGCCCAACACGAGTCTACAAGAAGAAGGTTGCGCAGTAGACATTAGGGACCGATGCCAAAAAATCCTATAAATACAGGAACCCCCCTAAATAACCCGAGATGAGAAGTTCCGCCGCCGCAAGCCTTTGTATCCATGAAAACTCAATTGGGAGCCCGTTCCGGCACCTTGCCAGAGGGGGAAATCATCACCGGAGCCCATCTTCATCATCCCGGTGACCACCATGATGAGGAGGGAGTAGTCCACCCTTGGGGCTAAGGGTTTGTACTAGTAGCTATGTGTTTGATCTCTCTCTCTCTCATGTTCTTGATTTGGCACGATCTTGATGTATCGCGAGCTTTGTTAATATAGTTGGATCATATGGTGTTTCTCCCTCTCTATCTTGTTGCAATGAATTGAGTTTTTACCTTTGAGGTTTCACTTTTATCGGATTGAATACTTTTATGGATTTGAGAACACTTGATGTATGTCTTGCATATGAATACCCGTGGTGACAATGGGGTATTATATTGATTCATTTGATGTATGTTTTGGCACTCAACTCACGGATTCCCGAGGTGACATTGGGGTAATCTATAGGGGTTGATGCATGTTTGTGTCCTTGTTTCTCCAGTAGAAATCTTGGGGCACTCTTTGAGGTTCTTTGTGTTGGATTGAATATTATGAATCTGAAGTTGTTTGATGCATATCATATAATCAACTCATGGTTACTTGCGGTGACATTGGATTATCTAGGTGACATTAGAGTTGGTTGATGTGTATCTTATGGTGTTATTTTAGTACGAACTCTTGGGCTGTTTGTGACACTTATAGGAATAGCTCGATAGATCGATCAGAAAGGATAACTTTGAGGTGTTTTCATACCCTACAAATAATTTTGTCTTATGTTCTCCACTAGATAAGAACTTTGGAGTGATTCTTTATCACATGTTGAGGGATTGCCATATGATCTAACTATGTTAGCATTCTTGAGAGATTGCACTAGTGAAAGTATGAACCCTAGGCCTTATCTTCAAGCATTGCAATACCATTTGTGCTCACTTTTGTTACTTGCTACCTTGCAGTTTTTTATTGTTCCTATTACAAAAATCAATATCTACTATCATTACTACACTTGTATCACCATCTCTTCGCCGAACTAGAGCACCTATACAATTTACCATTGTATTTGGTGTGTTGGGGACACAAGAGACTCTTTGTTATTTGGTTGCAGGTTGTTTGAGAGAGACCATCTTCATCCTACGCCTTCCACGGATTGATAAACCTTAGGTCATCCACTTGAGGGAAATTTGTTGTTGTCCTACAAAACTCTGCGCTTGGAGGCCCAACACGAGTCTACAAGAATAAAGTTGCATAGTAGACATCAAGGAGCAGACCTGGTTGGAGTTATTGGTTGAACAGGTGAAGCCATAGGCACTGATTTAGTTGGCCTTAGCGAAGGTTGGGCTTCTGATTCCCGAACAGGGGGCTAGCTCAGGAGTCTTTTCTTTCATTGGGGGAACAACACTTGATGGAGGCAGATTATCTTGTGGTGCAGATGGCACTTGCCTTCGGGCAGTTTTCTTTTGTTGCTTCCTCTTCTATTGAGCAACTGAATCAATGTGGCCTTTGACACGATCATTGTAGCTAGTGATTTGGGCTTGATGCTCATCAATTTTTTTTTGAACAATTGAATCTAGATCCAAGTGAAAACCCAGTCGCCTGTGTCGAAGCATAGTCATTGTACGGTTGACATCCTTGTAAGAACTTTCGATCTCACGAATGACAAACTTTGAGGAGGCTGTTTTCATTCGACCGTCTAGGTCAAGTAGCTCAGCAGATAAGGTGTTGACTTCAACAACACCTTCTCTCATATCTTGAACCAGTGAAGCAGCATGTGCAATAACCTCAGCAGGAATGGGCAAACATGCCACTTCTCCATCAAAAGGATTTTCCACAAATTTATCAAGTTGTTCCATGATAAAAGTGTGATTGAAGTAATGAGGAGCACTGGATGCTTGGACTGGAGCAGACTACACATGTACTTGCTTGGTTGGCGGCATGGATGCCACAGGTTGTGTTAAGGTAGGAGCAAACTTGGCTGCCTTTCCTTTCGGAGCATCTCGCTCGGTTGCAGGCACCTTGATTTTCTTCAAAGCAGGTTTGGGAATGCACTCGCCTGGCTTTACAATTTGTACAATTGCATCCGTCACCAAATCCTTCAAGTCAATAGCATCTGGATGAGGAGTGATGTTGACATGTTGTTTCATCGTGATAGTGGCAGGAGGAGTTTTTCTATTTTCTTCTGCGGTGCTTGAGGGACAACTTGAGCTTGAAGATCAGGCAGAACAGTGGAGGTAGTGATATTCACTTGCTCACTGAGAGTGGCAATCTCTTCCTTTGAGAGAGGAGGATCACCAGCATCCGAAGGATCACACATTTCAATTTCGTCAGCTGGTTGAGTGATACGTCTCCAACATATCTATAATTTTTTATTGTTCCATGCTGTTATATTATCATTCTTGGATGTTTTACAATAATTTTATAGCAACTTTATATCATTTTTTGGGACTAACCTATTGACCGTGCCCAGTGCCAGTTGCTGTTTTTTGCTTGTTTTTTACATCACAGAATATCAGTACCAAACGGAGTCCAAACACAACGAAACTTTTTGGAGATTTTTTTTGGACCAGAAGACACCTTGGGGGCCAAGAAAGCACCAGAGGGGATCCCCGTGGGGACCACAAGACACCTGGGCTCGCCAGGAGGCCCAGGCGCGCCCAGGTGGGTTGTGGCCCTCACAGAGGTCTCCTGCACTACCTCTTCGCCCTATAAATTCCCAAATATTCCAGAAACCCTAGGGGAGTCAACGAAACACAATTCCAGCCGCCGCAAGTTCCAGAACCACGAGATCCAATCTAACACCATCACGGAGGGGTTCATCATCCTCATTGGTGCCTCACCGATGATGCGTGAGTAGTCCACCATAGACCTAAGGGTCTGTAGGCAGTAGCTAGATGGCTTCCTATCTCTTTTTTCTTATCAATACAATGGTCTCTTGGAGATCTATTTGATGTAACTCTTTTTGCAGTGTGTTTGTTGGGATCCGATGAACTTTGAGTTTATGATCAGATGTATATCCATGAATATTATTTGAGTTTTCTTTGATCTCTTATATGCATGATTATTTATAGCCTCGTATTTCTTCTTCGAATCTTTGATTTAGTTAGGCCAACTAGATTGATTTTTCTTGCCATGGGAAGAGGTGCTTTGTGATGGGTTCGATCTTGCGGTGTCCTCTCCCAGTGACAGAAGGGGCAACGAGGCACGCATGTATCGTTTCTATTAAGGATAACAAGATGGGGTCTATTCCTACATGAATAGATCTTGTCTACATCATGTCATCATTCTTATTGCATTACTCCGTTTCTCCATGAACTTAATACACTAGATGCATGCTGGATAGCGGTCGATGTGTGGAGTAATAGTAGTAGATGCAGGCAGGAGTCGGTTTACTAATCTTGGACATGATGTGTGGAGTAATAGTAGTAGATGCAGGCAGGCATCAATTGCCCAATAGTAATTTGTTTACCCACCATATGCTATTTTCTCGAGAGAAGCCACTAGTGAAATCTACGGCCCCCGGGTCTATCTTTTATCATATTGCTTTCTGATCTATTTTTCATCGTATTTGTTTTCAGATCTATTATTCTAAAAACACAAAAATACTTTGCTGCACTTTTTATTTGCATCTTTTATTTCGTATTTTATTCAGATATATTTATCCAAACACATACAAAACAATCTATCTTTTTACCGAGGAGGGATTGAAAACCCCTCTTACGCGTCGGGTTGTGAGGATTTGTTCTTTGTGTGCAGGTTCCGTTTACATAGTGTTGCTTGGTTCTCCTACTGGATTGATACCTTGGTTTCATAACTAAGGGAAATACCTACCGTAGATGTACTGCATCATCCCTTCCTCTTTGGGGAAATACTGATGCAGTTTCAGGCTGCATCAAAAGGAATTTCTGGCACCGTTGCCAGGGAGGATCAAGTCAAGATAGTCTCCCGTCAACTTGCCAATTTCTGGCGCCGTTGCCGGGGAGACATCATCAACATCTAGCAGGTTCCTTATCACAAATCTCATCTCCTTGCAATTTACATTATTTGCCATTTACCTCTCGTTTTCATCTCCCCCACTTCACAAAATTTGTCGTTTTATTTGCCTTCTCTTTTTTGTTCGTGTTTTTCTCGTCAGATCTATCTTTTTGTTTGCAATCTTATTTGTGTAGTCACGATGTCTCAAAGAAAGTACTATGATGTTCCTTACCCCAATATTTTGCTTGAAATTGAGAAAAGTACTAAGGAATATATGACTACACAATTTGAGCACAATAAGTATTTTACCGAAGAGCTTAAGGAACACTCTGTTGTGCTAGATGCTATAACAAAACAACTTCATGATATTAGTACAGAAGTTTGTAATCTCCAATCCAAGTATGCTCATGCTGAAAATTTGCTAGGCAAAATATCCGATGCACAAGCAAAAATCTGGATAAATACCAATTCCTATTACTGGTAAAAAGATACAGATTAAAATAAAGAGTTCTCGTGGTCCAGAATCCACAAAATTTGCGTTTGGAACATTAAATAGCTTGTATCCATAGAACATCTGGCGTAACATAGATAATAAATAAATAGGAGTTAATATCATTCCAATTGCCATTACAAAAGTAATTAGTGTTGTAAATCAAATGGCCGCTAAGCCAATTTCTTTAGAAGATAAAAATGATGAAGATCTTAAAGTGATTGGTGTTTCTTCTATTGATTCCTTGTTTAGTAATATTAGACTTAATGATAAAGGGACTAAAGAAGAGTCAACTTTAGTTAGAGGGCGTCCCGATAATTTGGAAGGTGAAAATCTTGATGAAAGAATTGATAAAAGTGGGTTTGGGGAGGTCAAAATTTTAACTAGTGATGTGCCCACTCTTTTGGATTACAAAGAGTTTAATTATGATAATTGCTCTTTGATTGAATTCATTTCTTTGTTGCAATCCATGATAAATTCACCCCATGCTTATGAACAAAATAAAGCTTTTACTAAACATATCATAGATGCCATGACGAAAGCTTTAGAAGAAAAGTTGGAATTAGAGATTTCAATTCCTAGAAAATTACATGATGAATGGGAACCTACCATCAAAGTCAAGATTAAAAATTATGAGTGCTTTGCTTTATGTGATTTGGGTTCTTGTGTTTTCACAATTCCGAAATCTTGATGTGCTTGGTCTTACCGATATTGAAGAATGTTCTCTTAATTTGTACTTGGTGGATTCTACTATTAAAAAGCCTTTGGGAAGAATTAATGATGTTCTTACTCTTGCAAATAGGAATTATGTGCCCATAGATTTTATTGTTCTTGATACTGATTGCAATCCGACTTGTCCAATTATACTTGGTAGACCATTTTTACGTACTATTGGTGCCGTGATCGATATGAAAGAAGGCAATATTAAATTTCAATTTCCACTAAGAAAGGGGATGGAACACTTCCCTAGAACAAGAATTAAGCCACCATATTAATCAATCATGAGGGCATCCTATGGATCAAAAACTAAAGATGACAATACTTGAATCTATGCATTATGCCTAGCTAGAGGCATAAAATGATAGCGCTTGTTGGGAGGCAACCCAATGAATAAATTTATTTTTGCCTTTTTATTTCTGTTATTTAGTGTTTGCACAATTATGCATCTGTTATGATTGTTTTTTTTTATGTTTTAATTAGTATTTATGCCAAGTAATGCCTTTGGGATAGCTTTGGTGATAGTGGATTTGATCCTGTTGAAAAACAGAAACTTTTGCGTCCAGTAACAGAATTGTTTAAATTCACAGAAGTGATAAAAAATTCTGAATTTTTTACAAAAGATTAATACACAAATTTCATCTGTTTTCCTCGTTTTTAAGAAATTTTGTAGTTACATAAGTATGATAACAATTTGCATCTTTACAGACTGTTCTGTTTTTGACAGATTCTGTTTTCTTTGCATTGTTTGCTTATTTTGATGAATGTATGGATTGTATCGGGGGGAGGGGGGGGGGCATAAGCCATAGCAAAGTTAGAATACAGTAGATATAATGCAATAAAAAAAATTGAATGGGTTTGCAACAGTACTTAAAGTAAAGATTGGTTTTCGTATACTAACGGATCTCACGAAGGTTTTGTTTTGTGTGATTCAAGTTTTCAAGTTTTGGGTGAGACACGATGGATGAAGGAATAAGGAGTGGCAAGAGCCTAAGATTGGGGATGTCCCATGGCACCCCAAGTTAATATTCAAGGAGAACCAAGCAACTAAGCTTGGGGATGCCCCGGAAGGCATCCCCTCTTTCTTCTAACGACCATCGGTATTTTACTTGGAGCTATATTTTTATTCGTCACATATCATGTGTTTTTCTTGGAGCTGATAAGTCTCCGTCGTATCTACTTTTTCTAACGCTTTTGTTCTTGTTTTGGACTCTAATTTGCATGATTTGAATGAAACTAACCCGGACTGACGCTGTTTTTAGCAGAACTACCATGGTGTTGTTTTTGTGCAGAAATAAAAAAATTCGGAATGGAACGAAACTTTTTGGAGAATTATTTCAGAATATATAAAAAATACTGGAGCCAAGAACCACCGGAGGGGGGCCCCTGGTTGAGCACAACCCACCAGGGCGCGCCACCCCCTCCAGGCGCGCCCAGGTGGGTTGTGCCCACCTGGTGGCCCCGCAGACCCTAATTCCAACTCCTTAAATACCTATTTTCGGAGAGAAAAATCAGGGAGGAAGAATTATCGCGTTTGACGATACGAAGCCGCCGCCAATGCATCTATAATTTATGAAGTATTCATGCCATGTTTACAATAATTTTATATGGTTTTAGTATGATTTGCATGGAACTAACCCGGACTGACGTTGTTTTCAGCAGAACTACCATGGTGTTGTTTTTTGTGCAGAAATGAAAGTTCTCCAAACGAGCTGAAGCTTTTTGACAATTTTTTTTGAAACAAAAGAGACCCCCGAAGCTTCGTGGAAGGACCAGAAGGTGAAGGAGTAGGGCACAAGACAACGGGGCGCGCCCCGGTGGGTTGTGCTCACCTCGAGGCCCATCTTAGCGTGAAACCAACGCCAAAAACTCCTATAAATAGAGAAACCATCAGGGGTGACCCTAGATCTGAAGTTCCGCCACTGCAGGCCTCTATAGCCATGAAAAACCAATCTAGACCCCGTTTCGGCACCCTGCCGGAGGGGGAAATCATCACCGGTGGCCATCTTCATCATCCCAGCAGCCACCATGATGAGGAGGGAGTAGTCCACCCTCGGGGCTGAGGGTTTGTACCAGTAGCTATGTGTTTAATCTCTCTCTCTCTCTCTCTCGTGTTCTTGATGGCACGATCTTGATGTATCGCGGTCTTTATTATTATAGTTGGATCATGTGGTGTTTCTCCCTCTCTATCTTGTTGTAAATTGAGTTTTCCCTTTGAGATTTCATTTTATCGGATTGAATACTTTTACGGATTTGAGAGCACTTGATCTATGTCTGGGCACTCAACTCGCGGATTCCCGAGGTGACATTGGGGTAATCTATGCATAGGGCTTGATGCACGTTTTCGTCCTTGTTTCTCCAGTAGAAATCTTAGGGCACTCTTTGAAGTTCTTTGTGTTGGATTGAGTATTATGAATCTGAAATTGTTTGATGCATATCGCATTATCAACTCACAGATACTCGCGGTGACATTAGAGTATCTAGGTGACATTAGAGTTGGTTGATGCGTATCATATGATGTTATTTTAGTACGATCTCTTGGATAGATCGAACGGAAAGAATAGCTTTGTGTTATTTTAGTATGAACTCTTGAATAAATCGAACGGAAAGAATAACTTTAAGGTGGTTTCGTACCCTACAAACAATTTCTTCGTATGTTCTCCGCTAGATAAGAACTTTGGAGTGATTCTTCATCGCACGTTGAGAGATGGTTATATGATCCAATTAGATTAGCATTGTTGAGAGATTGCACTAGCGAAAGTACGGACCCTAGGCCTCATTTTCAAGCATTGCAATACCGGTTGTGCTCCGTTTTACCAATTGCTACCTTGCTGTTTCTTATTGTTCCTACTACAAAAACCAATATCTACTATCCATATTACACTTGTCTCACAATCTCTTCGCCGAACTAGTGCACCTATACAAATTACCATTGTATTTGGTGTGTTGGGGACACAAGAGACTCTTTGTTATTTGGTTGCAGGGTTATTTGAGAGAGACCATCTTCATCCTACACCTCCAACGGATTGATAAACCTTAAGTCATCCACTTGAGGGAAAATTGCTACTGTCCTACTGTTGGGGAACGTAGTATTTCAAAAAAATTCCTACGATCACGCAAGATCTATCTAGGTGATGCATAGCAATGAGCGGGAGAGTGTGTCCATGTACCCTCGTACTCTTGATCCAGTTGAGGCCGAGGGAGAGTTCGATCAGCACGACGGCGTGGTGACGGTGATGATGAAGTTACCAGCGCAGGGCTTCGCCTAAGCACTACGATGATATGACCGAGGTGTGTAACTGTGGAGGGGGGCACCGCACACGGCTAAGAGAAACTTTGATGTGCTATTGGGGTGCCCCCTGGCCACGTATATAAAGGAGGGGAGGGAAGAGGTGGCCGGCCCAAGGGGGGCGCGCCAGGTGTGGGGAATCCTACTAGGACTCCCCAGTCCAAGTAGGATTCCCCTCCTCTTTCCTATTCCTAGTAGGAGAAGGACGGAAGGAGGAAGAGGGGAGAAGGAAGGAGGGGGGCGCTGCCTTCTCCTAGTCCAATTCGGACCAGCCCATGGGGGGGCGCGCGGCCACCCCTTGAGGCCCTTCTCTCCTTTCCCGTATGGCCCATTAAGGCCCACTACTTCCCCCGGCGAATTCCCGTAACTCTCCGGTACTCCGAAAATACCCGAATCACTCGGAACCTTTCCGATGTCCGAATATAGCCTTCCAATATATCGATCTTTACCTCTCGACCATTTCGAGACTCCTCGTCATGTCCGTGATCTCATCCGGGACTCCGAACTATCTTCGGTCATCAAATCACATAACTCATAATACAAATCGTCATCGAACGTTAAGCGTGCGGACCCTACGGGTTCGAGAACTATGTAGACATGACCGAGACATATCTCCGGTCAATAACCAATAGCGGAACCTGGATGTTCATATTGGCTCCTACACATTCTATGAAGATCTTTATCGGTGAAACCGCATAACAACATACGTTATTCCCTTTGTCATCGGTATGTTACTTGCCCGAGATTCGATCACCGGTATCTTCATACCTAGTTCAATCTCGTTACCGGCAAGTCTCTTTACTCGTTCCGTAATGCATCATCCCGCAACTAACTCATTAGTCACATTGCTTGCAAGGCTTCAAATGACGTGCATTACCGAGAGGGCCCAGAGATACCTCTCCGATACTCGGAGTGACAAATCCTAATCTCGATCTATGCCAACCCAACAAACACCTTTGGAGACACCTGTAAAGCATCTTTATGATCACCCAGTTACGTTGTGACATTTGATAGCACACAAGGTGTTCCTCCGGTATTCGGGAGTTGCATAATCTCATAGTCAGAGGAATATGTATAAGTCATGAAGAAAGCAACAGCAATAAACTTAACGATCATAATGCTATGCTAACGGATGGGTCTTGTCCATCACATCATTCTCCTAATGATGTGATCCCGTTTATCAAATGACAACACATGTCTATGGTTAGGAAACTTAACCATCTTTGATCAACGAGCTAGTCAAGTAGAGGCATACTAGGGACACTTTGTTTTGTCTATGTATTCACACATGTATCAAGTTTCCGGTTAATACAATTCTAGCATGAATAATAAACATTTATCATGATATAAGGAAATATAAATAACAACTTTATTATTGCCTCTAGGGCATATTTCCTTCAGTCTCCCACTTGCACTAGAGTCAATAATCTAGTTCACTTCGCCATGTGATTTAACACCAATAGTTCACATCACCATGTGATTAACACCCATAGTTCACATCGCCATGTGACCAACATCCAAAGGGTTTACTAGAGTCAATAATCTAGTTCACATCACCATGTGATTTAACACCAAAGGGTAATAAGGTGTGATCATGTTTTGCTTGTGAGAGAAGTTTAGTCAATGGGTCTGCCACATTCAGATCCGTATGTATTTTGCAAATTTCTATGTCTACAATGCTCTGCATGGAGCTACTCTAGCTAATTGCTCCCACTATCAATATGTATCCAGATTGAGACTCAGAGTCATCCAGATCAGTGTTAAAGTTTGCATCGACGTAACTCTTTACGATGAACTCTTTATCACCTCCATAACCGAGAAATATTTCCTTAGTCCTCTTAGGTAACTAAGGATAACTTTGACCGCTATCCAGTGATCCACTCCTGGATCACTATCGTACCTCCTTGCTAAACTCATAGCAAGGCACACAACTGGTCTGGTACATAGCATGGCATACTTTATAGAACCTATGACTGAGGCATAGGTAATGACTTTCATTCTCTTTCTATCTTCTGCCGTGGTCGGGTTTTGAGTCTTACTCAATTTTACACCTTGTAACACAGGCAAGAACTCCTTCTTTGATTGTTCCATTTTGAACTACTTCAAAATCTTGTCAAGGCATGTACTCATTGAAAAATCTTGTCAAGCGTCTTGATCTATCTCTATAGATCTTGATGCCCAATCTGTAAGCAGCTTCACCGAGGTCTTTCTTTGAAAAAACTCCTTTCAAACACTCCTTCATGCTTTCCAGAAAAAATTCTACATAATTTCCAATCAACAATATGTCATACACATATACTTATCAGAAAGACTGTAGTGCTCCCACTCACTTTCTTGTAAATACAGGCTTCACCGCAAGTCTGTATAAAACTATATGCTTTGATCAACTTATCAAAGCGTATATTACAACTCCGAGATGCTTGCACCAGTCCATAGATGGATCGCTGGAGCTTGCACACTTTGTTAGCACCTTTAGGATTGACAAAACCTTCTTGTTGAATCATATACAACTCTTCTTTAATAAATCCATCAAGGATTGCAGTTTTGACATCCATTTGCCAGATTTCATAAAATGCGGCAATTGCTAATATGATTCGGACAGACTTAAGCATCGATACGAGTGAGAAAATCTCATCGTAGTCAACACCTTGAACTTGTCGAAAACCTTTTGCGATAATTCGAGCTTTGTAGATAGAAACACTACTATCAGCATCTGTCTTCCTCTTGAAGATCCATTTATTCTCAATGGCTTGCCGATCATCGGGCAAGTCAACCAAAGTCCACACTTTGTTCTCATACATGGATCCCATCTTAGATTTCATGGCCTCAAGCCATTTCGCGGAATCTGGGCTCATTATCACTTCCTCATAGTTCGTAGGTTCGTCATGGTCTAGTAACATGATTTCCAGATCAGGATTATCGTACCACTCTGGTGCGGAACGTACTCTGGTTAACCTACAAGGTTCGGTAGCAACTTGATCCGAAGTTTCATGATCATCATCATTAACTTCCTCACTAATTGGTGTAGGCATCACTGGAACTGATTTATGTGGTGAACTACTTTCCAATTCGGGAGAAGGTACAATTACCTCATCAAGTTCTACTTTCCTCCCACTCACTTCTTTCGAGAGAAACTCCTTCTCTAGAAAGGATCCATTCTTAGCAACGAATATCTTGCCTTCGGATCTGTGATAGAAGGTGTACCCAACAGTCTCCTTTGGGTATCCTATGAAGACGTATTTCTCCGATTTGGGTTCGAGCTTATCAGGTTGAAGCTTTTTCACATAAGCATCGTAGCCCCAAACTTTAAGAAACGACAGCTTAGGTTTCTTGCCAAACCACAGTTCATATGGTGTCGTCTCAATGGATTTCGATGGTGCCCTATTTAACGTGAATGCAGCTGTCTCTAATGCATAACCCCAAAACGATAGTGGTAAATTGGTAAGAGACATCATAGATCGCACCATATCTAATAAAGTACAATTACGACATTCGGACACACCATTATGCTATGGTGTTCCAGGTGGCGTGAGTTGTGAAACTATTCCACATTGTTTCAAATGAAGACCAAACTCATAACTCAAATATTCACCTCCACGATTAGATCGTAGAAACTTTATTTTCTTGTTACGATGATTTTCCACTTCACTCTGAATTTCTTTTGAACTTTTCAAATGTTTCAGACTTATGTTTCATCAAGTAGATATACCCATATCTGCTCAAATCATCTGTGAAGGTCAGAAAATAACGATACCCGCCGTGAGCCTCAATACTCATCGAACCGCATACATCGATATGTATTATTTCCAATAAGTCATTAGCTCGCTCCATTGTTCTGGAGAACAGAGTCTTATTCATCTTGCCCATGAGGCATGGTTCTCAAGCATCAAATGATTCATAATCAAGTGATTCCAAAAGTCCATCCGAATGGAGTTTCTTCATGCGCTTTACACCAATATGACCTAAACGGCAGTGCCACAAAATATGTTGCATTATCATTATCAACTTTGCATCTTTTGGCATCACTATTATGAATATGTGTATCACTACGATCGAGATTCAATAAACCATTTATATTGAGTGTATGACCATAGAAGGTTTTATTCATTTAAACAGAACAGCAATTATTCTCTGACTTAAATGAATAACCGTATCGCAATAAACATGATCCAATCATATTCATGCTCAACGCAAATACCAAATAACATTTATTTAGGTCCAACACTAATCCTGAAGGTAGAGGGAGTGTGCGATGGTGATCTTATCAACCTTGGAATCACTTCCAACATACATCGTCACCTCGTCATTAACTAGTTTCTGTTCATTTTGCAACTCCTGTTTCGAGTTACTAATGTTAGCAACTGAACCAGTATCAAATACCCAGGGGCTACTATGAACACTAGTAAAATACACATCAATAACATGTATATCAAATATACCTTTGTTCACTTTGCCATCCTTCTTATCCGCCAAATACTTGGGGCAGTTCCGCTTCTAGTGACCAGTCCCTTTGCAGTAGAAGCACTCAGTTTCAGGCTTAGGTCCAGACTTGGGCTTCTTCTCGGGAGTAGCAACTTGCTTGCTATTCTTCTTGAAGTTCCCCTTCTTGCCTTTGCCCTTTTTCTTGAAACTAGTGGTCTTGTTAACCATCAACACTTGATGCTCCTTTTTAATCTTTACCTTCGCAGCCTTTAGCATCGCGAAGAGCTCGGGAATTGTCTTATTCATCCCTTGCATATTATAGTTCATCACGAAGTTCTAGTAACTTGGTGATAGTGACTAGAGAACTCTGTTAATCACTATTTTATCTGGAAGATTAACTCCCACTTGATTCAAGCTCGACACGGGCATGAGTCTGAAATACCGATTTCAGCTCTTGGAACATCTCATATGCTCCGTGGCGTTCAAAACGTTTTTGAAGTCCCGGTTCTAAGCCGTAAATCATGGCGCACTAAACTATCAAGTAGTCATCATATCGATCTTGCTAAACGTTCATAACGTTTGCATCTGCTCCTGCAATAGGTCTGTCACCTAGCGGTGCATCAAGGACATAATTCTTCTGTGCAGCAATGAGGATAATCCTCAGATCACGGAACCAGTCCGCATCATTGCTACTATCATCTTTCAACTTAGTATTCTCTAGGAACATATCAAAAATAAAACAGGGGAGCTATACATGAGCTATTGATCTACAACATAATTTGCAAATACTATCAGGACTAAGTTCATGATAAATTAAAGTTCAATTAATCATATTACTTAAGAACTCCCACTTAGATAGACATCCCTCTAGTCATCTAAATGATCACGTGATCGATATCAACTAAACCATGTCCGATCATCACGTGAGATGGAGTAGTTTTCAATGGTGAACATCTCTATGTTGATCATATCTACTATATGATTCACGTTCGACCTTTCGGTCTCATTGTTCCGAGGCCATATCTGCATATGCTAGGCTCGTCAAGTTTAACCCGAGTATTCCGCATGTGCAAAACTGTCTTGCACCCGTTGTATTTGAACATAGAGCCTATCACACCCGATCATCACGTGGTGTCTCAGCACGAAGAACTTTCGCCACGGTGCATACTCAGGGAGAACACTTATACCTTGAAATTTTGTGAGGGATCGTCTTATAATGCTACCGCCGTACTAAGCAAAATAAGATGCATAATAGATAAACATCACATGCAATCAAAATATGTGACATGATATGGCCATCATCATCTTGTGCCTTTGATCACCATCTCCAAAGCACCGTCATGATTTCCATCGTCACCGGCTTGACACCTTGATCTCCATCGTAGCGTCGTTGTCGCCTCGCCAACTATAGCTTCTACGACTATCGCTACCGCATAGTGATAAAGTAAAGCAATTACATGGCGATTGCATTTCATACAATAAAGCGACAACCATAAGGCTCCTGCCAGTTGCCGATAACGGTTACAAAACATGATCATCTCATACAACAATTTATATCTCATCACGTCTTGACCATATCACATCACAGCAAGCCCTGCAAAAACAAGTTAGACGTCCTCTACTTTGTTGTTGCAAGTTTTACGTGGCTGCTACGGGCTGAGCAAGAACCGTTCTTACCTACGCATCAAAACCACAATGATTTTTCGTCAAGTGTGCTGTTTTAACCTTCAACAAGGACCGGGCGTAGTCAAACTCAATTCAACTAAAGTTGGAGAAACAGACACCCACTAGCCACCTATGTGCGAAGCACGGCGGTAGAACCAGTCTCATGAACGCGGTCATGTAATGTCGGTCTGGGCCGCTTCATCCAACAATACCGCCGAATCAAAGTATGACATGCTGGTAAGCAGTATGACTATTATCGCCCATAACTCTTTGTGTTCTACTCGTGCATATAACATCTACGCATAGACCTGGCTCTGATACCACTGTTGGGGAACGTAGTATTTCAAAAAAATTCCTATGATCACGCAAGATCTATCTAGGTAATGCATAGCAATGAGCGGGAGAGTGTATCCACGTACCCTCGTAGACCGAAAGCGGAAGCGTTTATCAACGCGGTTGATGTAGTCGTACATCTTCACGATCCGACCAATCCTAGTACCGAACGTACGGCACCTCCGTGTTCAGCACACGTTCAGCTCGATGACGTCCCTCATACTCTTGATCCAGTTGAGGCCGAGGGAGAGTTCCGTCAGCACGACGGCGTGGCGACGGTGATGATGAAGCTACCGGCGCAGGGCTTTGCCTAAGCACTACGACGATATGACCGAGGTGTGTAACTGTGGAGGGGGACACTGCACACGGCTAAGAGAAACTTTGATGTGCTATTGGGGTGCCCCCTGGCCACGTATATAAAGGATGGGAGGGAATAGGTGGCCGGCCCAAGGGGGACGCGCCAGGTGTGGGGAATCCTACTAGGACTCCCTAGTCCAAGTAGGATTCCCCTCCTCTTTCCAATTCCTAGTAGGAGAAGGAGGGAAGGAGGAAGAGGGGAGAAGGAAGGAGGAAGGAGGGGGGCGCCGCCTCCTCCTAGTCCAATTCGGACCAGCCCATGGGGGGGCGCGCGGCCACCCCTTGAGGCCCTTCTCTCCTTTCCCGTATGGCCCATTAAGGCCCACTACTTCCCCCGGTGAATTCCCGTAACTCTCCGGTACTCCGAAAAATACCCGAATCACTCGGAACCTTTCCGATGTCCGAATATAGCCTTCCAATATATCGATCTTTACCTCTCGACCATTTCAAGACTCCTCGTCATGTCCGTGATCTCATACGGGACTCCGAACTATCTTCGGTCATCAAATCACATAACTCATAATACAAATCATCATCGAACGTTAAGCGTGCGGACCCTACGGGTTCGAGAACTATGTAGACATGACCGAGACATATCTCTAGTCAATATCCAATAGCGAAACCTGGATGCTCATATTGGCTCCTACACATTCTACGAAGATCTTTATCGGTCAAACCGCATAACAACATACGTTATTCCCTTTGTCATCGGTATGTTACTTGCCCGAGATTCGATCGTCGGTATCTTCATACCTAATTCAATCTCGTTACCGGCAAGTCTCTTTACTCGTTCCGTAATGCATCATCCCGCAACTAACTCATTAGTCACATTGCTTGCAAGGCTTCAAATGACGTGCATTACCGAGAGGGCCCAGAGATACCTCTCCGATACTCGGAGTGACAAATCCTAATCTCGATCTATGCCAACCCAACAAACACCTTCGGAGACACCTGTAGAGCATCTTTATGATCACCCAGTTACGTTGTGACGTTTGATAGCACACAAGGTGTTCCTCCGGTATTCGGGAGTTGCATAATCTCATAGTCAGAGGAATATGTATAAGTCATGAAGAAAGCAACAGCAATAAACTTAACGATCATAATGCTATGCTAACGGATGGGTCTTGTCCATCACATCATTCTCCTAATGATGTGATCCTGTTTATCAAATGACAACACATGTCTATGGTTAGGAAACTTAACCATCTTTGATCAACGAGCTAGTCAAGTAGAGGCATACTAGGGACACTTTGTTTTGTCTATGTATTCACACATGTATCAAGTTTCCGGTTAATACAATTCTAGCATGAATAATAAACATTTATCATGATATAAGGAAATATAAATAACAACTTTATTATTGCCTCTGGGGCATATTTCGTTCACCTACAAAACTCTGCGCTTGGAGGCCCAACACGAGTCTACAAGAATAAAGTTTTTTTTTGACCTGGAAGACTGCAGGGTTTACACCCCACAGCATTTTATTGAAACTGGCAAAAGAATAAACAAAAGGTTCCTTAAGGAAAGGAACAAAACAGAAAAGAAAGACTATACAAGCTAGGCTAAACTAAGCACTAAGAGCTAAAATGAAGAAAGGAAAGAGTACAATGGATAAACACCTCAAGGAGGCAGGAAATCAATCCATTTGATCAAAGCGTCTCTGTGTCTGGTCTTGATCCTGTGTGCTAGGAGAGAGATGTCATGGATAAATCCATTCCTCCACTGCCTGAAAGTAGGTCTGATGTGCCTAAAGGCTTTGTCATTCCTGACTTTCCAAATATTCCACCATGTAAGGAAGACCACTTCTGAGAAGAAGGGTTTATTAAAATCCTTCCTGGCATGAAGCGCAATGTGCACCATGTCCTGACTATTCAACCAATTTATTTGAAGATAATTCCACACTCTCATGCTAAAGTTGCATTGAAAGAATAAATGGTTCCTGTCCTCAAGCGCTCCCGTGGGGCAGAGTACACATTCAGGCCCATCATTAATTCTCCAATGTCTGCGCTGAATCATATCCTTGGTGTTTACTCTGTCCATAATGACAAGCCAGGCAAACATTTTAATTCTCATGGTACAACAAGATTTCCAGACCCAACTCAGAATGGGATTGGTAGGCATTGGCTGATGGAAAAAATCATAGTACTTCTTTGCTGTATACTCAGATTTCTTCCCATGCCTCCAAGCCCAAGAGTCATTGCAATCAGAATCCAGGGAGATCTCAGTCAGAATGCCAGAAAGCTGATTAAACTCCCTAAAAGCCAATTCAGACAAGGGTAAAGAGAACATGCTCTGCAAGTCACCTGCTTGTAACACTTCCATAACTGAGGAATTCTTCTGTAGGCAGAAAGAAAAGAGCCTGGGGAATCTGTCCTGGAGCGGGATGCATGAGTTATCAATCTCCCAAGAGTCAGACCAGAAAAGCAGAGACTCTCCTCTTCCAACTGTAACCGAAGTAACAGCCCTAAATTTATCCATCAATTTGCAGATATCTCTCCACCAAAAAGAGCCACACAAAGTAGTGTCATGAGGAACTCTTTGAAAATAATAAGAGTCCCAAACCAAATGAACCCAAGGTACATCTGCTCTGTTATAGAATTTGTTGAGGTATTTCAGAAGCAGAGCTTCATTTTGCAGACCCAGATTGAGAATTCCAAGCCCACCCTTAAGTTTAGGCTTACAGACCAGAGGCCAGGCAGCCAAAGAATGCCCCTTCTCCTGACCATATTTTCTCCACAAACATTGCCTCTGAATTCTTTCCAGTTGCTTCAGGATTCCCTGTGGTATAGACAGACTGCAAAGGAAAAAAATGGGCAGTGAAGAGATCACAGAGTTTACCAACTGCAGCCTGCTACCTTGGGGCAGAAACCAGGAGCTAGCAGTTAACCTTCTTTCCATGCAGTCAACTAAAGGTAGTAAATCAACAATTTTGGGCCTAGTTGTTCCCACTGGCAACCCTAAATATGTGAAAGGCATTACACCTAACTGACACCCAAAATGTGCAGCAAGGGCATTGGCAACATTGGTTTCCACATTAATTGGGTACATTGAGGATTTGTGAAAGTTGATCTGCAATCCAGTTGCCAAAGAGAAGGAATTCAAAACTACTTTAAGCACCTCCAACTGAGCTGAATCAGTAGACACAAAAAGCAATGTATCATCTGCATACTGTACCACTGGGTAGTCAGGGTCATGTGTTGCCAGAGGCAAAGAAAGAAGGCCATGATTCAGAAGATTATTAATCATAGTCTGCAACAGATCAGCAACAATCACAAACAACAATGGTGAGATAGGATCACCTTGCTTGACACCACATTTGCACTTGAAATGCTTTCCAGGTACACCATTTAGTAAGATTGAGGAAGTTGCAGATGACAACAACTGCTGAATCCAGGAGATCCACTTGTTGTCAAACCCCTTTGCCACCATGATTTTTATAATTGCCTCATGCTGAATAGAATCAAATGTTTTTTTGAAGTCGAGCTTGAGTAACATGATTGGCTTTTTTGATTGGTTGCACTGATGGATGTACTCAAAGGTCCAGGCAATACAGTCTTGAATTGTTCTTGACTTGATAAAACCATATTGATTCTTATGCACACATTTGGTGATTTCATCCTGAAACCTGTTAGCAGCAAGCTTAGTGAGGAATTTCAACCCCACACTAGTCAAAGAAATTGGCCTAAAATCTCCAGTAGTCTCAGGTGATAACTTCTTAGGGATCAATGTAATGAAGGCCTCATTGAGATTTTCCAACTGAGCAGTTCCAGCATGGAACTCCTTCACCAGTGTAATGAAATCACTGGAAATGATCGGCCAACACTTCTTCATAAAAAGCCCATTAAAGCCATCAGGTCTTGGTGCCTTGTCAATTGGCAAATCCCTAATAACATCTTCAATTTCTTTAACTTCAAAGGGCTTTGTGAGCACTTCCAGTCCCTGCACCCGAGTAATAAGAGAGAGAATGTCATTGCCCATCAGAATTGGCTTGACAGTTCCCATTCTACTCTTAAAAATCTCCAGAAATTCCTTGGCCATCATTCCATGATCTGAAGAAACTGTACCATCAGACAGCTGCAGACTGGCAATAAATTTTTTTCTATATCTTTCAGTTGCCATGGCTTGGAAGAATTTTGAGTTTTCTTCACCAACTTTGATATATCTAATAGTGCATCTTTTCTTCCAGTATAAAAACTGCAAATGTAGAAGGTGCTCGTGATGCATCTTCACCAATTTCCTGAAATTAGATTCAGTTCTGAACAAGGATCTGAAATCTTCCAAATTATCTAACCAGAGGATCACCCAGTTGCACTTCTCAATCAGTGTTTTAATATGTGACAAACCCTTCTGCCATTTCTTAAGAGCAAACCTCAATGACTTTAATTTGTCCATTATAATTGCTGATATATGAGTTTTGTGAGAAGGTTTTTGCCAAACCTCCTGAACACACTCCATAAAGCCAGGTTGATGTACCCAATAGTTTTCAAATCTGAAGATATGAGCCTTTGGGATGGTGGTGCAGATGGAGACTACACAAGGAACATGATCTGAGGCAGTTTTAGCAAGAGGTGTGACTTGCGTATTGGGGTACTGACTAATCCAACTGGCAGAGGTAAAAAACCAATCCAATTGTTCAAGGAGTGGAAAATCCTGCATGTTAGACCAGGTGAATCTTCTCCCCTTGAGGTGTAGTTCCAACAGACCCAAATGACCTATGATCTCATTGAAGATGAAGATATCATTGACATCACCACCAGGAAGATTTCGATTATCCAAAGATCTTATGAAATTAAAATCTCCCAACAACATCCATTTCTGCTCAGGTTCTGCTTTTAGATTGTAGAGCCAATTAACAAACTCATCTCTTAAAGCACCCTGGCAAGGCCCATAAACATTCACCAGATACCATTGATCATCATTATTCACAAGAATAAAGTTGCGAAGTAGACATCAAGCTCTTTTCTGGCGCTGTTGCCGGGGAGGTGAGTGCTTGAAGGTATATCTTTAGATCTTGCAATTGGATCTTTTAGTTTCTTGTTTTATCACTAGTTTGGTTTATAAAATAAAAGTACAAAAAAAATGGAGTTGAGGTTGCATCATATTATTCATCTTTATAATGTCTTTCGTGAAAATAATGGTAAGGAGAATTGTGCTCAATTGATAGAAGAAGAAATTTATAAAATGTTTGACAAAAAATCTTTGAATGATGAGCATGATTGCAATGTTGTTGGTATGAACTCTTTGAATATCCATGATGATAATGATATGCAAAGTCATAAGCTTGGGGATGCTATGTTTGATGAAGATGATATTTTTTGTCCCCCAATATTTGATGTGCAAATTTGTTATAATGATTGCATGCCTCCTATTTATGATGATTATAATGATGAAAGTGGATTTGGAGAGGTCATGACTTTATTTAGTGATGAATCCACTATTTTGGAAGAGGTTTCAATTGATTATGACAACAAAGTTGCTATCTATGATGATTATGGTGATGACATGTATGCTATAAATAATAATGATAACCATGAAACTTGTCATCATGATTTTAATTTTCAATCCCATGATAGTTATTTTGTTGAGTTTGCTCCCACTACTATTCATGAGAATAAATTTGCTTATGTGTAGAGTAATAAAATTTCTATGCTTGTGGATCATGAAAAGAATGCTTTATGTGATAGTTATATTGTTGAATTCATTCATGATGCTACTGAAAATTATTATGAGAGAGGAACATATGCATCTACATATTGCAATAATATGAAGTTTCCTCTCTATGTGTTGAAAATCTTGAGGTTTTGCTTGTTTTGCCTTCCTATGCTAGTTGATTCTTGTTCCCATAAGTTGTTTGCTCACAAAATCCCTTTGCATAGGAAGTGGGTTAGACTTAAATGTGATTGTCATGTGATTCATGATGCTCTCTTTGTGTTTCAATTCTTTACTTTTATGCGAGCATCATTGAAATCATCATGCCTAGCTAAATGGCATTAAAGAAAAGCGCTTGTTGGGAGACAACCCAACACTTTTACCTACTGTTTTTGTGTGTTCACATGGTTAGGCTACTGAAATGATCTTGTTTTATAGCTTTTGTTTCAATAAAGTGCCAAGTAAAGCCTTTGGGATAGTGTGGATGATAGTTGACTTGATTCTGTGCAAAAACAGAAAATTTTGCGCCAGTGCATAAATTCCTGTATTTTACTGGAACGTATAAAAATTCTGAATTTTTTAAATTTGATAGGTATACAAATTTTCTACGTCTTCCTAATTTTTCAGAATTTCTAAAGTTAGAGAAGTATGACCTTAATTCAGATCTTTATGTACTGTTCAGTTTTTGACCGATTCTGTTTTCAATGCATAATTTGCTTGTTTTCTAGTTCCTATGGATTATATTGCTTAATATAAATTGTGAAAATTGTATAGTACAGTAGGAATTGTGTGATAACAATTATGAATCTTGTCTTTGACAGTACCAAAGTGAATGATTTGTCTTTATCATACTAACCCATCTCACGAAGTTCCGTTAAGTTTTGTGTGATTGAAGTTTTCAAGTTTTGGGTGAGATATCGATATGAGGAGAATAAGGAGTGACAATACCCTAAGCTTGGGGATGCCCAAGGCACCTCCAAGGTAATATTCAAGGAAGATCCAAGCAACTAAGCTTGGGGATGCCCCGGAAGGCATCCCCTCTTTCGTCTTCAACATTATCGGTAACCTCAATTGGAGCTATGTTTTCATTCGTCACATGATTTTTTTTTTGCTTGGAGCATCATTTTATTTTATTAGTATTTGATTTATGTTATCTATAATAATGTTTTTGCATCTTTTACTTCAATAAAAATTTCAAATATAGCCTTTTCCATGCTTATTTTGCAAGTATATGAGTTGCTGTTTCAAAACAGAAAGTTTATCACTGTTGAAAAAATTCTCTAGAAAAGTCAGGATGCGATAAAAGGTTGAAATTTTTTGCATAGTAAGCTATAATAAATTTTCTACAGTTTGGTAATTTTTAAAAAAAAATTGAGTTAGGGAAGTATGATGAATATTGGAATCTTTACAGACTGTCCTGTTTAGACAGATTGCTGTTATGTTCGCATTGTTTGCATATGTTTGCTCGTTTAATGATTCTATTTGAGGATAGGAGTATTAAATATGCAGAGGCATTTAGTATGCAATGTTGAATAATAATTTTAGTGATTTTCTACAGTAGATAATGATAAGGTTTTTGCATTGATTTATACTAACTTATCTTACGTGTTCTTGTTGAGTTTTGTGTGGATAAAGTTTTTAAGAATTAGGGAAACCGTGTCATGAGAAGAATGAAGAAGACACAAGAGCTCAAGATTGGGGATGCCCAATGCATCCCAAGTTAATATTCCAAGAAGTCTCAAGCATCTAAGCTTGGGGATGCCCCGGTAGGCATCCCACCTTTCTTCATCAACAATTACCGGTTAGCCTCGGTTGAGCCTAAGTTTTTGCTTCTTCACATGAGTTGTGCTATTCTTGGAATGCCATTTTTTTGCTTTGCTTGCTGTTTTAATAAAATACTTAGATCTGAAAGTGCTTAAATAATAGAGAGTCCTCACATAGCTACCTGTTTACTTAACTACTCGCTTGATCTTCACTTATATCTTTTTGGAGTAGTTTGTCGAACACTCTCATGCTTCACTTATATTATTTTGAGAGTTGATAATAGTGATGACAATATGCACAAGCTATGAATTTGGTCCTAATATAATGAATATCCAAGAAGGATATAATAAAAACTCTCATGTAGATCATTGGATATGATTAGTTTGATTCCTTGCAATAGTTTTGCGATATGGAGATAATAATATGTGAGTCATGTTGGTGAGTAATTGTGATTTAGTAAGAATATTGGTGTTAAGGTTTGTGATTCCCTATGCAAGCACAAAAGTCAATAGTTATGCAATGAAATTACATCCTACTTGTGGTGCATTATTCGGTGTTAGTTATGCTCAATGCTCGTTTATGTGAATTTTCGTTTCTTGGTTGGTTGCTTCTCAATCTATTTGCTAGCCTCCATTTGTACTAAGTGGGAATACTACTTGTGCATCCAAAATCACTAAACCCAGTTTTGCCACATGAGTGCACCATACCTACCTATATGCGGTATTGCCGTGCCGTTCTAAGCAAATTTGTATGTGACATCTCTAATTTTCAAAATAAATTCCCTTTTTGTGTGCTCATACCGCTCATGGAGCGGCAGGGGGTGGCCAATATTTTCCATGCTAGATGTGTTATTCTCAAGATGAGTGTTTAATCACTTGTCATTGCATGAGGGTACGGCAAAGGTATTAGGGATGCCGAGTCCCGAAATGAAAAATGAATTTACTTTATGTTGTCAAATAATAAATTCCTTGGAAAGTGTTGGTATGGAGGGCACCCGTGGATACGGCTAGCCATGGATCATGAAAGAATGGTGGAAAAAGGAATAAACTTTATTTTCTATTTGGGAACCGCCTATGATATATCTAGCATGGAAAGTGTTGGGAATTACTCGGTCGTTTTCGTTGACGGGAAAAGTATGCCACTCAAAATTTTTATCTCTCAATTTAAGCTTTGAGCTCTAGCACATCTACAAATCCCTACTTCCCTCTGCGAAGGGCCTATCTATTTACTTTATACAATTTTTATTTTTATTTGAGTCTCCATCTTCTCTTATAAAGCACCAACTAAGGGGCACTATGATCATACTTGAGCATTGGATGTAGCTAATATGCGAGTGTGTTTTGCGAATGGATCAATGATTGAGCATGATGGGCTAGGGATAACTTTCTTTAGTGTTGATATTTTGAAAGACATGGTTGCTTGTTGATATGCTTGAGTATTGATGTCTTCATGTCAAATTATAGACTATTGCTTTGAATCATTTAACTCCAAATGTCCATGCTACAAAAGAAAGAGTATATGATGAATATGATAGGTAGCTTTCCACAACAAAAATTCCATTTTCAATTGCTACTTTATCATGATAAGTTTTATGAGAAAGAGTTGTTGTTATGATGCTAGAAAAAGTGATTGAAATTATCATTGACCAAACTTATGCATTTTGCCAGCATTCACACATCATAAATTGTTTCTTTTATCATTTACCTACTCGAGGACGAGTAGGAAAAGCTTGGGGATGCTGATACGTCTGCAACGTATCTATAATTTATGAAGTATTCATGCCATGTTTACAATAATTTTATATGGTTTTGGTATGATTTGCATGGAACTAACCCGGACTGATGCTGTTTTTAGCAGAACTACCGTGGTGTTGTTTTTTTGTGCAGAAATGAAAGTTCTCCAAATGAGCTGAAACTTTATGACAATTTTTTTGGAACAAAAGAGACCCCCGAAGCTTCGTGGAAGGACTATAAGGTGAAGGAGTAGGGCACAAGACACCGGGGTGTGCCAGGGGGCCCAGGCGCGCCCCGGTGGGTTGTGCTCACCTCGAGGCCCATCTTAGCGTGAAACCAATGCCAAAAATTCCTATAAATAGAGAAACCATCAGGGGTAACCCTAGATCAGAAGTTCCGCCGCCGCAGGCCTCTGTAGCCACGAAAAACCAATCTAGACCCCGTTCCGGCACGCTGCCGGAGGGGGAAGTCAGCACCGGTGGCCATCTTCATCATCCCGGCGGCCACCATGATGAGGAGGGAGTAGTCCACCCTTGGGGCTGAGGGTTTGTACCAGTAGCTATGTGTTTAATCTCTCTCTCGTGTTCTTGATGGCACGATCTTAATGTATCGCGGGCTTTGTTAATATAGTTGGATCATATGGTGTTTCTCCCTCTTTATCTTGTTGTGAATTGAGTTTTCCCTTTGAGATTTCATTTTATCAGATTGAATACTTTTATGGATTTGAGAGCACTTGATCTATGTCTTGGCACTCAACTCACGGATTCCCGAGGTGACATTGGGGTAATCTATGCATAGGGGTTGATGCACATTTTCGTCCTTGTTTCTCCGGTAGAAATCTTGGGGCACTCTTTGAAGTTCTTTGTGTTGGATTGAGTATTATGAATCTAAAATTGTTTGATGCATATCGCATAATCAACTCACGGATACTCGCGGTGACATTGGAGTATCTAGGTGACATTAGAGTTCGTTGATGCGTATCATATGGTGTTATTTTAGTACGAACTCTTGGATAGATCGAACGGAAAGAATAGCTTTGTGTTATTTTAGTGCGAACTCTTGAATAGATCAAACGGAAAGAATACCTTTAAGGTGGTTTCGTACCCTACAAACAATTTCTTCTTATGTTCTCCGCTAGATAAGAACTTTGGAGTGATTCTTCATCGCACGTTGAGGGATGGTTATATGATCCAATTAGATTAGCATTGTTGAGAGATTACACTAGCGAAAGTACGGACCCTAGGCCTCATTTTCAAGCATTGCAATACTGTTTGTGCTCCATTTTATCAATTGCTACCTTGCTGTTTTTTATTGTTACTACTACAAAAACCAATATCTACTATCCATATTACACTTGTCTCACCATCTCTTCGCCGAACTAGTGCACCTATACAAATTACCATTGTATTTGGTGTGTTGGGGACACAAGAGACTCTTTGTTATTTGGTTGCAGGGTTGTTTGAGAGAGACCATCTTCATCCTACACCTCCCACGGATTGATAAACCTTAGGTCATCCACTTGAGGGAAAATTGCTACTGTCCTACAAAACTCTGCGCTTGGAGGCCTAACACAAGGCTACAAGAATAAAGTTGCATCATAGACATCAAGGGTAGAGGGGTCGAGGGTCGAGGTGTCGAGGGTCGAGGATCTCCGAGGGGTCAAGGATCGAGGGTCGCCGAGGGGTCGAGGATCGCCGAGGGGTCGAGGGTCAAGGATCATCGAGGGGTCGAGGGTCGAGGATCACCGAGGGGTCAAAGTTTTTTTCATAGTTTGAAGTGTCGATGCTTTATGTGATGTGATGTCCTAAATTTTCTTGACTCGATCGGTAAAATTTACAAGCTTTGTGCTATTTCATCTCCTTGGAGTCATCATGGTCAAAGTTTTTGGTCCGTGATCCCGCCGTTGTTCGACTACTTCATCTACAGCCAAGGGTGAGCTACGAATCCACCTTCACCTCCTACGCTCTTTTAATCATGTTAGTAGATTTCATTTTCATGCTAAGTCGCGTAACCAGTATGCGTCTCCTGTCCGAAAGGGTTGCATCGATAAATATGCATTCAGTTGCATATTTATCACCATAACTCATTCGGATTGTCCAGGGATTTCCACGGACAACCCGAGGATGTGTAGATTGGGTACGTTCTCTGTCATGGGGAACCACGGCCACCTATGGGACCATCGGCCCCTTTTGGTTTGGCAGGGGGGCTGAGCGCATTGCACAAAGAGCGGAGGACCATAGCGCAGCACGACAGAGATCACACGGGCAGTTTTACCCAGGTTCGGGCTGCCGCGAGGCGTAAAACCCTACTCCTGCTTTGGTGGATTGATGGTGGATTGAGGTGGAAACGCAGCGCTCTTGCCCGGCAGGGTTGCCTTGGGGCGAGAGCAGCTACGCGCGTACGAGTGTACAAGGTTCCGAACACTTTCTCTGGTTGCCATGGCCCTCCTTTTATAGATCAAGGGGTTACCACAGTGGCAAATCAGTCATTGGGTACTGATTAGATAGCAAACAGTGTTATCATACTTAACTCTGCAGGCAGAGCAGAGCGCATTAAATGCGCCGCTTAGTGTCACATCGCAGCCTGCCCGGCAAGCCTTGCCGGGCTGCTCGGCCACCTTTTCGCCTGTCTACTTGACACGTCTCTGGACGAGTGTCATTTGGAGGTGGTTTCCTCTGGAAATGGTTGCCATGTGTCGAATGACTGCCACTTAGTCACTTGGGGGCTTGACACCGCACCGATCGATGACTTGCGTCGCTGTGAGGTGGAGCGGTGAAGCCTTGGCGGGGTAGTTTGCTTTCGTAGTGCCCGGCGGGCCTGCCGGGACAGTCTTGAGGCTTGTCTTCGGGGCCACCTCGTCCTCGCCAGGCTCGCCTGCCCGGCAAGGGAGGTTTTTCCTTAGCAATGTCTTAATCTTCTTACCCTGCCCTTTGATTCCTCAAAGAGCCATCTCTCCTAGCTTGATCTGGTCTTGGATGTTGCAACTTTGCTCTTTTAGGCCTGTGCACGGTCTGGGCAACAGACCCAGGGTTTGTTGTACCGACAGGAGCCCCCGGGCCTGGCCCGAATGCGCTGCCGGGCATCATCGGGGTAGGCCCTATCCAGTGCATAGGCAAGAGGGTAGCAGTTGCTTCATCCTTTGAGATCTTCTTTGCTTCCCCATTAACCTGAGCCCAGGTCAGTTTTTGGTTCTTCCGCACGTCGCGCAACGCCAATTGTGGTGGGGCTATTCTTGTATTGGCCCGTGAATGACTTTAACGCACGGGCGAGTAACTGCCAATTCAATCTTCCTACCACGCCCTTATCCCCGGCCACGTATGCTGCATGCATTGAGTGGGGTAGGTAACGGAGGCGCGTGGTGCGGAAGAGTGCGAAAGCGGGGGCTCGGTCTTCTTGGGTTGGCGGAGAGGGACGGTGGTCACCCATCGATGGATCAGCCCCCAGCCCCCAGCCCGCCTATAAAAGGGGGCAGGGGGGAAGCGGAAATGCTCGTCCACGCTCCTCCCCTCGCCTTTTCCTTCTCTTTTCTTGCAATGTTGAGCGAGAGAGACCGGGGCCAGGCCCCGGGCTCGAGCTTGAGGTCGATGACGTCGGAAGTTTGTGAAGGAGTTTGGGGAGTGAGCCTGGTCCAGGGCCAAAAGGGGCGCGGCGGACATGCCATCCACAGCGCAGGAGGCGCCAAGCCCTTCCCCTGTGGGGGTGTGTTTGTCCCCTCCGCCCAGGCGCTGGAGCTCTTAGGGGTTCCGGCATCTGTCAGGGGTGCAGTGCTCGGTCCCTTGGTAATCCCAGTACTGCCCCCTTTGGTGAAGTCGGGGCAAATGTTGAAGGCGGTGGCATCTTCCTACCCCCCAAGGTGGGGGGCGATGCCCCTCGCGCGTCTCAGACGCCGCCGCCGCTGCCGCCCGCAGCTTCTCCGGGGGAGGCAACGGCTCAAGGAGCCGGCGTCCCCCTAGAGCGATGGTGATGGAGAAAGATCGAGGGAAGATGGAGAAGGCGGGTGGCAGGGTGTCAGGTCGGAGTACGATGGCACCGACGCGTTCGTCTCATATTGTCGACCTGCTGCCTCGTCTTTCTGCTCTTCCCCTCCCTCCCCGGCACCATCATCACCGGCCTCTTGGTTGCCGAGGAGGGGGCCGCTCTCTTGGTGCCTTTGCCTCCTCCAGCAGTCTTCCAGCAGAGCTCCGGTGGTTCTCCCCGCCGGTGCCTTTTGCTGGAGCTCCTGGCTGGTCCTGGAGGTGGTGACCAAGGCACCGCCGAGCTGCTCCTTCCGCCCCTCTCCTTCGCAGCCTCGCCACTCTCGATCTTGTCAGGCTGCGCCTGGCAGGTCCTGACGGGGTCGAGTGGGGCGTCTTGCTCAGGCACTCCTTTTGCCCTCTTTCTCTTCCACCGCAGTGCCTAGGAGGAGAGGGACAAGAAAGGGATTACGGGGCACTTATCTTTTTTCAATCTAAAACATGTAGGCATGTGCCAAACTTTAGTTTAAATAATGTAATCTTCTTATCCTTGTTGGTGTTTTGTAAGATCTGTGCTTGTTCATCTGCATATTAATGAAAAAGACAAGCTTTCCCGGGCACTTGTGCATGCGTCATACACATGCAGAGGTGAAATGCTTCTATACATTCAAGTAAACAAATTATCTCCGGCAAGCTATCCTGCCGGTACCCTCGAATTGTTGCCGTGGAGCTAAGTCTGCCAGGCACAAATCATAAAGAGGGACCAGCCCCCCGCCAAGCCTTCTCCGTCAAAGGCCGCTGCGACCATCCTGACCAAAGCAACGTTCGAGTCAAAGGATGGGAGCACCTAAGTTTCGAAGGTGGTGAGGTTTTCATATGCACAAGTTTCTGCTTACAGAACACGTAAGGATAAGAAGAGAACTTATCTGTTTGGCTTGCCGAGGATCGTCACGTAGGCTTGTCTTCATTTCTTCTCTCTTGGGACCGAGTCCACGGCAAGAACCCTATAACTTAATGCAGATGAAAACAATGCCTCATGCGACCTCATCTACATGATCATGCTATGCTCATGATATGCTTATGCATGCATGCAAGTTTTGGGGGCCCCCCAGCGCTTCATTTATTTCTGTTGCTCAGGGTCTGCACTTGGCTTTATACAAGGGGTTACATGCAACAGCGGCAAGGCCTGTACAAAAGGGTGGCTGCCGGGCAGGGCCCGACAGCCGCGCCTTACAGGTAGAACTTACGGAGATGCTCAATGTTCCATGAGTTTTGCAATGAATGCCATCTCCGGTCTCCAAACGGACTACGCCAGGTCTGGTGACTCGTACTACCCGATAAGGGCCTTCCCACTTTGGCGTCAACTTGTTTGTACCCTTGGCAGACTGAACACGCCTAAGGACAAGGTCGCCTTCCCCAAAACCCCGGGCACGAACCCTGTGGGTGTGATAGTGACGCAGGGCTTGCTAGTAGCGTGCAGCACTTGTAGCGGCCCGGAGACGGTTCTCCTCAAGTAGCACAGCGTCGTCACGCCGATGCCATTCCTGCGCTACTTCATCGTAGGCAAGCACTCGAGGAGACCCGAATATGAGTTCCGTGGGGATAACTGCTTCTGCCCCATAGACTAGGGAGAAGGGAGTCTGCCCGGTAGCTCGATTTGGTGTCGTTCTGAGGGACCAAAGAACCACCGGCAGCTCGTCAATCCATCGCCTACCACACTTTTGCAGTCTATCAAAAGTTCTTGTCTTGAGGCCCCACAACACTTCAGTGTTCGCCCTCTCAGCTTGTCCATTGCTTCTGGGATGGGCGATAGAGGCAAATGAGATCTTGCTTCCGAGGGCATGAGCATATTGCATGAAGGCGTGACTCGTGAATTGGGTGCCATTGTCAGTGATGATCCGGGCAGGGACTCCGAAGCGGCACACCGATCCTTTCAAGAACTTGATAGCTGACTGAGCGGTCACCTTTCTCACGGGCTCCACCTCTGGCCACTTTGTGAACTTGTCGATAGCAACGAACAAGAACTCAAAGCCCCCGGTAGCACGGGGGAAGGGGCCCAAGATATCGAGCCCCCAGATCGAGAAGGGCCATGATAAAGGGATCGTCTGAAGAGCTTGGGCAGGCTGATGAATGTTCTTGGAGTGGAACTGGCAGGCTTCACATTTGGTGACGAGCTCAACTGCATCTTGGAGGGCCGTGGGCCAGTAAAATCCTTGCCGGAAGGCTTTTCCAACTAGGGCCCTTGATCCAATGTGTGAGCCGCACATACCTTTGTGTATCTCTGCCAACAGTTCCCTTCCATCCTCCCGGCAAATGCACTTCAATTTCACAGCATTGGGCCTCCTTCTGTATAGTGTGTCATCGACAAACTGATACATACTGGCCCTCCGGGCTACTCTTTCAGCTTCTTCTTGCTCTTCGGGGAGTTCTCCAGTTTGGAGGAAATGGACTATGTGCCGTGCCCAAGTTGGGGCCAGAGGCTCGGCAACAAGGACCAACGGCACCTCCTCATTCTCAGGAGCGCACTGCTCCACCGCAGGGACCAGTGGTCTGGCGGGATGGTGCAGCTCGCTGATCGAAGGGGAGTTGTTCCCTCCAAGCTCTCTGCCGGGGGCCTCGGGAGGCCCTACCAGGTGAGGCTTGCCGGAGTCCAGTTTCCTCCTCTTTCTGGCCATTGTTGCCGGGGATACGGAGGGTTGAGTCAGATGGAGAACAAAAGTCCCTGGTTCCACAGGGAGCTTTTGCGTAGCGCACTTCGACAGATGATCAGCGATGCTGTTTTCCGCACGGGGTATGTGCTCTGTTTTCAATCCGTCAAAGCGCTCCTCCAACTTCCTCACTTCCTTGATGTATGCCTCCATCAATGGACTTTGGTAATCCTTGTTGACTTGTCTCACCACAAGCTGTGAATCTTCACGGATGATCAGCTTCTTGATTCCCAGTTCTGTTGCAATTCTGAGGCCGGCAAGGAGCCCTTCATACTCTGCAGTATTGTTGGTAGCCTTCTCCCGGGGAAAGTGCATCTGGACGACGTACTTAAGGTGCTCTCCAGTGGGAGCGACAAGAAGCACGCCAGCCCCTGCACCGTGTAGGGAGAAGGCACCATCAAAATACATGATCCAATCTTGGGGCGCTTCCTTACCGGGAATAACTGTCTCTAATACCTCTTCATCAGGAGTTGGTGTCCACTCTGCGATGAATTCCGCTAGTGGTCTACTCTGAATGGTTAACGTGCTTTCAAACTTCAAACTAAAGCTGGACAACTCCAAAGCCCATTCCACCATCCTGCCGGTGGCCTCAGGGTTTTGGAGTATGCGTTGCAAGGGGAAACAGGTGACAACCATGATCTCGTGGGCTTGGAACTAGTGGCGCAGTTTCCTTGAGGCCATGATGAGGCAAAAAAACAGCTTTTGCACGCCAGAGTACCTCGACCTAGCCCCCTGCAACAGGGAGCTGACAAAGTACACTGGGCGCTGCACCACTTTCTTCTTTGCCGTGACCAGAGAACTGCTTCCGCTGCCCTGCCTCTCTTCGCTCTGGACTGACTCTGGCCTTGCTGAGATAGGTCCTCTTTCTTCTCCAGAGGGAATAGTGGTTGTGGTTGCCGCGTCATCCACTTCCCGTTGCGCCACCAGTGCCGCGCTAACCACTTGATTGGTTGCCGCCAAGTATAGCAGCAACGACTCTTGTGGTTTGGGAGCGACCAAGGTGGGCACAGAGGAAAGATAGGTCTTCAAATCTTGTAGTGTAGCATCTGCCTCCGGGGTCCACTCCATGGGCCCTGCCCTCTTCAAGATTTTGAAAAACAGCAGGGCGCGCTCGGCAGACTTGGAAATGAACCTGCTCAGTGCAGCCACGCATCTTGTCAAACGCCTCATGTCCTTGACTGTCTTGGGTGCTTGAATCTGCTCGATAGCCTTGATCTTGTCGGGGTTGGCCTCCATCCCCGATGAGACACAAAGAAACCAAGTAGCTTATCGGAGGGGATGCCAAACACACACTTCTCCGGGTTCAGCTTCAAGTTGATTTTACGCAGATTGGCAAAGGTTTCTTCCAAATCCTGGATGAGGGTAGATCTGTCCTTGGTCTTGACCACAATATCATCCATGTAAGCCTCAATGTTTCTGTGTAGCTGGAACTCAAAGCCAATCTGTACTACTCTTGCAAAGGTGGATCCAGTGCTCTTTAGCCCGAAGGGCATCCGTACAAAGCAGTACGTGCCACACGGGGTTATGGACGTGGTTTTCTCCTCATCTTCCTTGGACATGAAGATCTAGTGGTATCCAGAGTAGGCATCCAGAAAGGAAAGCGGGTCACACCCGGAAGTGGAATCCACAATCTGGTCGATGCGCGGAAAGAGGAACGGGTCCTTCGGGCATGCCTTGTTCAGATCCATAAAATCTATGCAAAGCCTCCATTTCCCATTCGCCTTGCGCACCACCACTGGATTCGCCAACCATGTGGGGTGCAACACTCCCCTGACCAAACCAGCTGCTTCAAGTTTCTTGATCTCATCGGCAATAAACTGTTGCCGCTCCAAAGCTTGCTTCCGGACCTTTTGCTTGACGGGCCGGGCATGTGGGCAGACAGCAAGGTGGTGCTTGATTACCTCCCTGGGAACACCGGGGATGTCAGATGGTTGCCAGGCAAACACATCGACATTCGCCCACAGGAAGGCAACGAGCGCGCTTTCCTATTTGTCATCGAGGGTGGCACTGATAGTGAAGGTACCATCACTGCCAGCCAGCCCTGTCGGGACCTTCTTCATAGCAGGCACAGCAGCTTTGGATCTCTTGCTATTGGAACTCTCCGGCAAGTCATTGACAGGCGCAGCACACTCCGGAGAGGCACGCTTCCCGGATTCCTCGCTGGCATCCTTGCTAGCTCTCTTCATTTTCTTACTCTCCTTGGTGGGAACACTAGCTTCCGTGGCCTCTGCCGCGACTGCTTCCCGATACATCTTGTCCACGCATATGACTGCGTCTTTCTGATCTGACGGAATGGAAATGACTCCTATCGGCCCTGGCATCTTCAAGGTGTTGTAGGCATAGTGGGATGCCGCCATGAACTTGGCCAGAGCTAGGTGACCAAGGATTCCATTGTACGGCAAGGGGAGGTCAACCACGTAAAACACGATCTTCTCAGTCGGGTAGTTTAACTCCCCCCCGAATGTCATCGGCAGCATGATCGTTCCTTTAGGACGACTCCTACCGGGGTTGATTCCTTGGAACATACCAGTAACCT
This sequence comes from Thinopyrum elongatum, assembly GCA_011799875.1. NCBI lineage: Eukaryota > Viridiplantae > Streptophyta > Magnoliopsida > Poales > Poaceae > Thinopyrum > Thinopyrum elongatum. Next base: position 77,040,863 of record CM022297.1, read on the forward strand.
TGAGCTCCTCATCTACTATCTGAAGTTTATTGAGGACCTTTGGAGATATCAGATTCAACCCAGCCCCACTGTCAACCAACATCTTTGTGACCTTGAGGTTGTGTATTGTTGGTGAGACCAACAATGGCAAGCACCCTACCGCAGTAGTGCGATCAGGGTGATCCTCTTCGTCAAAGATGATGGGCGTGCGGGACCATTTGAGCGGCTTTCGAGAATTTTCCGTTGGCTCCATGGCGTTGACTTCACGCGCCCACTGTTTAAGTTGGCAGTGAGAGGAGTGCAGAGATGCACCCCAGTCAACGCACAAGGCGTCAGTGGCTTTCTGGAACTCCTGCTCGCTGGTTTCCTCTTCATCTCCCTCATCGGTCTCATCACTGCAATCCTTCTTCTCATGGCCTCTGGCGGGTTTCCCTTGACTCTGAGGAGCCTTGCCGGGGTGGCTTACTCCGCCGCCAGGGCCCTTCCCACCAGCACCATCTTGATTCTTCTCCTTACCACGCTTCTCGTACTTAGCCCTCTGCTTATTGATGAGCTGCTCAACCTGATGGCATTCCCGAAGGTCGTGGCCCTTGGTCCTATGGATCTTGCAATACGGCCCCTCACCCTTCTCGGCCTTCTCGGCAGCCGCAGCAGCCCGACAATCAGTGCGCGCGGCAACCTCCTTGCCGGGTGCTTCGGCCTTGGCCTTCTTGTCGGTACGAGGTGTACTTGATCCTTCGACTGCCATCACAATTTTCTCCTTGCACTTCTTATTGCGTTTCTTATTTTTCTTCTGGCTGGTGGCGTCATCGTCATTGTCTGAATCGATGTCGACGCCGTTCTCTTTGCCGGGAAGTCGCCTTCCCTCCTCTATGCGAGCACACTTATCCACCAGCGTGTATAACTCATTCACAGTCCGGGGCAGCCGCATGTTCATTTTGGAACGTATCCGGCGGTTGCGCATGTTGGACTGGAATGCAGCTATCATGGCTGCCGGGTGGATGTCTAGGATGTTCCTGTGCACTCGGTTGAACCTTTGCATGTACTTCCGCAGGGTCTCCCCTTCCTTCTACAGGAGGAGTTGCAGATCGCTGGGCCGCCCTGGTTCTTGATGGCCGCCCGTGAAGGCGTCAACAAACTCATGGCATAGGTCAGCCCAAGTTGAAATGGAGTTCTCCGGCAAGTGCATCAGCCAAGACCTTACGTTTGGCTTGAATGCCAAAGGAAGTAGTTGGCGAACACCTTCTCGTCTCTTCCCCCGGCAGCCTGAACAGCGATGGTGTAGATGCTCATGAACTCTGCCGGGTTCAATCTTCCATCGTATTTCTCTGGTATCTCCGGCTTGAATGTGCGGGAAGATGGCCAACGGACTTGCGTAGCTCGCGAGTGAAGTCGGGGCACCCAACCTCGAAAGGTAGGCACCCACCCCCACCGAGCGCAGGCTCGTCGACGTCGGGGCCGTTGCGCCGATCAGATTGGCGGCGGGTGTCGTGGCGTTGCCCGACGATGACGCGCGCGCCTTCCCCTCACCTGTCTTCCTGGGCTTGCCGCTGGTCCCTAATGACCCACAAGTATAGGGGATCTATCGTAGTCCTTTCAATAAGTAAGAGTGTCGAACCCAACGAGGAGCAGAAGGAAATGACATGCGGTTTTCAGCAAGGTATTCTCTGCAAGCACTGAAATTATCGGTAACAGATAGTTGTATGATAAGATAATTCGTAACGAGTAACAAGTAACAAAAGTAACTAAGGTGCAGCAAGGTGGCCCAATCCTTTTTGTAGCAAAGGACAAGCCTGGACGAACTCCTATATAAAGCAAAGCGCTCCCGAGGACACATGGGAATTGTTGTCAAGTTAGTTTTCATCATGCTCATATGATTCGTGTTCGTTACTTTGATAATTTGATATGTGGGTGGACCGGTGCTTGGGTGCTGCCCTTCCTTGGACAAGCCTCCCACTTATGATTAACCCCTCTCGCAAGCATCCGCAACTACGAAAGAAGAATTAAGATAAATCTAACCATAGCATGAAACATATGGATCCAAATCAGCCCCTTACGAAGCAACGCATAAACTAGGGTTTAAGCTTCTGTCACTCTAGCAACCCATCATCTACTTATTATTTCCCAATGCCTTCCCATAGGCCCAAATCATGGTGAAGTGTCATGTAGTCGACGTTCACATAACACCACTAGAGGAAAGATAACAAACGTCTCATCAAAATATCGAACGAATACCAACTTCACATGATTACTTATAACAAGACTTCTCCCATGTCCTCGGGAACAAACATAACTACTCACAAAGTATATTCATGTCCATAATCAGAGGAGTATTAATTATCATTAAGGATCTGAACATATGATCTTCCACCGAATAAACCAACTAGCATCAACTACAAGGAGTAATCAACACTACTTGCAACCCACAGGTACCAATCTGAGGTTTTGAGACAAAGATCGGATACGAGAGATGAACTAGGGTTTGAGAGGAGATGGCGCTGGTGAAGATGTTGATGGAGATTCACCCCCTCGATGAGAGGATCGTTGGTGATGACGATGGCTTCGATTTCCCCCTACCGGAGGGAAGTTTCCCCGGCAGAACAGCTTCGCCGGAGCCCTAGATTGGTTCCGCCCAAGTTCCGCCTCGAGACAGCGGCGCTTCATCCCGAAAGCTTCCTCCTGATTTTTTCTAGGTCAAAACACACCATATAGCAGAAGATGGGCATCGGGGGCCTGCCAGGTGGCCCACAAGGCAGGGGGGCGCGCCCAGGGGGGTAGGGCGCGCCCCCCACCCTTGTGGATGGCTGGTGGCCCCCCTCTGGTGCTTTCTTCGCCCAATATTTTTTATATATTCCAAAATATTTCTCCGTGAAGTTTCAGGACTTTTGGAGTTGTGCAAAATAGGTCTCTAATATTTGCTCCTTTTCCAGTCCAGAATTCTAGCTGCCGGCATTCTCCCTCTTCATGTAAACCTTATAAAATAAGAGAGAAAAGGCATAAGTATTGTGATATAATGTGTAATAACAGCCCATAATGCGATAAATATCAATATAAAAGCATGATGCAAAGTGGACGTAGCAGTCTCGACGCGCTCGAGGGCCGGACGAAGCCATCGAGACGTCGTCGGGTTCTTGATCGCGTGGCTCTGGTCGTGGCCCTTGTGCAGGCTACCGTGGAGGGGACTGCACCGTGGGGGTGCCTCCCTCGGCATGGCCAGCTGCGCGGGCCATTGTCGTCGCATTGGGAGGCCGTGGCGGGCCAAGTCGCTGTGATCCTCCCACTTCGGCGAAACCAATCAGGCTTTGAATGGTGGCTCTCCACTCATCCATCTGATCGGCTGCCGGTGGAAATCTCAACAGCAGCTGGGCCCACGCCATAGCCTCCGAAGCGGTGCTTGGCATGGATGATGATGTAGATCGTTGCGTCACCTGGCTCCTTACGGTGCCAGTAGCAGCTGCGCCGTGTTCTCGCCGTCGTGAGCCCGCGGCCACAGTGACATGGTAACGAGGTGGAGGCGGTTGAGGACCAGCGGCTCCATTTGGCGCATCGACTGGGTCGGTTCGCTCCGGGAGTGGCGCACGCCCTGCGGCCGCGCCCGTAGCGGGAGCGACCGGAGGGTTGCGATTCGCCCCAGAGCGAGAGCCGCCGCTACGGCTGTGCCTTTCGGCCGGGCGGAGAGGTGCGGACAGAATGATTTCCCCACCCGTACCTTGTGGAGGGTGGCCGTCGGGGTGCTGTTGGTGCTGTACTTCCCCGCATGCCTTCTGCTCTTACTTCCGCCGCAGGGGAGGTGGTGATGACGCCGCCTGCGCCGGCCACGTCCCCCGCAGCGTCCATGTCTCCATGCGTCCTCACAGCCTCCACGGCATCGACGGTCGAGTGTAGCGGGGCCTTCGAAGCGGACGGGTGGGCAGCAGCACCGGGCTTCTTCTTGGGTGCCATGAATGATGGAGCCGTCGATGAAGATGACGCGCTGCATACGCTTCTCGGGTTCGTGCAAGCGCTGCTCCCCTACCTGGCGCACCAAAGATGTCGTGGGGAACCACGGCCACCTACGGGGCCATCGGCCCCTTTTGGTTCGGCAGGGGGGCTGAGCGCATTGCACAAAGAGCGGAGGACCGTAGCGCAGCACGACAGAGATCACACGGGCAGTTTTACATAGGTTCGGGCCGCCATGAGGCATAAAACCCTACTCCTGCTTTGGTGGATTGATGGTGGATTGAGGTGGAAACGCAGCGCTCTTGCCCGGCAGGTTTGCCTTGGGGCGAGAGCAACTACGTGCGTACGAGTGTACAAGGTTCCGAACCCTTTCTCTGGTTGCCATGGCCCTCCTTTTATAGATCAAGGGGTTACCACAGTGGCAAATCAGTCATTGTGTACTGATTAGATAGCAAACAGTGCTATCATACCTAACTCTGTAGGCAGAGTAGAGCGCATTAAGTGCGCCGCTCAATGTCACATCGCGGCTTGCCCGGCAAGCCTTGCCGGGCTGCTCGGCCACCTTTTCGCCTGTCTGCTTGACACGTCTCTGGACGGGTGTCATTTGGAGGTGGTTTCCTCTGGAAATGGCTGCCATGTGTCGAATGACTGCCACTTAGTCACTTGGGGGCTTGACACCGCACCGATCGATGACTTGCGTCGCTGTGAGGTGGAGCGGTGAAGCCTTGGTGGGGTAGTTTGCTTTCGTAGTGCCCGGCAGGCCTGCCGGGATGGTCTTGAGGCTTGTCTTCGGGGCCACCTCGTCCTCGCCAGGCTCGCCTGCCCGGCAAGGGAGGTTTTCCTTAGCAGTGTCTTGATCTTCTTGCCCTTCCCTTTGATTCCTCAAAGAGCCATCTCTCCTAGCTTGATCTGGTCTTGGATGTTGCAACTTTGCTCTTTTAGGCCTGTGCACAGTCTGGGCAACAGACCCAGGGTTTGTTGTACCGACATTCTCCATGCTCTACTCATTCCGAGACAAAATTTCGTCAGTGCCTCCCTGTTGTTCTCCTGATGCACATTCTCTCGGCTTTTTGCCGAGACGTGTATCAGGAGAACAGCGGGGAGGTGCTGCCGAAATTTTGTCTCGGAATGGGGTAGAGCATGGAGAACGTACTCAATCTACACATACTCGGGTGGGATTAGGAACTATCTTTACCTATTAGAGTGTAGGTTGCATGGACGTAATAAAATTAACAAACTAGATTAGCTGATGAATATACATGTTGAATTATATATATTTCTTGTCTTTCCAGTAGCTAGGCAAGATGAGTGATCGTGCGTGGATGTACACTGGTCACACTAGTTAGAAAGAGATGACCAATGAATGGTTAACAAAAGCCAAGGGGTTTGTGAAAGCCGCATTTGCAAATGGCCAGAGGAAAAACTGGTGCCCCTGTGTCCGGTGTGACAATTGGGAAAAGAGGATAGAGGATGAAATGGGCAAACACCTGCAGAAGAGTGGTTTTACGCCCGGTTATATGGTGTGGACATTTCATGGTGAGTCTGCCCAACGTGCCAGAGCTGAGGTGGTTCATTGTCGCACCAATGAGCATGGTACCGGGATGGATGACATGGTGCAAAACTTTGATGATGCTCGGGATTCAGACGATGAGATGTAGGAATCTGCAAAGGACTTCAATGAAATGTTGGAGTCTTCAAAACATCCTCGCCACGAGCACACTGAGCTTTGTCAGCTGGATGCCATCTCACAAATAATGGCTCTGAAGGCTCAATTCAACTTGGGCAGAGAATGCTACGACGCGATGATGACAGTATTTGGACGCTTTCTACCCAAAGGCCATGTAATGCCTGCAAACCTGTACCAGTTAGACAAAATCCTCCGTGCTCTTAAGATGCCCTATGAGAAGATAGATGCCTGTGAGAAAGGATGTGCCTTATTTAGGCTTGAGTATGCGGACTTGAACTATTGTCCCATTTGCAAGTCTTCCAGCTATGTTGTGGTAGACAACGGTATGGGAGAGAAGACGCAGACCAAAATCCCCGTTAATGTTCTTCGGTATATGCCAATAGTACCAAGACTTCAACGTCTTTTCATGGTCGAAGAGACGGCCACACAGATGACATGGCACAAAACGGGCAAAAGAACCGAACTAGATGCGGACCAATAATTACCTAAGTTAGCTGTAAAATGACACAATTAAGGAATAAGAAGAAGAAAAACAAGGAAGAGGAGAAAAAGAAAGAATAGAAGAAGAAAGAGAAGAAAAAGAAAGAATAAAAGAAGAAGAATGAGAATGAGAAGGAAAAGGATAGAAAGATAGAAGAGAAGAAGAAAGATTAGAAAAGAAGAAGAAGAAAATATCTTCTTATTCTTCCTTTTTCTCTTCTTTCTTTTTCTCCATCTTCTACTCCTTATTCTTCTTCTTCTTCTTCTTCTAGTCTTCTTCTTCTTCTTCTTCTTCTTCTTCTTCTTCTTCTTCTTCTTCTAACTTTCTTACTCACATTTTTTTAGGTTTCATTCACTTCATGGAAGCAACATTGATGGACTGCTAGTGTTTAGTTTTTTTTTCATTTGTATTAATGAACAATGTGAAACTATGTAAGTATATATGGATGAACTCCGTGAAACTATGTATGTATTGGATCTTTTAATACCCTATGTGTTCTGTTGCATTGATGGACTGCTAGATGTTGGATACATGGGCTATGTTTGAGGTTGAAACTACATATATCCTATATGTATTTTGAAAATGCAGGGATATAACAGAAAACAAAAAAAATAGTAACAATACAGGCACTTTGCCGTCTGCCACCGACGGCAAAGAGGCCTTTGCCGTCTGCCACAGACAGCAAAGAGGCCACGTGGCAGCAACATGTGCAATCTGGAAGCTGACCCATTTGGTTACTTCGCCGTCTGTGGCAGACGGCAAAGCCTGTGGGAGTTTGCCGTCGGTGGCAGACGGCAAAGGCTGGGGGGCATGACGCGTGGCTGACGTCAGATAGCAGACGTCAAAGGGGAGGGCATGTTTGCCGTCGGTGGCAGACGGCAAAGCCTCCTGTTAGCCACCTAACATGGCTAACGCCTGTTATTTGCCATCCAGGTTCTTTGCCGTCTGCCACCGACGGCAAAGGGTCTTTGCTGTCCGCTTTGAGGAAGCAGACGGCAAAGAACCTGTTTACCGTAGCTTTCTTTGCCGGGCACCTTTGCCGTCAGCGGCAGACGGCAAAGAGGTTTGCCGTCCGCTTTTGGTTCCTTTGCCATCTGCCATGGCAAACGGCAAAGAAGCTGATTCCTGTAGTGAGACTTGCAACACCACCACATGCTATTAATCCTGATATGTCGGAAGTTATTGATGATGCTATTTCTGCTATGAATGCTACTCATGATGATGCTAGTACCTTGCTTGATGATAATATGCCACTAGGTGAATTTCTTGATGAACAAATTGCTAGAGCTAAAGATATTGAGAATGCTGAAACTGATGAAATTATTGAAACTGATGAAGTACTTGAAACTGAAAATCTTGAAACACCTATTAGGCCTAGTTCTCCTAGATATGAATTTCCTAAGATACGTGAAGGTTATGTTATGGATGAGGAGACAGCTAGAGATTTTCTTGCTTGCAATGATAGAGATGATCTTAAGAAATTACTATGCAAACTGAAAGAAAAATCTTTGAATGCTAGAATGAAATGTGATCCCAAGTTTGCTACTTCACCTATCTTTGTTGATGATAAGGATTATGAATTCTCTATCGACCCAGAGTTAATTACTTTGGTTGAATCTTATCCTTTCCATGGCTATGAAACTGAAACTGTTGTGGCATATCTTACTAAATTAAATGACATAGCCACCCTATTTGCTCATGATGAGAAGATTTACTACTACTATATTCTCAAATTATTTCCATTCTCATTAAAGGGTGGTGCTAAGATATGGTACAATACTCTTGCTCCTGGTTGTGTGCGTAGTCCCTAGGATATGATTTATTACTTCTCTGAAAAATATTTTCCCGCTCATAAGAAACAAGCTGCCTTACAGGAAATATTTAATTTTGTGCAAATTGAAGAAGAGAGTCTCCCATAAGCTTGGGGGAGGCTTCTCCAATTGCTTTACCTGATCATCCTCTTAAGAAAAATGAAATACTTGATATCTTCTATAATGGACTAACAGATGCTTCTAGGGACTTCCTAGATAGTTGTGCTGGTTGTGTTTTCAGGAAACGAACTATTGAACAAGCTGAGGAATTATTGAAAAATTATGATGATTGGACTCTTCCTGAACCACCGCCTAAACCCACTCCGAAGAAGAGAGGTATCTTATATCTCAGTCCTGAAGATATGCAGGAGGCAAAGAAAAGTATGAAGGAAAAAGGTATTAAAGCAGAGGGTGTTAAAATTTTACCTCCTATTGAAGAAATACATGGACTTGACACACCACCACCAAAGGTGGTAGAGGTAAATTCTTTAATGAAATTTGATGAAAGTGACATCCCTTACAATAAACATCCTAGTCAATGCCTTTATGAGTTTGATAACTACATTAGAAAACAAGATCACTTCAATGAAAATGTTATGAAACAATTGAAATACAACTCCAATATGATTGCTCGCTTGAGTGACTTGTTATTCAGAATTACTAATGATGTAAGAGGTGTAGGAAAACATGTTGCTATGGTTCAAACTCAACTAGAACAAGTTGCTAAATCTCAAAGAGAGTTGCTTAGTGAAATGAATAATAATATGAATTACTTTGCTATTAGAGTAGCAACTAGAGGAGGTAAAATGACTTAGGAACCACTTTATCCTGAGGGACACCCTAAGAGAATTGAACAAGACTCTCAAAGAATTAATACTAATGCACCTAGTCCTTCTAGAAGGAAGAAGAAAAATAAAAATGATAGGATTTTGCATACCTCTAGTGAACCTGAAGTAGAAAAACCTCCTGATAATAATAATGATGTTTTTATTTCTGATGCTGAAACTCAATCTGGTAATGAACATTCGTCTAGTGATAATGAAAAAGATAATGATGATGTTCATGAAAACACACAACCAGACAATGATAAACAACCAGATAATGATGTTGATATAGAACCAGCTGTTGATCTTGATAACCCACAACCTAAAAATAAAAGATATGATAAAAGAGACTTTGTTGCTAGAAAACATGGAAGAGAAAGAGAACCATGGGTTCAAAAACCGATGCCCTTTCCACCTAAATCAACAAAGAAAAAAGATGATGAAGAATTTGAACGCTTTGCTGAAATGCTTAGGCCAGTCTTTTTGCGCACTAGCTTGACTGATATTTTAAAGATGGCCCTTATGCAAAATATATGAAAGACATTATCACTAATAAGAGAAAAATACCTGAAGCTGAAATCTCCACCATGCTTGCTAATTGCTCTTTTAAGATGGAGTACCTAAAAAACTTGGAGACCCAGGAATACGAACTATACCTTGCTCCATCAAGAGAAATTATGTTAAAACTGCTTTGTGTGATCTAGGAGCTGGTGTTAGTGTTATGCCTTTCTCCTTATATAAAAGACTTGATTTGAATAAACTCACACCTACTAAAATATCTTTGCAAATGGCTGACAAATCAACTGCCCTACCATTGGTATTTGTGAGGATGTGCCCGTTGTTGTTGTTGTTGTTGCAAATGTTACTATCTTAACTGACTTTGTTATACTTGAGATGCCTGAGGATGACAACATGTCGATTATCCTTGGTAGATCCTTTTTTAATACTGCATGGGCTGTTATTGATTGCAATTAAAGCAAGGTCACTTTTCATATCAATGGTAATGAACATACGGTGCACTTTCCGAAGAAACAATTCCAAGTGAATGGTATTAATGTTATTGAAAAATCTCCGACACTCACTATTGGAAGTTTTCAACTACCTCTACCTACTGCCAAAAAGAAATATGAAATGCTTATTGCTGGGGACATGCATACCCTCGTTGAGGTAACTTAGTGTTTTACAAAAGTTCTTTGGTTTCATGCTAATCGAAGGTGGTTGTTAATAAGACTTGATCAACCTTATTAATGGATCATTTTTTAGAGGTATGAAGTTGATGAATTTAGTAAGCATAACCTTCTGCTCCCAACTTTTATTTTCTATTTTTCTTAGTTAAATAAAATAAAATGCCATGTCTTGTCTATTTTCTAAATTTCCCGTGCAATAAAAAATGACCCAAAAATAAAAGTTCTCAGAATGCCCTGAAAATTTAATACGAATTTTTTCTAAATATTTCTGAATTTTTGGTGCAAATAAAATCAGAGGGGGGAGCACCAGGTGGGCACAACCCACCTAGGAGCGCCAGCAGCCCCAGGCGCGCCCTGGTGGGTTGTGGTCCCCACGTGGGCCCCTTCACTTATCTCTTTAGCCCATGTCAACTCCTACCTCCAGAAAAAATCACCATTGCTCTCTCTCTCTCGTGTTCTTGCTCTCAAACCCGCGGATTTCGATCTCTAAGCTCCAAGCTCCGTTTCTGAAACTATTTTGGGGATTGCTACTTGGTATGTGACTCCTCCATTGCTCCAATTAGTTTTTGCTTTAGTGGATTATATTTTGAATAATTAGCTACTCTTGGTGCTGCTGTAGATGAGCTTGCATGTTGAATTCTTAGAGTTCTAAGTAGCTTGAATGCTCAATATAGCCTCTATGCCTCCTTATGAGTAGTTGCTATCAATCTTGTGAAGTTTTATTGACAAAACTTTTGTGTCCCAAATTTTTTCAGATATTGCTCGCATATAAAAATGCAATTCTTTAGAAGTTCTTCGAGGAGGAAGTCTTTGGAGGCATCATCTAGTAGTGGCTCGATGCGTCGATCTTATGTTGAACCAAGTGCAAGTTCAATACGGGATGCCGCTATCAAATCATGCCTATGGCCGTGCAACAATTTTATGGTGAGTGCAGGTATTAAAGAAGAATTTGAGCAATATGTTCACAACACCGAGCTCGGTCCCTACATTGAAGATAAGTGTAACCAGCATCTTAGCCTCACAGAATCATTTACTAAAGAGTTTAAATATCATCCTCGTGAGTCTAGAGTTTCATTTAAACTTTTTGACCATCCATTTACCATGCCTCTAGAAGTGTTTTGTGGTATTTGTAAAATTCCATTTTGGGGTTCGCTAGACGAGCCACCAAGATCTGAATATGAGTCATTTTTTACTAGTCTTTGCTACGGTGAGGATAGAGGAGTGACACAAGGTAGAATAAAAAGTATTCATTTCCCATCAATTCAATACTTTGCACTCTTTAATGGCAAATGCATTGTAGGCAAGCAGGATTGCAGCACACTATCTGCCCCTAACTTGAGCCTCATACACACTGCTCTTACTGGTATTAAACGTTATAACCTTGGAGTGATTGTTGCACGCAGATTGCAACACAACACTGGTAGTGGTTATTTTTATGGTGAGATTTATGCTTCTCGTTTAGCTAAAGAGGTAGGTGTTACACCTCTGCCTTATGACCCCATCTTGCCTACTCAGTACTTAGACTTTGATGCCATGAAACGCCATAAGTTCCTTAAGGGCAAAATCACTGATTATACTTATAACTTGAGGTTCAATAAAGAAACCATTGTGCATATTGTTTTGCATGCGCCTGTTCTCTTTGATTTTGACAGCAAAAGAAGATATTATGTTCTTGAGAGCGAGGCCCGCTCGTACAAGGCGGAGATCGAGGCAGCTCGGCAGGCTGAGGAGGCTGCACCAAGAGCCTCTGTGAGCTATCACTCTGACTATTATGCAGGCCGCGGATGGTGATTACCAAGCTAGGCCAAAAGCCTAAGCTTGGGGCAGTACGTATTTCCACCGACATTACATTCATGTTCACACATTTCATTCCAGTTGTCGGTGTTCACACTTTTTCATTTTATTATCCATGTTAGATTTATTTTCTCGCTTTCTTCTTGTGTGTTTGAAAAACCTTGAGAAAATTCAAAAAAAAAATTCCTGTTTCTTTTCAGTTTTTCTTTCTAGTTTAGTTAGTTGTAGTATTAAAAAGAAAACCCAAAAAGATTTCCTTGTTCTTCTTTTGCCTGTTGGGAGCTTTCCCGTGTAAATAGTTTTTCTTGTTTTCTATTTTTCTTTCTCTTTAATTTGCTTTCTTTAAGAAAAACTAAAAACTCCAAAAATATTTCAGTGTGTTTCTCTGAAATTCTCTTCTTTTTATTGAGTCATACCAAGGATAAGACCACGATGAAAATGTTGAGTGGCTCTCATATGCATTGCTATTGATCTAACGAAGAGCCCATATTACTTTATTTTCTCCTTTTGAATAAAATGTTTGCAAATTCCAGCTTAGTCCATGGCACTCTTGCACTATTATTATTTTCATATCATTCGGTCGTGCAAGTGAAAGGCAATAACAACGATATTTGATGACCTAGTATCCATGATTCAGCATATTATGATCAAACATGTTTGCAAAGACAATTAGAGATTATAGTTTCTCATGCCATGCTTAAGTAGCTAGGAGTGGATAATGATTTATCTTGGATGTCAACATGCATTAAAATGATTGTGATGTAGTATGATGATATGGTATCCTCCTCTGAATGTTTCAAGTGGCTTAACTTGGCACATGTTCACTCATGTAGTTGAATCAAAACCAACATGGCCTCTACGATATTTATGTTCATGGTGTCCATATCCTACTCATGCTAGTATTCAACGTTAATTATGCATATCGCATGTTCATGACCGTTTTCACTCTCTAGCTGGCCACTTCTCAACCTTTTTGCTAGCCTTCATCTGTACTAAGCGGGAATACTGCTTGTGCATCAAAATCCTAAAACCCAAGTTATTCCAGATGAGTCCACCATATCTACCTATATGCGCTATTACCCTGCCGTTCCAAGTAAATTTGCATGTGCAACCTCTAAAAACTTCAAATAAACTTCTGTTTTTGTGTGCCTGGATTGTTCATAGAGCGACAGGGGGTAGTCGGTATCTTCCATGCTAAGCGGGTTATTCTCATGATGAGTGTTTATTCACTCGCCCTTGCACGAGAGGGGCGGTAATAGGGATTCCTAGTCCCGAAATCAAAAAATTGCAAATAATTAAACAAAACTCCCCCAGGACTGATGTTGGTATGGACGGTACCTGTCGATTCAGCTAGCCGTGGAGTGTGTTTGTTGGTGGAGGGGGAGTAAACCTTTACTTTTATCGCTTGGGAACCACCACTAATGTGTTTAGCATGGAAGATACTGATAACTTTTGGTCGTGACGTAAACAGGAAGGGTGCATTTCCCAAAATTACATTTATCTCTGTTTAAAAAAAAATCTGAGCTCTGGCACCGCTGTAAATCCCTGCTTCCCTCTGCGAAGGGACTATCTATTTAATTTCATGTTGAGTCATCACCTTCTCAAATAAGCGCCAGATCTGAGAGCACTATTGTCATCCTCATGCATTGTGCACAGTTAATGTTGGATGCATCATGACTGGATATTTTCTACCATGAATTACAATGTTTAGTCGCTGCTTGAACTTTGGAGGTGCTCTGCATTTATGTTTTGCGGTCTCAGAAAGGGCTAGCGAGATACCACTGTTGTCATATTATATCACGGTTGTTTTGACAAAGTGTTGTCATTTGAGATATTTTATTATTGCTCGCTAGTTTCTTATGCTATTGATATGAGTTAACATAATTTCTAAGAGTTATTGTTGACATGGTTAGTCATAATCTTTAGTGAAAACCTAGGTGCTACTTAAGCTTATTTATGTAAACAAGAACAAAAGAGTTCGTAAAAGTTTTTCTCTTTCAATTTCAGTTTATCAACTGAATTGCTTGAGGACAAGCAAAGGTTTAAGCTTGGGGGAGTTGATATGTCTCCGTCATATCTACTTTTCCTAACGCTTTTGCTCTTGTTTTGGACTCTAATTTGCATGATTTGAATGAAACTAACCCGGACTGACGCTGTTTTCAGCAGAACTACCATGGTGTTGTTTTTGTGCTGAAATAAAAGTTCTCGGATTGGAACAAAACCTTTTGGAGAATTATTTCAGAATATATAAAAAATACTGGAGCCAAGAACCATCGCAGGGGGGGTCCCTGGTTGAGCACAACCCTCCAGGGCGCGCCACCCCCTCCAGGCGCGCCCATGTGGGTTGTGCCCACTTAGTGGCTCCACAGACCCTAATTCCTACTCCTTAAATACCTATTTTCGAAGAAGAAAAATCAGGGAGGAAAAATTATCGCGTTTCACAAGACAGAGCCGCTGCCACCTCCTGTTCTTCATCGGGAGGCCAGATCTGGAGCCCGTTTGGGGCTCCGGAGAGGGGAATCTTCGGTCTTCGTCATCACCAATCCTCCTTCATCGCCAATTCCATGATGCTCCCTACAGGGAGTGAGTAATTCCTTCGTAGGCTCACTGGTCGGTGAGGAGTTGGATGAGATTCATCATGTAATTGAGTTAGTTTTGTTAGGGCTTGATCCCTAGTATCCACTATGTTCTGAGATTGATGTTGTTATGACTTTGCCATGCTTAATGCTTGTCACTAGGATCCGAGTGCCATGATTTTAGATATGAACCGTTTATGTTTTCACCATTATATCTATGTTCTAGATCCGATCTTGGAAGTCATATTCACCTATTACGTGTTATGATCCGTAAACTCCGGGGTGACAATAATCGGGATACTTTCCGATAATGACCGTATTTTGAGGAGTTCATGTATTCACTATGTGTTAATGCTTTGTTCTGGTTCTCTATTAAAAGGAGGCCTTAATATCCCTTAGTTTTCTTATGGACCCCGTTGCCACGGGAGGGTAGGACAAAAGATGTCATGCAAGTTCTTTCCATAAGCACGTATGACTATTTACGAAATACATGCCTACATTATATTTATGAACTGGAGCTAGTTTTGTATCGCCCTAGGTTATGACTGTTATATGATGAATATCATCCAATGAATTCACCAATCCAATGCCTACGAATTTTCCGCATATTGTTCTTGCTAAGTTACTATAGTTGCTGCCATTGTTACACTTGCTACAAAATCATTGCTATCACTGTTACCGTTACTATTACTATTATTACTGCTATCAAACTATCATATAACTTTGCTATTGATCACCTTGCTGTAGATATTTAATCTACAGGTGTGGTTGAATTGACAACTCAACTGCTAATACTTGCAAATATTCTTTGGCTCCCCTTGTGTCGAATCTATAAATTTGGGTTGAATACTCTACCCTCGAAAACTGTTGCGACCCCCTATACTTGTGGGTTATCAGGAGCGTCTTGTATTATATGCGTTTTTGCTTGTTTTTCTTTTTAGTTTGTCACAAGTATCCTTGCTGGACACACCTATTTGAGAGAGCCAATATTATGCTATGATTTGTTAGAATTGTTCTTTATGCTTCACTTAAATTTTTTGAGCTATGGAATTGCTCTAGTGCTTCACTTATATCTTTTTGAGCACGGTGTGCTTTAATTTTTTTGAAGAAAGACTCTCATGCTTCACTTAGATTGATTTGAGAGTTAGTAATTTTTTGAAGAAATTCTCTCATACTTCACTTATATTATTTTGAGAGAAGAAAAATTTTATGCTCATGTTCTTCACTTAGATTTATTTGAGCTTGTCAAAAGCAATTGCAACATATGAAATTAGTCCTAAAGTGATAGATATTCAAGAGGGATATAATAAAAAAATTCATAAAGATCATTGGACAAAATAAACTTGATTCTTTGTAATAGTTTTGAGATATGATGATAGTAATATATGAGTCATGTTGGTGAGTAATTATGCTTTAGTAAGAATATTGGTGTTAAGGTTTGTGATTCCCTATGCACGCGCGAAAGTTAATAGTTATGCAATGAAATTACATCCTACTTGTGGTGCATTATTCGGTGTTATTTATGCTCAATGCTCGCTTATGTGAATTTTTGTTTCTTGGTTGGTTGCTTCGCAATCTTTTTGCTAGCCTCCACTTGTACTAAGTAGAAATACTACTTGTGCATCCAAAATCCTTAAACCCAGTTTTTGCCAAATGAATCCACCATACCTACCTATATGCGGTATTTCCGTGCCGTTCTGAGCAAATTTGTATGTGCCAACTCTAATTTTTTTCAAAATGAATTTCCTTTTTGTGTGCCCGGACCGCTCATGAAGCGGCAGGCGGTGGCCAATTTTTTCCATGCTAGATGTGTTTTTTCTCAAGATGAGTGTTTATTCACTTGTCATTGCACAAGAGTATGGTGGTAATAGGGATGCCCAGTCTCGAAATGAAAAAGAAATTTACTTTATGTTGTCAAATAATAAATTCCGTGGAAAGTGTTGGTATGGACGGTACCGATGGATACGACTAGCCCTGGAATGTGAAAGTATGGTGGAAAAAGGAATAAACTTTATTTCCTGTTTGGGAACTGCCTATGATATATCTAGCATGGACAGTGTTGCGAATTACTCGGTCGTTTTCCTTGACGTGAAAAGCATGCCTCTCAAAAAAAATTATCTCTCAATTTAAGCTTTGAGCTCTGCCACCTCTACAAATCCCTACTTGCCTCTGCGAAAGGCCTATCTATTTACTTTATGCAATTTTTATTTTTATTTGAGTCTCCATCTTCTCTTAGAAAGCACCAACTAGGGAGCGCTATGATCATACTTGTGCATTGGATATAGCTAATATTCGAGTGTGTTTCATGAATGGATCAATGATTGAGCATGATGGGCTAGGGATAACTTTCTTTAGTGTTGATATTTTGAAAGACATGGTTGCTTGTTGGTATGCTTGAGTATTGAAGTTATCATGTCAAATATAGACTATTGCTTTGAACCATCTAAAAGTCCAAATGTCCATGCTACAAAAGAAAAGAATATGTGATGAACATGTTACGCAGCATTCCACATCAAAAATTCTGTTTTTATCATTAACCTACTCGAGGACGAGTAGGAATTAAGCTTGGGGATGCTGATACATCTCCAACGTATCTATAATTTTTTATTGTTCCATGCTGTTATATTATCATTCTTGGATGTTTTACAATCATTTTATAGCAACTTTATATCATTTTTGGGACTAACCTATTGACATAGTGCCCAGTGCCAGTTGCTGTTTTTTGCTTGTTTTTTAATTCACAGAATATCAGTACCAAACGGAGTCCAAACGCAACAAAACTTTTTGCAGATTTTTTTGGACCAGAAGACACCTTGGGGGCCAAGAAAGCACCAGAGGGGATCCCCATGGGGACCACAAGACACCTGGGCGCGTTAGGAGGCCCAGGCTCACCCAGGTGGGTTGTGGCCCCCACGGAGGTCTCCTGCATCGTCTCTTCGCCCTATAAATTCCCAAATATTCCAGAAACCCTAGGGGAGTCGACGAAACACAATTCCAGCCGCCACAAGTTCCAGAACCACGAGATCCAATCTAATACCATCACGGAGGGGTTCATCATCCTCATTGGTGTCTCTTCGATGATGCGTGAGTAGTCCACCATAGACCTAAGGGTCCGTAGGTAGTAGCTAGATGGATTCCTCTCTCTTTTTGCTTATCAATACAATGGTCTCTTGGAGATCTATTTGATGTAACTCTTTTTGCGGTGTGTTTGTTGGGATCCGGTGAACTTTGAGTTTATGGTCAGATCTATATCCATGAATATTATTTGAGTTTTCTTCGATCTCTTATATGCATGATTATTTATAGCCTCATATTTCTTCTTCGAATCTTTGGTTTAGTTAGGCCAGCTAGATCGATTTTTCTTGCCATGGGAAGAGGTGCTTTGTGATGGGTTCGATCTTGCGGTGTCCTCTCCCAGTGACAGAAGGGGCAGCAAGGCACACATGTATCGTTGCTATTAAGGATAACAAGATTGGGTATATTCCTACATGAATAGATCTTGTCTACATCATGTCATCGTTCTTATTGCATTACTCCGTTTCTCCATGAACTTAATACACTAGATGCATGATGGATAGTGGTCGATGTGTGGAGTAATAGTAGTAGATGCAGGCAGGAGTCGGTCTACTAATCTTGGACATGATGCCTATATATTGATCATTGCCTTGGATATCATCATAATTATTCGATATTCTATCAATTGCCCAACAGTAATTTGTTTACCCATCGTATGCTATTTTCTCGAGACAAGCCACTAGTGAAACCTATGGCCCCGGGTCTATCTTTTATCATATTGCTTTCCAATCTACTTTTCATCGCATCTGTTTTCAGATATATTATTCTAAAAACCCAAAAATACTTTGCTGCACTTTTTATTTGCATATTTTATTTTGCATTTTATTCAGATCTATTTGTCCATACACATACAAAACAATCTATCTTTTTACCGAGGAGGGATTGACAACTCCTTTTACGCGTCGGGTTGTGAGGATTTGTTCTTTGTGTGCAGGTACCGTTTACATGGTGTTTCTTGGTTCTCCTACTGGATTGATACCTTGGTTTCATAACTGAGGGAAATACCTATTGTAGTTGTACTGCATCATCCCTTCCTCTTTGGGGAAATACCGACGCAGTTTCAGGCCGCATCATTGAGCCTTTCTTTTTCTCGATGCACTCTTTCTTTTCAAAGAAGCAACAGTACTGGGATCATGCTTGCGTTTAGTGCGCCCTTCAGATTTTCCTTCAGCCTTTTTCTTCTCGACATCCTTTGAGAAGGCGAAGGTTTTCCTGTTCACGAGCCTTTTCCTTTTCAGCCTTTTTGGCTCTCTTGATGGCGTTTCACTGATACTTAATAAGCTCATCGGGATAGGATGCAGGTATGCGAAGTGATGATTCATCAGCATCTGGAGGAGGAGGAGGTCTCACAGTAGGACCCTGGCATGGTATGAGAGAAATTTCCCGGCAGTCACCCCATGGTGGATGGAAAGCAAAGTTCTGAGCAAACCGAGGATGTACAAATTCATAGTTGAACCACTTCTGCACCAATGGCGTCGAGTCCATTGCTGACGCATGTCTCTGCATGCTTGTTTTCTCCTGGTACCGTGTCATAGCGGTCATGAGAGATATACTCAGGCGTGTTAGTGTATGGTTGTCTGCCACCTTTCTTCTTTTTCTTCAGAGCAGTTTCTTCTTGCTCATGGTTGTTTTTCTCGTCAGTTCTCTTGCGCTTGCTTGAAGATGGGCCTACCGTTGGGCCCTTAGCATTTGGTGCTTTTGATTCATTAGTAGTACCCAAACACAGATCTTCTTCTTTGTCATTGGGGGCCACTGGTTGGGCGGAATCTTCAACAGAATGCATTTACCTGTGAGCGAGAATAGTTGCGACGGAAAATGGGGACAGGGTTACGAATGCACACGGCGAAGATTTTGAAGAGAAACACATTTTTCGAAGAAGTAGATGCAGACTTTGAGTCATGTTTCGAAGGAAAGAAATGAACAGAATGAACTAGTAGGTTCGAAGGAAAGTACTAGTTAACGTGCTAAGCATTCCATTTGCTCGAGACAAAACACAAAACCTAGATCTGAACTGAGAGGAGTGATGAACAACTACAAACCGCATCCATAGATTTTTAACCTATCGGTGAAGATCTGATAAATACGGTAAAAATCATACAAAAATTGCCACGGATGAACTCGAACAGAAAGAAGGAAGCACGAGTTCGAGCTGCACATACCCTAGCTAAGTGGTGTGCAGCCACTACGACGGCGCGGGGAGGAAGAAGACCCACGGTGGCGAGGAAGGACTTGAGTGATCTCTTGCCAGCAGCTAAGCAGCGAAGATGGTCGGTGTTGTCATGCTCGAGGTGGAGCAGTACAGAAAGGGTTTGGGAGGTGACAATGGCGGAGAGGCGAGGTGAATGAAGGTGGACATGGGCGGCGCAGTATTTATATGCGAGAGGAAATAACCGCACCCGATGAATCTGATCGGACGGCCACAGTCAGAGGACTTTTGCGATTCAACGACACAGATTATATGGTTGTTGTTGAACAACATGTGGCAACTGTCATCAAAGACATGGTCCTGACTTGGACGGGAAACCCCAAATTTTGGATGGCTTTCGCCAAAATGGATTAAGTTTAGACCAAAACAAAATCGTGGTTAAGGACACCAGATAAGTTTCGTTACCGGATGAATTGTGCATCCATAACAGAACAACATAGACTAGGAGAGGTAGATAGGAGAGAAAACAGGGTCCTAGGTATTTCACTCAGTCGAAGAAACACAAAACACCGAGAGAAAAACTATGAGTGAATACATTCGGACTAACCACAAAAAAACTTCAAACAAAAGACAATTCAATGAAGAAAATGCGGTGGCGTGACCCACTGTATAAGAATTGTATGACCCCAAGTGTTGCACAACTAGTCATGGCACTTAGTTAGTTTATTTCTTCGTTAATGTATTCACTCTCAGAAAGAAAAATTCACTTTGATGACATTTTCAAACTCTTCGAGTGTTATGCACCCTTTCCTTCTAAGATGTTGTGGAAGTGTTGGTACGGGTGCCGAGTCCAGCTTACTGCATGTTTACGGAATCTAGGATATTTAGCTCACACTGTAACACATAGAATCTTTTCTCATCGAGAGGCTTGGTGAAGATATCAGCAAGATTTTCTTTGGTCTTGACATGACTGATCACAATATCCTCTCGACCAACATGATCACGAAGGACATGATGTCTGATCTCAATATGCTTGGTGAGAGAGTGCTACACAGGATTGTGTGCAATTTTTATCGCACTCTCATTGTCGCACAGTAGAGGAACCTTCTTGACCTTGACGCCATAATCCTTCAGAGTTTGATTCATCCACAACAACTGAGTGCAACAAGCGCCAACAGTAATATATCCAGCCTCAGCCGTAGACAATGAGACATAATTCTGCTACCTTGATGACCAACATACCAAAGATCTACCAAGGAAATGGCATGTCCCCGAAGTAGATTTCCTGTCAACCCGGTCACTTGCATAATCTGTCTGAATATCCAATGAGCTCAAACTGTGCTCCCTTAGGATACCACAAACCTAAGGGGGGGGTGTAAGCCAAATATCTCAGAATACCTTGACCGCTTGGCGATGTGATTCTTTCAATGCAGCTTGGAAACAAGCACACATACAAACACTCAACATAATGTCAGGTTTAGATGCATGATTGCTTGTATCTGCGTTGGTATTTCCCCAAAGAGGGGAGGATGATGCAGCACAACAACGGTAAGTATTTCCCTCAGTTATGAAACCAAGGTTATCAATCTAGTAAGAGAACCAAGCAACACTATGTAAGCGGTACCTACACACAAATAACAAATACTTGCAACCCAACGCGTAAGAGGGGTTGTCAATCCCTCCTTGGTATTGAGATAGATTAACTTGTATGAGATTGGATAAATAGATCGGACAAAACACAAAATAAAATAAATAAAGAAAAAGTGCCGCAAGGTATTTTTGGGTTTTTGGAATGATAGATATGAAAACAATATGATAAAAGATAGACCCGGAGGCCGTAGATTTCACTAGTGGCTTCTCTCGAGAAAATAGCATACGGTGGGTAAACAAATTACTGTTGGGCAATTGATAGAAGAGCAAATAATTATGATGATATCCAAGGCAATGATCATGTATATAGGCATCAGGTCCAAGATTAGTAGACCGACTCCTGCCTGCATCTACTACTATTACTCCACACATCGACCGCTATCCAGCATGCATCTAGTGTATTAAGTTCATGGAGAAACGGAGTAATGCAATAAGAACGATGACATGATGTAGACAAGACCTATTCATGTAGGAATAGACCCCATCTTTTTATCCTTAATAGCAATGATACATGCATGCGTCGCTACCCCTTCTGTCACTGGGTGAGGACACCGCAAGATTGAACCAATCACAAAGCACCTCTTCCCATTGCAAGAAAAATCAATCTAGTTGGCCAAACCAAACCAAAGTTTCGGAGAAGAAATACGAGGCTATAACAATCATGCATATAAGAGATCAAAGAAAACTCAAATAATATTCATAGATAGAACTGATCATAAACTCGCAATTCATCGGATCCCAATAAACACACCACAAAAAGTCATTACATCAAATAGATTGTGGCACCCCGGCTCAGAGAGACCGGAACACCCCGTATTCCAGCCCAGAGATCAAGTCTTCTGGAATACGGCACTGCTTGGCATAGAACAAATCAGCTCTTTATTACAATCGATATGGATACAAGGGCTCCGATATAACAGAGAATTACATCGGCACGGCGACGCTACGCCTACCAAGGTTGCTCTATGCTAGCAGCAGAACAACACATAGCAGCGGAATAACTTCTAGCAGTGGAACAATGACGACAGCGATGGACTCCACTCCGCAGGGACTCTGGCTAGAACGCTTATCCTAGCTCGCAAACTCAAGATCCTTGGCAATCAATCAATCATGGCATGACCTGCAAACTGGCATGACACGCCAGGTGAGTACTTTGAATGTACTCGCAAGCTCACAGCAACCAAAGCAATCAAGACAAACAACAACATGGCAATTACAGGTTATTTAGCAAGGATGAACATGATACAGCTAGGATAGTATGAACATGTCATGAACATAAGAACATGATGATACTAGCATGCAACATGTTAACAATATCATGCACCAACTTACTCTGCTCGGGGTTACCTCGTAACCACCACATGAATCACTTACCATCATGGTCATTACACGATCACCTCAGGATCAAATCAAGCTTAGTATTAACAATACCGTAGTAATCATTACATGACCACAAGGAGCCTTATCTTTACCCATGATTATCGCATAACACCACAAATATCAACCAGCTTCGGTATCGACGTTACCACTGTGATCCTCTCCCGATCACATAAAGATCAACCAACTTCTTTCCTCATCGAACCGGGGTTATTATTATACAGGTTATTATTACTGTTGACCCATAGTGTGACCTACGAACTTGGCCCATATCCGCGGGCGCGGCTATCGATAGATTATACACTCTGCAGAGGTTAGTACATTGTACGCACACTATAGAACCCAAGGCCTCATGCTCCCATTCGGGTGGACCAACGGCGTTCAGACAAAACCAATCTATTGCATGACACTCTCCCGGCCACTCCGACAAACTCCCCTTTGGGCTAAGTCATGGGTGGCCTCGATGTCACCTCGTGACACCCAACGGCCACCGTCGTGGGAAAACTAAAACGGTCCCAAACGGGGACAATGGTATACCATACAACAACGGGCACACAAGGCTTATGGCCACCTACCTGATCAGGGTAGCGTGCGCACATAACCTTTCCTCGTTGGCGGCACCGGCGAGAGGCATGACAATAGACCCAGTTAGGACCCCCCATAAGGCAAGTGTGGCTGCACTGGTCAGCTCGATTTGATGGCACTATGACTCAGCCAACAGGTGTTCAAGTTCTATTAATATCCGATTAAACTTGAAGAGAAATGAGTTGAGTCATATTAAAATAACATGATGTAAATGAACATGATAACAACATGAACACGAATGTGAAGCATAGCCATATGTATATCAACAGCAAATCATTCTTCTACTGTATGCAACAGAACATGGCATAGCGATGATCATGCATACACATATACTTTTCATAACTGACAATAATCATGCATCAGATGAACATCACTATCACTAGCATGACATAAATATCAGCATGAAATACGAGAACAATACTACTAGCAAGTAACCATATAACTAACAAAGTGCATAAAAGCATAGCATGATGAAAAGCAGGGATCCACAAGCATAACCGAAACAGCAATGTCAGTAGTAAATGAACATACATTTATTAAACATTCAAGAAGAAACCATGGCTACCGCAAATCCATCATGCAAGTGGCTGTCGTGGCTTGTTGGGGGATGAAGAATACTCTGGGAAGAAGTACGGTGAAGTCGCGGAACAATTCGCCGGAAAAGATTCTCTCTCGGAGGGGGCTAGATAAGGGAAAGGGTGAAATGGTCATTTCCAGTATGTGAACACATAGTGAAAATGGCACCAATAGAACGGGCTCGATGAGATGAAGACGTGGGCTTTGGAATCACCTGATTCGGAGTTATGGTTGCGAAGATACGGACGGAAGAAGATTAGGGACTAATCTGTGAAAATATCTTCACCAACAGGTCCCTGGAGGCTGAAAACAGAAAGCGCATTTGGATGAAATACATCTTCTGTAAAAGAAAGCGCACTTTAGCCACAGAGAAAGAAGAATACGTTTCCCTTAACCGAAAGCAGATTCTCAGAAATGCGTCTCCACTTACGCTGACTAGACCGAGGCTCTGGTCGCTTACAGGTGGGGTCCACTAGGCCTTTCTCTCTCCTCCTCCTCTCTTTCTTCTACCTCCCGACGGGGCGCGACAGAGGGGCAGGGGAGGCCGTGGTCGGGGCTGGCCCCCGGTGCCTCCGGCCGATGGAAGGGCACCGACGAGTGCGGGGGAAGTTGCCGCCTCTGATCAGGCGAAGCACGGGCGCCGGGGAAGGAGCAGGGCGGCGGCAGCTAAAGGCAACAGAGAGCAGGGGACGGCGGCGATGGTGGAGATGGGCGTGGGGCTTTGGTGGCTTCGGCGGCGAGCTGAGGGGAGGGGGAGAGTCTCCGAAGTGAGGGTATTCTAGTGGAGAGGAAAGGAGGAGGGGAGGGGCTCTGCTTAGCTCGAATTTGAGCAGAGCTCCGCGGTGGCCATGACGGACGGAGGGTGAACAGGGGCAAGGTGGGGCAGCTCCGGTGGGCGGGGAAGGCAGGGGAGGGAGCTGCGAGCTTCGGAGGACCTCGGGCGTGCTACTTATAGCCACGGGGAGGCTCGGGAGCGCTCGAGAAGCTCCGGCCGACCAGACAATGGAGGAGCAGAGAGCTATGCGGCACGGGCGAGCTCGAAAGTGACGCAACGGCGACGGGATAGGAGAGTCCAGCAGAGGGTAAATGACTGCACGGTCATGGGGCAGCTACCAGACATGGAGAGGACTCGAGAAGAGGAGGTAGCGGACGAACACAGCGCCACGGTTTGCCAGAGTGCGTGGACGTGCATGCCGGCCACGCGGTTACCACGTGAACAGGCGCATGCGGTTGCACCCTGGCCGGCCGACCATGTCCGCTCGGTAGATCATTCACCAGAGAGGGCCAACAAGCAAAGAAACAAGAACAGAGATGCAGGAGGTGACTAGAGGGAGCTGGGAGACAAGGCTACGGCAATGTGCTTGAAGTGAACTGAGAGAGATTGAGCAGTATATAAACTCTGATCTTTCCCTGAGTGTGATCACTCACTAGGATGAGCATCTCTGAATTTTTTTAGCTCACTAGGATGAAGATAAATGGCACTTGTTGTAGAAAGTGCCCCACTGGTCAGAAAGACAAAGCATGAAGTAGCACTCACATAGTTGATTGGATTGAGCTTAAATTTGGTTTAGATGAGTTATTTGTGCATATGAAGCGACTGTAAAAGTTTTATACTATTTTAAAATATAAAAATGGTACTTTCTTCACAATGTAGCTCTCTGGACAGAATCTTAGAAAAATTGTAGAGGGAAAATGGCTCGACAAAATGAGCCCAAATTTGGTGGAGAGGGTTTATGTGGGTAGGATCATGTCCTGGTAAAGTTTCATAAAGAATGAAGCAATAAAAAATATAGTTGCTTCACAACCTGAATATCTGACCAGAAACCAAAATTTGATGCTGAACTCACATAGAGTGATGACATGAGCTAAAATTTGGAGGAGAGTCATTATTTAGGTATATGAAGGACCTTGCAAAATTTCAACTCATTTGGATATGCCTAGCTTGCACTTCCTTCACAAGGCCTCTGTTTGAACAGAAACTTTGAAAAATTGCTCAGGAATATTTACTAGGCAAATAGAGCTGAATTTTGACATGAGGCAATGATATGGATAGTAAAGAGTGTCCAAAATTTTTGGGGTCAAGAAAGCAAAGATAAATAGGACTTCCTTCACACAGTGCCATTTAGGGCAGAATAAGAAAAGGAATATTTATGCATTATTTTTGAACCCTTGAAAGATTTGTCCCAAAGGATTTATGATAATTTTGTGGGAGTTAAAAACATGACAGAAAGGTAGGTTGCTTCACAACCTAGGGCAAAAAGGATTATTCCTTTAATAGAAAAAGTAATCGTCCCAATAAAAAGAATATTGGGATTGGGCTAAGATGAAAATGGCAAGGTCTTGAGATGGAATTGAGGATGACAAGCCACTAGGGAACCTAGGAAGATATGATCTTCCCAAGTTTTAGGATCACAGAGCCACGGAAAAGCAAATCAAAGCAATAATCTCAAGCAAATCAAAAGAAAAAGAAAAGACCAAAATCCAGGGTGTTACATAGATCTCCAAGAACATCGAGGAGAACATTGTATTGAGAATAAAAAAGAGAGAAGAAGCCATATAGCTATTGCCTACGGATCCGTAGGTCTGTGATGAACTACTCACGCATCATCGGAGGAGCACCAATGAGGATGATGAACCCCTCCGTGATCGTGTTCCCCTCCGGCAAGGTGCCGAAATAGGGCTCTAGATTGGATCTCGTGGTTCTGGAACTTGCGGCGGCTGGAATTGTGTTTCGTCGACTCCCCTAGGGTTTTTGAAATATTTGGGTATTTATAGAGCTGAGAGGTGGTGGAAAGGACTCCCATGGGCCCCACTACCCACCTGGGCACGCCTGGGGCCTCTGGCACACCCTGGTGTCTTGTGGGCCCCATGGGCCTCCCCTCGTGCACTTCCTTGGCTCCCAAGTTGTCTTCTGGGCAGAAAAAATCTCCAAAAAGTTTCGCTGCGTTTGGGCTCCGTTTGATATGGATATTCTACGAAGTAAAAAAAAGCAAAAAACAGCAACTGACACTAGGCACTATGTCAATAGGCTAGTCCCAAAAAATGATATAAAGTTGCTATAAAATGAATATAAAACATCCAAGAATGATAATATAACAGCATGGAACAATAAAAAATTATAGATACGTTGGAGACGTATCAGCATCCCCAAGCTTAATTCCTACTCGTCCTCGAGTAGGTAAATGATAAAAACAGAATTTTTGATGTGGAATGCTGCCTAACATGTTCATCACATATTCTTTTCTTTTGTAGCATGGACATTTGGACTTTTAGATGATTCAAAGCAATAGTCTATATTTGACATGAAGATTCCAATACTCAAGCATATCAACAAGCAACCATGTCTTTCAAAATATCAACACTAAAGAAAGTTATCCCTAGCCCATCATGCTCAATCATTGATCCATTCATGAAATGTAACACCCCCAGTGGTTAGCCACAGTAATTCCATTTTGATAATGCCAAGTCAGCATGATTAACAGCGCATGATCATCATTTGCATCATAATGCATTTCAACTCCTAAGTCAAAATCCAAATTAAATTAAAGTGGCAAAATAAAAGTTGTTCAAACCAGAAACTAAAATGTTAAATAAATAACAAATATTCCAGAGACTATTCAAAAATTGAAACCAACATCATTGGAGTTGGATAAGTGACTCAGTCATCCTCAAACAGTGGCTGAATGCGATAATTAATAACCTTTTATTTAATCTAAATTAAATATGAAATTATGTTTTGCCCAAACTAGTTTTTGGAGATAGAGTATAATGCACTGTGATTTATGGGCTAGGTCTCATATTTTACAAAAGTCATTTTGAGGCCTCACAATTTACAAAACAGAGAATAGGAATAAAGAAAAGAAAAGAGAAAAGAAAAGAAAAAAGGGAAAAGAACCCCCGCTTCCCCCCCCCCCCCCATTGGGCCTCGACCCAGCTGGCCCAGTCGGCCACCCCACCAGGCCGGCCCACCTCTGGCCTATAACTCCCCAGCCGAAACCCTAACCCCCGATCCCCACTCCCCCCCCCTCGCTCTCCTCCTCTCCCCCCCCCCCATTTCTGGATCGGGCCGAGCCCCTCCTCGCCTCCGCTCGCGCTCGTCGCTTGACGCGCGCTGCCCGAGCCCCACGCCCGACGCCGCCGCCGACCGCGCCCCGTCATCCGCATCGCCATCATCCTCAAAGACAAAGCATGAAGTAGCACTCACATAGTTGATTGGATTGAGCTTAAATTTGGTTTAGATGAGTTATTTGTGCATATGAAGCGACTGTAAAAGTTTTATACTATTTTAAAATATAAAAATGGTACTTTCTTCACAATGTAGCTCTCTGGACAGAATCTTAGAAAAATTGTAGAGGGAAAATGGCTCGACAAAATGAGCCCAAATTTGGTGGAGAGGGTTTATGTGGGTAGGATCATGTCCTGGTAAAGTTTCATAAAGAATGAAGCAATAAAAAATATAGTTGCTTCACAACCTGAATATCTGACCAGAAACCAAAATTTGATGCTGAACTCACATAGAGTGATGACATGAGCTAAAATTTGGAGGAGAGTCATTATTTAGGTATATGAAGGACCTTGCAAAATTTCAACTCATTTGGATATGCCTAGCTTGCACTTCCTTCACAAGGCCTCTGTTTGAACAGAAACTTTGAAAAATTGCTCAGGAATATTTACTAGGCAAATAGAGCTGAATTTTGACATGAGGCAATGATATGGATAGTAAAGAGTGTCCAAAATTTTTGGGGTCAAGAAAGCAAAGATAAATAGGACTTCCTTCACACAGTGCCATTTAGGGCAGAATAAGAAAAGGAATATTTATGCATTATTTTTGAACCCTTGAAAGATTTGTCCCAAAGGATTTATGATAATTTTGTGGGAGTTAAAAACATGACAGAAAGGTAGGTTGCTTCACAACCTAGGGCAAAAAGGATTATTCCTTTAATAGAAAAAGTAATCGTCCCAATAAAAAGAATATTGGGATTGGGCTAAGATGAAAATGGCAAGGTCTTGAGATGGAATTGAGGATGACAAGCCACTAGGGAACCTAGGAAGATATGATCTTCCCAAGTTTTAGGATCACAGAGCCACGGAAAAGCAAATCAAAGCAATAATCTCAAGCAAATCAAAAGAAAAAGAAAAGACCAAAATCCAGGGTGTTACATAGATCTCCAAGAACATCGAGGAGAACATTGTATTGAGAATAAAAAAGAGAGAAGAAGCCATATAGCTATTGCCTACGGATCCGTAGGTCTGTGATGAACTACTCACGCATCATCGGAGGAGCACCAATGAGGATGATGAACCCCTCCGTGATCGTGTTCCCCTCCGGCAAGGTGCCGAAATAGGGCTCTAGATTGGATCTCGTGGTTCTGGAACTTGCGGCGGCTGGAATTGTGTTTCGTCGACTCCCCTAGGGTTTTTGAAATATTTGGGTATTTATAGAGCTGAGAGGTGGTGGAAAGGACTCCCATGGGCCCCACTACCCACCTGGGCACGCCTGGGGCCTCTGGCACACCCTGGTGTCTTGTGGGCCCCATGGGCCTCCCCTCGTGCACTTCCTTGGCTCCCAAGTTGTCTTCTGGGCAGAAAAAATCTCCAAAAAGTTTCGCTGCGTTTGGGCTCCGTTTGATATGGATATTCTACGAAGTAAAAAAAAGCAAAAAACAGCAACTGACACTAGGCACTATGTCAATAGGCTAGTCCCAAAAAATGATATAAAGTTGCTATAAAATGAATATAAAACATCCAAGAATGATAATATAACAGCATGGAACAATAAAAAATTATAGATACGTTGGAGACGTATCAGCATCCCCAAGCTTAATTCCTACTCGTCCTCGAGTAGGTAAATGATAAAAACAGAATTTTTGATGTGGAATGCTGCCTAACATGTTCATCACATATTCTTTTCTTTTGTAGCATGGACATTTGGACTTTTAGATGATTCAAAGCAATAGTCTATATTTGACATGAAGATTCCAATACTCAAGCATATCAACAAGCAACCATGTCTTTCAAAATATCAACACTAAAGAAAGTTATCCCTAGCCCATCATGCTCAATCATTGATCCATTCATGAAATGTAACACCCCCAGTGGTTAGCCACAGTAATTCCATTTTGATAATGCCAAGTCAGCATGATTAACAGCGCATGATCATCATTTGCATCATAATGCATTTCAACTCCTAAGTCAAAATCCAAATTAAATTAAAGTGGCAAAATAAAAGTTGTTCAAACCAGAAACTAAAATGTTAAATAAATAACAAATATTCCAGAGACTATT
>CM022297.1:77071044-77166044 GCA_011799875.1 Thinopyrum elongatum
GCAGGGGATCAGGCGGCGAGGCGCGAGGAGCCGGTCGGGGAGGAGGCGAGGATGATGGCGATGCGGATGAACGGGCGCGGTCGTGCGGCGTCGGCGTGGGGCTCGGCAGCGCGCGTCAAGCGACGAGCGCGAGCGGAGGCGAGGAGGGGCTCGGCCCGATCCAAATGGATCGGGGGGGGAGAGAGGAGAGGAGGGGGGGGAGTGGGGATCGGGGTGGGTGGGGTAGGTGTTTCTGGCTGGGGGAGTTATAGGCCAGAGGGTGGCCGGCCTGGTGGGTGTGCCGACTGGGCCAGCTGGGTCGAGGCCCAATGGGGGGGGGGGGAAGCGGGGTTCTTTTCCCTTTTTTCTTTTCTTTTCTCTCTTTTCTTTTCTTTATTCCTATTCTCTGTTTTGTAAATTGTGAGGCCTCAAAATGACTTTTGTAAAAATGAGACCTAGCCCATAAATCACAGTGCATTATACCTATCTCCAAAAACTAGTTTGGGCAAAACTAATTTCATATTAATTTAGATTAATAAAAGGTTATTAATTATCGCATTCAGCCACTGTTTAGGATGACTGAGTCACTTATCCAACTCCAATGATGTTGGTTTCAATTTTTGAATAGTCTCTGGAATATTTGTTATTTATTTAACATTTTAGTTTCTGGTTTGAACAACTTTTATTTTGCCACTTTAATTTAATTTGGATTTTGACTTAGGAGTTGAAATGCATTATGATGCAAATGATGATCATGCGCTGTTAATCATGCTGACTTGGCATTATCAAAATGGAATTACTGTGGCTAACCACTGGGGGTGTTACATTTCATGAATGGATCAATGATTGAGCATGATGGGCTAGGGATAACTTTCTTTAGTGTTGATATTTTGAAAGACATGGTTGCTTGTTATATGCTTGAGTATTGGAATCTTCATGTCAAATATAGACTATTGCTTTGAATCATCTAAAAGTCCAAATGTCCATGCTACAAAAGAAAAGAATATGTGATGAACATGTTAGGCAGCATTCCACATCAAAAATTCTGTTTTTATCATTTACCTACTCGAGGACGAGTAGGAATTAAGCTTGGGGATGCTGATACGTCTCCAACGTATCTATAATTTTTTATTGTTCCATGCTGTTATATTATCATTCTTGGATGTTTTTATATTCATTTTATAGCCTTTATATCATTTTTTGGGACTAGCCTATTGACATAGTCCTAGTGTCGTTTCTGTTTTTTCTTTTTTTTACTTCGTAGAATATCCATATCAACGGAGCCCAAACGCAGCGAAATTTTTGAGATTTTTTTCTGCCCAGAAGACAACTTGGGAGCCAAGGAAGTGCACGAGGGAGGCCCATGGGGCCCACAAGACACCAGGGTGTGCCAGAGGCCCCGGCGTCCCAGGTGGGTGGGGCCCATGGGAGTCCTTTCCACCACCTCTCAGCTCTATAAATACCCAAATATTTCAAAAACCCTAGGGGAGTCGACGAAACACAATTCCAGCCCGCAAGTTCCAGAACCACGAGATCCAATCTAGACCTATTTCGGCACCTTGCCGAGGGGAACACGATCACGGAGGTTCATCATCCTCATTGGTGCTCCTCCGATGATGCGTGAGTAGTTCATCACAGACCTACGATCCGTAGGCAATAGCTATATGGCTTCTTCTCTCTTTTTTTATTCTCAATACAATGTTCTCCTCGATGTTCTTGGAGATCTATGTAACACCCTGGATTTTGGTCTTTCTTTTTCTTTTGATTTGCTTGAGATTATGTTTCTTTGATTTGCTTTTCCGTGGCTCTGTGATCCTAAAACTTGGGAAGATCATATCTTCCTAGGTTCCCTAGTGGCTTGTCATCCTCAATTCCATCTCAAGACCTTGCCATTTTCATCTTACCCATCCCAATATTCTTTTTATTGGGACGATTACTTTTTCTATTAAAGAATAATCCTTTTTGCCCTAGGTTGTGAAGCAACCTACCTTTCTGTCATGTTTTTAACTCCCACAAAATTATCATAAATCCTTTGGGACAAATCTTTCAAGGGTTCAAAAATAATGCATAAATATTCCTTTTCTTATTCTGCCCTAAATGGCACTGTGTGAAGAAGTCCTATTACTTTTGCTTCTTGACCCCAAAATTTTGGACACTCTTTACTATCCTATCATTGCCTCATTCAAAATTCAGCTCTATTTGCCTAGTAAATATTCCTGAGCAATTTTTCAAAGTTTCTGTTCAACAGAGGCCTTGTGAAGGAAGTGCAGCTAGGCATATCCAAATGAGTTGAAATTTTGCAAGGTCCTTCATATACCTAAATAATGACTCTCCTCCAAATTTTAGCTCATGTCATCACTCTATGTGAGTTCATCACAATTTTGGTTTCTGGTCAGATATTCAGGTTGTGAAGCAACTATATTTTTTATTGCTTCATTCTTTATAAACTTTACCAGGACATGATCCTACCCACATAACCCTCTCCACCAAATTTGGGCTCATTTTGTCGAGCCATTTTCCCTCTACAATTTTTCTAAGATTCTGTCCAGAGAGCTACATTGTGAAGAAAGTACCATTTTTTATATTTTAAAATAGTATAAAACTTTTACAGTCGCTTCATATGCCACAATAACTCATCTAAACCAATTTTAAGCTCAATCCAATCAACTATGTGAGTGCTACTTCATGCTTTCTTTTCTGACCATTGGGGACTTTCTACAACAAGTGCCATTTATCTTCATCCTAGTGAGCTAAAAAAATTCAGAGTGCTCATCCTATTGAGTGATCACACTCAGGGAAAGATCAGAGTTTATATACTGCTCAATCTCTCTCAGTTCACTTCAAGCACATTCGTAGCCTTGTCTCCCAGCTCCTCTAGTCACCTCCTGCATCTCTGTTCTTGTTTCTTTGCTTGTTGGCCCTCTCTGTGAAGGATCTACCGAGCGGACATGGTCGGGCCGGCCAGGGTGCAACCGCATGCGCCTGTTCACGTGGTAACCGCGTGGCCGGCATGCACGTCCACGCACTCTGGCAAACCGTGGCGCTGTGTTCGTCCGCTACCTCCTCTTCTCGAGTCCTCTCCATGTCTGGTAGCTGCCCCATGACCGTGCAGTCATTTACCCTCGCGTGGACTCTCCTATCCCGTCGCCGTTGCGTCACTTTCGAGCTCGCCCGTGCCGCATACTCTCTGCTCCTCCATTGTCTGGTCGCCGGAGCTTCTCGACGCTCCCGAGCCTCCCTGGCTATAAGTAGCACGCCCGAGTTCCTCCGAAGCTCGCAGCTCCCTCCCCTGCTCCCCCGCCCACCGGGCTGCCCCACCTTGCCCCTGTTCACCCTCCGTCCTCATGGCCACCGCGGAGCTCTGCTCAAATTCGAGCTAAGCAGAGCCCCTCCCCTCCTCCTTTCCTCTCCACTAAATACCCTCACTTCGGAGCCTCTCCCCCTCCCCTCAGCTCGCCGCCGAAGCCACCAAAGCCCCACGCCCATCTCCACCATCGCCCCGCCGTCCCTGCTCTCTGTTGCCTTAGCTGCCGCCGCCTGCTCCTTCCCCGGCGCCCGTTGCTTCGCCTGATCAGAGCGGCAACTTCCCCCGCACTCGTCGGTGCCCTTCCATCGGCCGGAGGCACCGGGGGCCAGCCCGACCACGGCCTCCCCTGCCCCTCTGTCGCGCCCCGTCGGGAGGTAGAAGAAAGAGAGGGGGGAGGAGGAGAGAAAGGCCTAGTGGACCCCACCTTAAGGCGACCAGAGCCTCGGTCTAGTCAGCGTAAGTGGAGACGCATTTCTGAGAATCTGCTTTCGGTTAAGGGAAACGATTTCTTCTTTCTCTGTGGCTAAAGTGCGCTTTCTTTTCAGAAGATGTATTTCATCCAATGCCTTTCGTTTTCAGCCTCCAGGGACCTGTTGGTGAAGATATTTTCACAGATTAGTCCCTAATCTTCTTCCGTCCGTATCTTCGCAACCATAACTCCGAATCAGGTGTCCAAAGCCCACGTCTTCATCTCATCGAGCCCGTTCTAATTGGTGCCATTTTCACTATGTGTTCACATCCTGGAAATGACCATTTCACCCTTCCCTTATCTAGCCCCCTCCGAGAGAGAATCTTTTCCGGCGAATTGTTCCGCGACTTCACCGTACTTCTTCCCAGAGTTTCTTCATCCCCCAACAAGCCACGACAGCCACTTGCATGATGGATTTGCGGTAGCCATGGTTTCTTCTTGAATGTTTAATAAATGTATGTTCATTTACTACTGACATTGCTGTTTCGGTTATGCTTGTGGATCCCTGCTTTTCATCATGCTATGCTTTATGCACTTTGTTAGTTTTGGTTACTTGCTGTAGTATTGTTCCGTATTTCATGCTGATATTTATGTCATGCTAGTGATATGTGATGTTCATCTGATGCATGATTATTGTCAGTTTATGAAAAGTATATGTGTATGCATGATCATCGTATGCCATGTTCTGTTGCATACAGTAGAAGAATGATTTGCTGTTGATATACATATGCTATGCTTCACATTCGTGTTCATGTTGTTATCATGTTCATTTACATCATGTTATTTTAATATGACTCAACTCATTTCTCTTCAAGTTTAATCGGATATTAAGAACTTGAACACCTGTTGGCTGAGTCATAGTGCCATCAAATCGAGCTGACCAGTGCAGCCACACTTGCCTTATGGGGGGTCCTAACTGGGTCTATTGTCATGCCTCTCGCCGGTGCCCGCAACGAGAACGAGAAGGTTATGTGCGCACGCTACCCGGATCAGGTATGCCATAAGCCTTGTGTGCCCGTTGTTGTATGGTATACCATTGTCCCCTTTTGGGACCGTTTTAGTTTCCCCACGACGGTGGCCGTTGGGTGTCAGCGAGGTGACATCGAGGCCACCCATGACTTAGCCCAAGGGAGTTTGTCGGAGTGGCCGGGAGAGTGTCATGCAATAGATTGGTTTTGTCTGAACGCCGTTGGTCCACCCGAATGGAGCATGAGGCCTTGGGTTCATAGTGTGCGTACAATGTACCTAACTCGCAGAGTGTATAATCTATCGATAGCCGCCCCGCGGTATGGGCCAAGTTCGTAGGTCACCTATGGTCAACAGTAAAATAACCTGTATAATAATACCCCGGTTCGATAGGAAAAGAAGTTGGTTGATCTTTATGTGATCGGAGAGGATCACAGTGGTAACGTCGATACCGAAGCTGGTTGATATTTGTGGTGTTATGCGATAATCATGGGTAAAGATAGGGCTCCTTGTGGTCATGTAATGATTACTACGGTATTGTTAATACTAAGCTTGATTTGATCCTGAGGTGATCGTGTAATGACCATGATGGTAAGTGATTCATGTGGTGGTTACGAGGTAACCCGCGCAGAGTAAGTTGGTGCATTATATTGTTTAACATGTTGCATGCTAGTATCATCATGTTCTTTAGTTCATGACATGTTCATACTATCCTAGCTGTTCATGTTCATCCTTGCTAAATAACCTGTAATTGCCATGTTGTTTTGTCTTGATTGCTTTGGTTGCTGTTGAGCTTGCAGTACATTCAAAGTACTCACTGGCGTGTCATGCCAGTTTGCAGGTCATGCCATATTGATTGATTGCCAAGGATCTTGAGTTTGCGAGCTAGATAGCGTTCTGCCAGAGTCCCTGCGGAGTGGAGTCCACGCTGTCGTCATTGTTCCATGCTAGAAGTTATTCCGCTGCTATTGTTGTTCTGCTGCTAGCATAGACAACCTTGGTAGCGTAGCGTCGCCGTGCCGATGTAATTCTCTGTTAATCAGCCCTTGTATCCATATCGATTGTAATAAGAGCTGATTTGTTCTATGCCAAGCATCGTATTCCAGAAGACTTGATCTCTGGGCTGGAATACGGTGTTCCGGTCTCTCTGAGCCGGGTGGCCACAATCTATTTGATGTAATGACTTTTGTGGTGTGTTTATTTGGGATCCGATGAATTGCGAGTTTATGATCAGTTCTATCTATGAATATTATTTGAGTTTCTCTTGATCTCTTATATGCATGATTGTTATAGCCTCGTATTTCTTCTCCGAAACTTTGGTTTGGTTTGGCAACTAGATTGATTTTTCTTGCAATGGGAAGAGTGCTTTGTGATTGGTTCAATCTTGGCGGTGTCCTCACCCAGTGACAGAAGGGGTAGCGACGCATGCATGTATCATTGCTATTAAGGATAAAAGATGGGTCTATTCCTACAGAATAGGTCTTGTCTACACATGTCATCGTTCTTATTGCATTACTACTCTCTCTTCTCCATGAACTTAATACACTAGATCATGCTGGATAGCGGTCGATGTGTGGAGTATAGTAGTAATGCAGGCAGGAGTCGGTCTACTAATCTTGGACCTGATGCCTATAATATCGTATACCTTACTTTGACTATCATTCATAATTATGCTATCTCTTCATCATGCCCAACAGTATTGTTTACCCACGTATGCTATTTTCCGAGAGAACCACTAGTGAAATCTACGGCTTCCGGGTCTATCTTTTATCATATTGTTTTCATATCTATCATTCCAAAACCCAAAATACCTTGCGGCACTTTTTCTTTATTTATTTTATTTGTTTTTGTCCGATCTATTTATCCAATCTCATACAAGTTAATCTATCTCAATACCAAGGAGGGATTGACAACCCTCTTACGCGTTGGGTTGCAAGTATTGTATTTGTGTGTAGGTACTGACGCTTGTTTACATAGTGTTGCTTTGGTTCTCTTATAATTGATAAACCTTGGTTTCATAACTGAGGGAAATACTTACCTTGTTGTGCTGCCATCATCTCCCCTCTCTTGGGGAAATACCAACGCAGATACAAGCAATCATGCATCTAAACCTGACATTATGTTGAGTGTTTGTATGTGTGCTTGTTTCCAAGCTGCATTGAAAGAATCACATCGCCGACGGTCAAGGTATTCTGAGATATTTGGCTTACACCCCCCCCCTTAGTTTGTGGTATCCTAAGGGGCACATTTGAGCTCATTGGATATTCAGACATTATGCAAGTGACCGGGTTGACAGGAAATCTACTTCGGGGACATGCCATTCCTCTTGGTAGATCTTTGGTATGTTGGTCATCAAGGTAGCAGAATTATGTCTCATTTTCTACGGACTAGGCTGGATATATTACTGTTGGCGCTTGTTGCACTCAGTTGTTGTGGATGAATCAAACTCTGAAGGATTATGCGTCAAGGTCAAGAAGTTCCTCTACTGTGCGACAATGAGAGTGCGATAAAAATTGCACACAATCCTGTGTAGCACTCTCACCAAGCATATTGAGATCAGACATCATGTCCTTCGTGATCATGTTGGTCAGAGAGATATTGTGATCGCTCATGTCAAGACCAAAGAAAATCTTGCTGATATCTCACCAAGCCTCTCGATGAGAAAAGATTCTAGTGTACATGTACAGTGGGCTAAATATCCTAGATTCCGTAAACATGCAGTAAGCTGGACTCGGCACCCGTACCAACACTCCACACACATCTTAGAAGAAAGGGTGCATAACACTCGAAGAGTTAAAATGTCTCAAATGAATTTCTTCTTTCTGAGAGGTGAATACATAACGAAGAAATAAACTAACTAAGTGCCATATTATTGTGCAACACTTGGGGCATACAATTCTTATACAGTGGGTCACGCCACCGCATTTTCTTCATTGAATTGTCTTTTGTTTTGAAGTTTTTTGTGGTAGTCCGAATGTATTCACTCATAGTTTTTCTCTCGGTGTTTTGTGTTTCTTCTTCGACTGAGTGAAATACCTAGGACCCTGTTTTCTCTCCTATCTACCTCTCCTAGTCTATGTTGTTCTGTTATGGATGCACAATTCATCCGTAACGAAACTTATCTGGTGTCCTTAACCACGATTTGTTTTGGTCTAAACTTATCCATTTTGGCGAAAGCCATCCCAAAATTTGGGGTTTCCGTCCAGTCAGGACCATGTCTTTGATACAGTTGCCACATGTGTTCCAACACAACCATATAATCTGTGTCGTTGAATCGCAAAGTCCTCTGACTGTGGCCGTCCGATCAGATTCATCGGGTGCGGTTTTTCCTCTCCGCATATAAATACTCGCCGCCATGTCCACCTTCATTCACCTCGCCTCTCCTCCGCCATTGTCACCTCCCAAACCCTTTCTGTACTGCTCCACTCGAGCATGACAACACCGACCATCTTCGCTGCTTAGCTGTCTGCGCAAGAGATCACTCAAGTCCTTCCTCGCCACCGTGGGTCTTCTTCCTCCCGCCCGTCGTAGTGCTGCACACACCACTTAGCTAGGGTATGTGCAGCTCGAACTCGTGCTTCCTTCTTTCTGTTCGAGTTCATCCGTGGCAATTTTGTATGATTTTTACCGTATTTATCAGATCTTCACCGATAGGTTAAAAATCTATGGATGCGGTTGTAGTTGTTCATCACTCCTCTCAGTTCAGATCTAGGGTTTTGTGTTTTTGTCCTCGAGCAAATGGAATGCTTAGCACGTTACTATAGTACTTTCCTTCGAACCTACTAGTTCATTCTGTTCATTTCTTTCCTTCGAAACATGACTCAAAGTCTGACATCTTACTTCTTCGAAAAATGTGTTTCTCTCAAAATCTTCGCCGTGTGCATTCGTAACCCGTCCCCATTTTCCGTCGCAACTATTCTCGCTCACAGTAAATGCATTCTGTTGAAGATTCCGCCCAACCAAGTGGCCCCAATGACAAAAGAGAGATCTGTGTTTGGGTACTACTAATGAATCAAAAGCACCAAATGCTAAGGGCCCAACGGTAGGCCCATCTTCAAGCAAGCGCAAGAGAACTGACGGAGAAAAACAACCATACAAGAGAAACTGCTCTGAAGAAAAGAAAAAGGTGGCAGACAACCATACACACTAACACGCCTGAGTATATCTCTCATGACCGCTATGACACCTGTACCAAGGAGAAAACAAGCATGCAGAGACATGCGTCAGCAATGGACCTCGACGCCATTGGTGCAGAAGTGGTTCAACTATGATTTGTACATCCTCGGTTTGCTCAGAACTTTCTTTCCATCCACCATGGGTGACTGCCGGGAAATTTCATCTCATCACCTGCCAGGGTCCTACTGTGAGACCTCCTCCTCCCTCCAGATGCTGATGAATCTATCACTTCGCATACCTGCATCCTATCCCGATGAGCTTATTAAGTATCAGTGAAACGCCATCAAGAGAGCCAAAAGGCTGAACAGGAAAAGGCTCTTGAACAGGAAAACCTTCGCCTTCCAAAGATGTCGAGAAGAAAAAGGCTGAAGGAAAATCTGAAGGGCGCACTAAACGCACATGATCCCAGACTGTTGCTTCTTTGAAAGAAAAGTGCATCGAGAAAAAGAAAGGCTCAATGATGCGGCCTGAAACTGCGTCGGTATTTCCCCAAAGAGGAAGGGATGATGCAGTACAACTACAAAGGTATTTTCCTCCTTATGAAACCAAGGTATCAATCCAGTAGGAGAACCAAGAAACACCATGTAAACTTACCTGCACACAAGAACAAATCCTCCACACCCGACGCGTAAAGGAGTTGCCATCCCTCCTCGGTAAAAAGATGAATTGTTTTGTATGTGTATGGACAAATGATCTGAATAAATGCAAAATAAAAATGCAAATAAAAGTGCAGCAAAGTATTTTTGGGTTTTTAGAATAATATATCTGAAAACAGATGCGATGAAAGTAGATTGAAAGCAATATGATAAAGATAGACCCGGGGCCATAGGTTTCACTAGTGGCTTGTCCGAGAAAATAGCATACGATGGGTAAAAAATTACTGTTGGGCAATTGATAGAATATCGAAATAATTATGATGATATCCAAGGCATGATCAATATATAGGCATCATGTCCAAGATTAGTAAACCACTCCTGCCTGCATCTACTACATTACCCACACATCGACCACTATCCATCATGCATCTAGTGTATTAAGTTAATGGAGAACGAGTAATGCAATAAGAACGATGACATGATGTAGACAAGATCTATTCATGTAGGAATATACCCAATCTTGTTTATCCTTAATAGCAACGATACGTGCCTTGCTGCCCCTTCTGTCACTGGGAGAGGACACCGCAAGATCGAACCCATCACAAAGCACCTCTTCCCATGGCAAGAAAAATCGATCTAGCTGGCCTAACTAAACCAAAGATTCGAAGAAGAAATATGGGCTATAAATATCAGGCATATAAGAGATCGAAGAAAACTCAAATAATATTCATGGATATAGATCTGACCATAAACTCAAAGTTCACCGATCCCAAAAACACACCGAAAAAAGAGTTACATCAAATAGATCTCCAAGAACCATTGTATTGATAAGCAAAAAGAGAGAGGAATCCATCTAGCTACTACCTACGACCCTTAGGTCTATGGTGGACTACTCACGCATCATCGAAGAGACACCAAGAGGATGATGAACCCCTCCGTATGGTATTAGATTGGATCTCGTGGTTCTGGAACTTGTGGCGGCTGGAGAATTGTGTTTCGTCGACTCCCCTAGGGTTTCTGGAATATTTGGGAATTTATAGGGCGAAGAGACGATGCAGGAGACCTCCGTGGGGGCCACAACCCACCTGGGTGAGCCTGGGCCTCCTAACGCGCCCAGGTGTCTGTGTGGTCCCCATGGGGATCCCCCTCTGGTGCTTTCTTGGCCCCCAAGTGGTGTCTTCTGGTCCAAAAAAATCTGCAAAAAGTTTTGTTGCGTTTGGACTCCGTTTGGTACTGATTTATTCTGTGAATTAAAAAACAAGCAAAAAAACAGCAACTGGCACTGGGCACTATGTCAATAGGTTAGTCCCAAATGATATAAAGTTGCTATAAAAATGATTGTAAAACATCCAAGAATGATAATATAACAGCATGGAACAATAAAAAATTATAGATACGTTGGAGATGTATCGCATCCCCAAGCTTAATTCCTACTCGTCCTCGAGTAGGTTAATGATAAAACAGAATTTTTGATGTGGAATCCTGCGTAACATGTTCATCACATATTCTTTTCTTTTGTAGCATGGACATTTGGACTTTTGAGTGGTTCAAAGCAATAGTCTATATTTGACATGATAACTTCAATACTCAAGCATACCACAAGCAACCATGTCTTTCAAATATCAACACTAAAGAAAGTTATCCCTAGCCCATCTGCTCAATCATTGATCCATTCATGAAACACACTCGAATATTAGCTATATCCAATGCACAAGTATGATCATAGCGCTCCTCTAGTTGGTGCTTTCTAAGAGAAGATGGAGACTCAAATAAAATAAAAATTGCATAAAGTAAATAGATAGGCCTTCGCAGAGGCAAGTAGGGATTTGTAGAGGTGCAGAGCTCAACTTAAATTGAGAGATAATTTTTTTTGAGAGGCATGCTTTCACGTCAAGGAAAACGACCGAGTAATTCGCAACACTGTCCATAGTCTAGATATATCATAGGCAGTTCCCAAACAGGAAATAAAGTTTATTCCTTTTTCCACCATACTTTCACATCAGGGCTAGTCGTATCCATCGGTACCGTCCATACCAACACTTTCCACCGGAATTTATTATTTGACAACATAAGTAAATTTCTTTTTCATTTCGAGACTGGGCATCCTATTACCACCACTCTTGTGCAATGACAAGTGAATAAACACTCATCTTGAGAAAAAACACATCTAGCATGGAAAAATTGGCCACCGCCTGCCGCTTCATGAGGCGGCCGGCACACAAAAAGGAAATTCATTTTGAAAAAAATTAGAGTTGGCACATACAAATTTGCTCAGAACGGCACGGAAATACCGCATATAGGTAGGTATGGTGGATTCATTTGGCAAAAACTGGGTTTAAGGATTTTGGATGCACAAGTAGTTTCTACTTAGTACAATGGAGGCTAGCAAAAAGATTGCGAAGCAACCAACCAAGAAACAAAAATTCACATAAGCGAGCATTGAGCATAAATAACACCAGAATAATGCACCACAAGTAGGATGTAATTTCATTGCATAACTATTAACTTTCGCGCGTGCATAGGGAATCACAAACCTTAACACCCATATTTCTTACTAAGCATAATTACTCACCAACATGACTCATATATTACTATCATCATATCTCAAAACTATTACAAAGAATCAAGTTTTTTTGTCCAATGATCTTTATGAATTTTTTATTATATCCCTCTTGAATATCTATCACTGTTAGGACTAATTTCATAGTTGCAATTGCTTTTGACAACTCAAATAATCTAAGTGAAGACATGAGCATAAATTTTTCTTCTCTCAATAATATAAGTGAAGTATGAGAGAATTTCTTCAAAAAATTACCTAACTCTCAAATCAATCTAAGTGAAGCATGAGAGTCTTCTTCAAAAAAAAATTAGCACCACCGTGCTCAAAAGATATAAGTGAAGCACTAGAGCAATTCCATAGCTCAAAAATTTAAGTGAAGCATAAAGAACAATTCTAACAATCATAGCATAAATTGGCTCTCTCAAATAGGTGTGTCCAGCAAGGATACTTGTGACAAACTAAAAGAACAAACAAGCAAAACGCTTGCCTCCACCGCCGCGTCGGCCTTGCGCCGTTCGCGCCGCGCGCCCGTTGTCCGTCCACCGCGCACGCACGCACGCGCACCGCCCCACCGCGCTCGTCCGCGCTCGCTGGTGCCATCCCGCGCCCGAGCACGCGCTCGCGTGGCCTAGCGCGCGCCCGCACGTCGTCCGCTGCCCGCTGCCCGCTGCTCCGCCTTCCCTCCCGATGCGCCGCCCGGATCCGCTAACTGCGCCGCGCTCTGCCTCCGCGGCGAGCCACCCCGCGCGCATCGCCGCCTCCCCTGGCCCTGGCCGCCGGCGCCAGCGTGCGCCGTGCGTGCCCAGCACCCCTCGGGCACGCGCCCGTTCGGGCGCTCGCCTGCGCCCGACGCCCGCGCCCGCTGTGGCCGCATGGGCCTCCGACTATTGGGCCCCGCCCCATGTGTCTATGACACAGGGGCCCCACTGCCCAGGACGTTTAAAAAAAATAAAAAAATAAATAAATATTAATTAATTAATTAACTTAATTAATTCGGTTTAATTAATCTAATTAATTAATTAGTCTAATTAAACTGTAATTAACATAATCAAACCCTAATTAGCCTAATGTGAGTATGACAGGTGGGACCCACTGGTCCTGATGTCATGCTGACGTCAGCAGACACTGTTTCGGATAATGTTTATTTAATAAATTAAATAAATTCCAGAAATCAATAAAAACTTTAGAAAATCATATCTTTTAATCCGTAACTTCGATCCAAAAACTTTGTACATGAAAGTTGCTCAGAACGACGAGCCGAATCCGGATACGAGGTCCGTTCGTCCGTCACACGTCCCTAACTATCTGAACATGCAACCGTTCCCCTCCGGTCATCTGTCTGACAAATGTCCGGAACCGGGAAAACATTCCCGGATGGATTCCCCCTTCCTCGGTGACGTGCAACCATACGTTAGGACACACCCGGCACTGCACATTGTCATGTCGTACTTTGTGTTGCTCATGTTTGCTCTATATTTATAGTGTTTCCTCCCCCTCTTCTCTCTCGATAGCCCCCGACACCGACGTCGTCCCCGAGGCCGACGCAGCTCCGGAGCCCGAAGACACCATTGACAACCTTACCCTTGCCGCCGAGCAACCAGGCAAGCCCCCCTTTTGATCATCCCGATATCGCCCATTCTATTTCTCATGCTTGCATTAGAATTGCTACTGCTACCTATTCTGATGCATAGCCTGTTTATTGTAACCTGCTGTTGATAATTACCGGCATATCCTACACTGTTTAGTCTAGGCTGGGTAGAGACCTATCAGTGACCCCACTTATCCCGACTGCCCCGCTGGATTATCAAGAAGACCCGATCAACGGGATTGAAGACCAGGCCCCGACACCGCACATCATCCCCCTTAGTTGTAACGACACTGCAGCGTTACTATCGAGTGCCGAGGGTGAAACCTCTTGTAGCACTTCTGATGTTAACTCTGTAGAGTAGCTATTCGGTCGTGGTCATCGAGGGTGATTCCTCCTTCACCGCTTCCGATAACGACGCTGTCGTACAACACCTCAAGTGTGGACCCAGTGAGGGTGATTCCTCCGAGTTCACCTTGACAGAGACATCGAGTAGGAATCCAACGAGGGTGATACCTCGGATTCCCCTGATGTTATGGACACACAGATATTTGGACTTTACACTGTTACTTGGATAGGCGGGTCGACCCTGAGGGGTACCCGCGTGTGCCTGAGAGGCGAGTGTTGTGAAGACGGGTGCCAGTGTGGTGCCCGAGT
The DNA here is from genome assembly GCA_011799875.1 of Thinopyrum elongatum. Taxonomy (NCBI): domain Eukaryota; kingdom Viridiplantae; phylum Streptophyta; class Magnoliopsida; order Poales; family Poaceae; genus Thinopyrum; species Thinopyrum elongatum. Next base: position 77,085,340 of record CM022297.1, read on the forward strand.
GCTGAATACGAGGCACGGCCGGGCATTCTTAACCCTTGCAGCAAGTCCTCGAGACGGGGCGACGGGGTCACATCTTTCGTGAGTCTCTGCTCGTTACCGCAAGCCCCTAGTCCTAACGATTTGGATATTTGATCCGAGCAGGCCTCTGGCCTGATAGCACTAACCATCACGTGGGCATAGTATGGGTGTTCTGCATCGTATGCATCAGCCGAAAGCTCTGTCAGACGTCTAGTTCAGCATGGCGGCACGGACGGACCGGCGCCTTCCTGTAGTGTTGGTGCCTGGCTTCACCGTGTGCGCAACGACCCGGAGGGCGAGGGGCGATGGCCAAGACCCCCTTGCCCTTAGGATGTAGACCGGTGGGGACCTCTCTGCTGAGCTGTAGGTAGGGTTGCGATGTGTCGTTTGACCGAGGCCGGGCATGACCCAGGAAAGTTTGTCCGGCCGGAGTTAATCGAGCGTGTTGGGTAAGTTGGTGCACCCCTGCAGGGAAGAACACTTCTATCGATAGCCGGTAATATGGTAAAGGACACTCGGAGTTGTATCCTGATTGATACAATTTTAGAACTGGATACTTGGATACTATGGCTCTGGGATTGCTTTCTCGCAGGGAGTCGAGAAAGGATCTCTGGGTGAGGATGAGACTTAATGATACTGCTACATTATATTGTACTGTTCTACTCTCTTCTATTGCTGCAAGACCTCTGAAGATGCTAGTCTTCGATAGGACTAGGCCTTCTCTCTATTCTGGCATTTCTGCAGCCCAGTCCACATATACAGCCTCCCTTTGAAAATGTTGCATATGTAGTGTAGATCCTTGCTTGCTGAGTACTTCTGAGTACTCACGGTTGCTTTGTTTTCCTTTTCTCCCCATATCAGTTTGTCGTGACCAAGATGACGGAGCCCTCTGAGACAAATGCCCCGTCGATCGACTACTACTACTACCCAGAGGATGGTTACTACTACGAGCTTGCCGTCGACCAGGAGTAGGATCGGAGGGTCCCAGGCAGGAGGCCTACGCCTTTCGATCGTAGTGTTTTCTTTTGTCCCGCCTTCCTAAAGGCCTTTCTATTTCTGTTTCATATCTGTACTCAGATATCTGATGCTTCCGCTGACGCTTGTACGCAAGTTTATGTATTCGAGCCCTCGAGGCCCCTGGCTTGTAATATAAAGCTTGTATGACTTTATTTATGTTTTAGAGTTGTGTTGTGATATCTTCCCGTGAGTCCTTAGGCTTGATCGTGTGCATTTGCGTGTATGATTAGTGCACAATTAGGCCGGGGGCGTCACAAGTTGGTATCAGAGCCGACTGCCTCTAGGAATCCCCCTTTCCAACTCCTTGGCCGAAGTTGAGTCTAGCAACCGAAAACTGTTTTACTAACTTGGCTGTGTGGCTTACGGGCCCACGTCGCCAATTGGATGGTATTAGTATCTTTTACTCCTCGACCTTTACTCTGGGCCTCTGACCTCTCTCCTATTCGGGTTCAAATTTTACTAACTCCAACATTAGGTTCTCGTAATCACATCCACCCGGAGTTCTGAAAATATCCCCCCTTGCTTCAAGATTGTGGGCCAGGTTCTGCTTACAGGATCCTTTTATCGAGGGCACCCTGTGTTGTCACTTGCAGATTCCTCGCTCCGTTAGTTTTCTCCGACGTTGATGTAGCCTTTGCTATGTCTCGTTGTGTACTTCCCTACCGCGTGCCTGCGCACCGCCTAGTTGTCTAGCCCTACCTTTTCTACTGTCGTAATGCCGGATTCTAACCGAGGCTATGTGTGGATTTGAATGTCTGGTGCGAATATGATGAAGTATCTATTGCGCTTCCTTCTGTTGTGCGTGATACTTCATGAATCATTCCATACACATGCAGTTTTTCTTGCTAAACTGCCCCTATTGATTTGGCAGGATGGCTGACGAACCTCCACCTCCACCCTATATGGCCGCAATGATGCAGCAGTTTATGACCGGACTATTGGCTCAGTTCCCAAATCAGAATGCTCAGCAACAGAATGTTCCAATAACTCTGGCAGAATTTGTGCGCCTCAATCCGTCCGTTTTCCGCAACTCCACCAATCCTATGGATGCTGATGATTGGCTTCGTGACATCCTGTTTGAGATGGAGGCAGCTAATGTTGCCCCTGACAGTTACGTCACCTTTGCGACATTCCACTTGAAGGGTCCCGCTGCTCAATGGTGGGAAAGCCACAAGGCTATGTTGCCTGCAGAAACTGTAACCACTTGGCCGGAATTTCAGTCAGCTTTTCGTGCATGGTACATTCCTCAAGGTCTGATCGACCAGAAGAAGCAGGAGTTCCGCAAACTCTCACAGGGCAAAATGACTGTGGATGAATACCAGACGAAATTTATCGAACTGTCCCGCTATGCTGAGGATGATGTCGACACCAACACACGCAAGCAGGAGAAATTCCGTGAAGGACTACGTACTGATATAAAACTTGCACTTGCTGTCCATGATTTCACAGACTTCGCAACGCTTGTCAGCAAATCTTTCCAAGTTGAAACTGCTCTGACTGAGTACCAGGAGTCGCTTAAGCGTACTCGAGATGTCGGCTCATCTTCCGGACGACCTACTCAGAAATGTCGAGTCTGGATCCCACACAATATTCATCATCGACCTACTCCAACACCAAGGCCGTCATATGCTGCACCTCGTCTGCCCCCACCACCAAGGCAACTGAACATTTCAAGTGGACAGCCCAATGTTGGTGTTTCTCCCCATAATGATGGTCTGTGCCACCAGTGTGGACAGCCAGGGCACCGTGCTTTTAACTGTCATCAAGGTCAGCCTCAGAATGCATCACGTCATCCTGTTGTTCGTAGGAAGGGCCATCGGACCCATCATTCCAGAAATCGTAATGCCAGACTACCTGCTAGTCAACTTGTTCATGTCAACCAAGTCAACATGGAAGAAGCTCGACAGGACCCCAACATTGTGATGGGCACCCTTCTAGTGAATTCAATCCCAGCTTCAGTCCTCTTTGATTCTGGAGCATCACACTCCTTCATGTCCGAAAGTTTTGTGCGAAGCCATGATATGCTTTTCGAGGAGATGTCCATCCCATTAGTAATCCATTCACCTGGGGCTAATTGGCAAACTACCATGGTTAGCCACGGTAACCACATTGTGATCAGAGGATTGATGTTCCTCGTTTCACTCATTGCTCTCAAGACCTCCAACATACACATTATTCTCGGTATGGACTGGTTGAAGCCTCATAAAGCTTTGATTGGCTGTGCCACTGAAACAGTCCGCCTCACACACCCTTCCGGTCAGACTGTCAGATACTCAGCTCGTACAGTGCAGGACGCCGAAGCTCAGATATATGTTCTAAATGCATTGAACGCTTCACCTCTTGAAGGCATCGAGAACGTTCCAGTTGTTCGTGATTTCCAAGACGTCTTTCCAGAAGAACTTCCAGGAATACCCCCTGCTAGAGCTGTTGAATTTGTCATCGACTTGAAACCTGGCACTACCCCTATTGTGAAGCATCCTTATAAGATGCCTCTGCATCATCTTCTTGAACTTAAGGAGGAAATCGACACGTCACTTAAGAAAGGTTTCATCCGCCCCAGTTCCTCTGCTTGGGGAGCACCTTCACTCTTCGTCAAAAAGAAGGATGGAACTAACCGATTGGTTCAGGATTATCGGCCCATTAACCAAGCTACAATCCAGAATAAATATCCGCTTCCTCGGATCAATGATTTGTATGATCAACTTGCCGGTTCCTCAGTATTCTCTAAGCTTGATTTGAGATTGGGATACCATCAGATCCGTGTTCGCGAAGAGGATATTCCGAAGACTACATTTGTTACTCGTCATGGCTCCTACGAGTACACGGTCATGTCCTTCGGCTTAACCAATGCTCCAGCCACATTCTCCCGTCTGATGAATTATATATTCATGGATTACCTCGACAAGTTCGTCGTGGTATATCTAGATGATATTCTGGTTTATTCAAAGAATGAGGAAGAACATGCTGAACACCTCCGTCTTGTACTGGAAAGACTCCGAGAACACCAGCTGTATGCCAAATACTCCAAATGTGAATTCTGGCTTTCTGAAATAACCTACCTTGGTCATGTAATTTCCAAGGGTGGAATTGCTGTTAACCCAGAACGAGTTCAGGCTATTCTGGACTGGACTCCTCCAAAGAACGTCAAGCAAGTGAGAAGTTTTCTCGGCCTTGCAAGCTATTGCCGTCGATTTGTCAAGAACTTTTCCAAGATTGCTAAGCCTTTGACTGATCTGCTTCACAAGGGCGTTAAGTTCGAATGGACAGAAAAATGTCAGAAAAGTTTTCAAGCACTCAAAGACAAGCTGACATCTGCCCCAGTACTATCTCCTCCAGATACCCGCAAAGACTTTGTGATTTATTGTGACGCATCCCGTGAAGGATTAGGCTGTGTCCTAATGCAAGAGCGTAAGGTGATTGCTTATGGCTCTCGTCAGTTGCGCCCACATGAAGAGAATTATCCGGTACATGATCTAGAACTAGCTGCTGTGATCTATGCACTGCAGTTGTGGCGACATTACCTTCTCGGTAATCGTTGCGAGATCTACACGGATCATAAAAGTCTGAAGTACTTGTTCACTCAACCTTCTCTAAACCTCCGTCAGCAAAGATGGATGGAGGCCATTGCGGACTATGATTTGGGTATATCCTATACCCCTGGCAAGGCTAACGTGATGGCTGATGCCTTAAGCCGCAAGTCCTATTGCGACAACCTTATGGTTAGACGAGCTCAACCTCGTCTTTTTGAAGAACTGCGCAAGCTGAATCTCCGTATTATCCCACAGGGTTCTGTTAATAACCTTGTGATACAACCAGATCTTGAGAAAGCTGTTAAGAATGCGCAAGCTAAAGATGCTGAAATTGATCTCATGAAGAAAAATCTTCACCTTGTAAAGTACAGGGATTTCTCGTTGTCTGAAGATGGAACCTTGTATTTCAGAAACCGCATTGTCGTACCTCGCTTCGAGCTTATGACCGACAAGGTCATGAAGGAGGCACATGATACCCCGCTGTCTATTCATCCGGGTAGCACCAAGATGTATCGTGATCTCCGTCAAAGGTACTGGTGGTCTAAAATGAAGCAGGACATTGCTTGATATGTTGCTGAATGTGATGTTTGTCGTCGCGTTAAAGCAGAACATCAGAAACCAGCTAGAATTCTGCAACCACTTCCTATTCCTCTATGGAAATGGGATAAGGTTCAGATGGATTTTGTTACAGGACTTCCTAGGTCACAGAAGGGTCACGATGCTATTCTTGTCGTTGTCGACCAACTCTCTAAAGTTGCACACTTTCTGCCTGTCAAGGAGACGATCACTGCTAGTCAGTTAGCAGAGTTGTATATCTCCAGAATTGTATCACTCCACGGTATTCCGAAGGAGATCAGTTCGAACCGTGGCGGTCTTTTCACTTCCAAATTCTGGGAAAGTTTTCAAACAGCTATGGGAACTCATATTACCTGGAGTTCAGCTTATCACCCCCAATCCCAAGGCCAAGTCGAACGAGTCAATCCCAATCCCAAGTCGAACGAGTCACCCCCAATCCCAAGGCCAAGTTTTCAAACAGCTTGAAGACATGCTTCGGGCTTGTGTTATTTCTTTCGGCAAGAAGTGGGAAGAATCTCTCCCGTATGCCGAGTTCTCTTATAACAACAGCTATCAAGCCAGCTTGAAAATGGCTCCCTTTGAAGTTCTTTGTGGACGTAAGTGTCGAACCCCTCTGAATTGGTCAGAAACTGGGGAACGACCGCTCGTGGGTCCGGATATTATTCAACACGCCGAAGAACAAGTTCATATCGTCCGTGAAAATCTCAAGGTGGTTCAGGACCGCCAGAAGAGCAACTATGATCGCAAATGATGGGGTTTGACTTATCAACCTGGTGATCAAGCTTATCTGTGGGTCACTCCTATGAAAGGCACTCACCATTTTGGAATCAATGGCAAGCTAGCTCCACGCTACATTGGTCCTTTCCGCATTATTGCTAGACATGGTCAGGTGGCATATAAATTGGAGTTGCCGCCGCAATTCTCTCATATCCACGACGTCTTCCATGTGTCGCAACTTCGTAAATGCTTCAAGGAATCTCCGCACCGAGCTGTGGATCACGAGATGCTCGAATTGCATGATGATCTTTCATATAAGGAGCATCCGATCCGCATCCTCGATGAAGCTGAACGTCGGACCCGTCAGAAGGTTACCAAGTTCCTGAAAGTGCAGTGGTCAAATCATACTGAAGATGAAGCCACTTGGGAACGCCAGGATAATCTTTGTGCGGAATACCCCGAACTTTTTCCTTCTACCTCTTAATTCTCGGGACGAGAATTCTTGTTAGTAGAGGAGATTTGTAACACCCCCAGTGGTTAGCCACAGTAATTCCATTTTGATAATGCCAAGTCAGCATGATTAACAGGGCATGATCATCATTTGCATCATAATGCATTTCAACTCCTAAGTCAAAATCCAAATTAAATTAAAGTGGCAAAATAAAAGTTGTTCAAACCAGAAACTAAAATGTTAAATAAATAACAAATATTCCAGAGACTATTCAAAAATTGAAACCAACATCATTGGAGTTGGATAAGTGACTCAGTCATCCTCAAACAGTGGCTGAAAGCGATAATTAATAACCTTTTATTTAATCTAAATTAAATATGAAATTATGTTTTGCCCAAACTAGTTTTTGGAGATAGAGTATAATGCACTGTGATTTATGGGCTAGGTCTCATATTTTACAAAAGTCATTTTGAGGCCTCACAATTTACAAAACAGAGAATAGGAATAAAGAAAAGAAAAGAGAAAAGAAAAAGAAAAAAGGGAAAAGAACCCCCGCTTCCCCCCCCCCCCACTGGCTCGACCCAGCTGTCCCAGTTCGCCACCCCACCGGCGCCCACCTCTGGCCTATACTCCCCCAGCCAGAAACCCTAACCCCGATCCCACTCCCCCCCCCTCGCTCTCCTCCTCTCCCCCCCTCCATTTCTGGATCGGGCCGAGCCCCTCCTCGCCTCCGCTCGCGCTCGTCCGTCGACCACCACTGCCCGAGCCCCACGCCCAACGCCGCCGACGACCGCGCCCCGTCATCCGCATCGCGTCTCCCTCGCCTCCTCCCCTGACCGGCTCCCTCGCCGCCTCGCCACCTGATCCCCTGCCACGGGGGCGAGACCCCGACCCCCCTTCGCCCCCCTCTCTGTCCTTCGACCACCCGACCGCCGCGCGCCGCGCCTCCCTTCCCCCCTCCCCCCCCCCCCCCCCCCCACCCCCCCCCCCGGCCTCCACCTGCGGTTGGCCTTGCGCCGTTCGCGCCGCGCGCCCGTTGCCCGTCCACCACGCACGCACGCACGCGCACCGCCCCACCGCGCTCGTCCGCGCTCGCTGGTGCCACCCCGCGCCCGAGCACGCGCTCGCGTGGCCTCGCGCGCGCCCGCACGTCGTCCGCTGCCCGCTGCTCCGCCTTCCCTCCCGATGCACCGCCCAGATCCGCTAACTGCGCCGCGCTCTGCCTCCGCGGCGAGCCACCCCGCGCGCATCGCCGCCTCCCCTGGCCCTGGCCGCCGGCGCCAGCGTGCGCCGTGCGTGCCCAGCACCCCTCGGGCACGCGCCCGTTCGGGCGCTCGCCTGCGCCCGACGCCCGCGCCCGCTGTGGCCGCATGGGCCTCTGACTATTGGGCCCCGCCCCATGTGTCTATGACACAGGGGCCCCACTACCCAGGACGTTTAAAAAAATAGATAATAAAAATAAATAAATATTAATTAATTAATTAACTTAATTAATTCTGTTTAATTAATATAATTAATTAATTAGTCTAATTAAACTGTAATTAACATAATCAAACCCTAATTAGCCTAATGTGAGTATGACAGGTGGGACCCACTGGTCCTGATGTCATGCTGACGTCAGCAGACACTGTTTCTGATAATGTTGATTTAATAAATTAAATAAATTCCAGAAATCAATAAAAACTTTAGAAAATCATATCTTTTAATCCGTAACTCCGATCGAAAAACTTTGTACATGAAAGTTGCTCAGAACGACGAGACGAATCCGGATACGCGGTTCGTTCGTCCGTCACACGTCCCTAACTATCCGAACATGCAACCGTTCCCCTCCGGTCATCTGTCTGACAAATGTCCGGAACCGGGAAAACATTCCCGGATGGATTCCCCCTTCCTCGGTGACGTGCAACCATACGTTAGGACACACCCGGCACTGCACATTGTCATGTCGTACTTTGTGTTGCTCATGTTTGCTCTATATTTATACTGTTTCCTCCCCCTCTTCTCTCTCGATAGCCCCCGACACCGACGTCGTCCCCGAGGCCGACGCAGCTCCGGAGCCCGAAGACACCATTGACAACCTTACCCTTGCCGCCGAGCAACCAGGCAAGCCCCCCTTTTGATCATCCCGATATCGCCCATTCTATTTCTCCTGCTTGCATTAGAATTGATGCTGCTACTGCTACCTATTCTGATGCATAGCCTGTTTATTGTAACCTGCTGTTAATAATTACCGGCATATCCTAAACTGTTTAGTCTAGGCTGGGTAGAGACCTATCAGTGACCCCACTTATCCCGACTGCCCCGCTGAATTATCAAGAAGACCCGATCAACGGGATTGAAGACCAGGCCCCGACACCGCACATCATCCCCCTTAGTTGTAACGACACTGCAGCGTTACTATCGAGTGCCGAGGGTGAAACCTCTTGTAGCACTTCTGATGTTAACTCTGTAGAGTAGCTATTCGGTTGTGGTCATCGAGGGTGATTCCCCCTTCACCGCTTCCGATAACGACGCTGTCGTACAACACCTCAAGTGTGGACCCAGTGAGGGTGATTCCTCCGAGTTCACCTTGACGGAGACATCGAGTAGGAATCCAACGAGGGTGATACGTCGGATTCCCCTGATGTTATGGACACACGGATAATTGGACTTTACACTGTTACTTGGATAGGCGGGTCGACCCTGAGGGGTACCCGCGTGCGCCTGAGAGGCGAGTGTTGTGAAGACGGGTGCCAGTGTGGTGCCCGAGTGCTGAATACGAGGCGCGGCCGGGCATTCTTAACCCTTGCAGCAAGTCCTCGAGACGGGGCGACGGGGTCACATCTTTCGTGAGTCTCTGCTCGTTACCGCAAGCCCCTAGTCCTAACGATTTGGATATTTGATCCGAGCAGGCCTCTGGCCTGATAGCACTAACCATCACGTGGGCATAGTATGGGCGTTCTGCATCGTATGCATCAGCCGAAAGCTCTGTCAGACGTCTAGTTCAGCATGGCGGCACGGACGGACCGGCGCCTTCCTGTAGTGTTGGTGCCTGGCTTCACCGTGTGCGCAACGACCCGGAGGGCGAGGGGCGATGGCCAAGACCCCCTTGCGCTTAGGATGTAGACCGGCGGGGACCTCTCTGCTGAGCTGTAGGTAGGGTTGCGATGTGTCGTTTGACCGAGGCCGGGCATGACCCAGGAAAGTGTGTCCGGCCGGAGTTAATCGAGCGTGTTGGCTAAGTTGGTGCACCCCTGCAGGGAAGAACACTTCTATCGATAGCCGGTCCTACTGTAAAGGACACTCGGAGTTGTATCTTGATTGATACAATTTTAGAACTGGATACTTGGATACTATGGCTCTGGGATTGCTTTCTCGCAGGGAGTCGAGAAAGGATCTCTGGGTGAGGATGAGACTTAATGATACTGCTACATTATATTGTACTGTTCTACTCTCTTCTAGTGCTGCAAGACCTCTGAAGATGCTAGTCTTCGATAGGACTAGGCCTTCTCTCTATTCTGGCATTTCTGCAGCCCAGTCCACATATACAGCCTCCCTTTGAAAATGTTGCATATGTAGTGTAGATCCTTGCTTGCTGAGTACTTCTGAGTACTCACGGTTGCTTTGTTTTCCTTTTCTCCCCATATCAGTTTGTCGTGACCAAGATGACGGAGCCCACTAAGACAGATGCCCCGTCGACCGACTACTACTACTACCCAGAGGATGGTTACTACTACGAGCTTGCCATCGACCAGGAGTAGGATCAGAGGGTCCCAGGCAGGAGGCCTACGCCTTTCGATCATAGTGTTTTCTTTTGTCCCGCCTTCCTAAAGGCCTTTCTGTTTCTGTTTCTGTTTCATATCTGTACTCAGATATCTGATGCTTCCGCTGACGCTTGTACGCAAGTTTATGTATTCGAGCCCTCGAGGCCCCTGGCTTGTAATATAAAGCTTGTATGACTTTATTTATGTTTTAGAGTTGTGTTGTGATATCTTCCCGTGAGTCCTTAGGCTTGATCATGTGCATTTGCGTGTATGATTAGTGCACGATTAGGCCGGGGGCGTCACATGAAACACACTCAAATATTAGCTACGTCCAATGCACAAGTATGATCATAGTGCTCCCTAGTTGGTGCTTTATAAGAGAAGATGGAGACTCAAATAAAAATAAAAATTGCATAAAGTAAATAGATAGGCACTTCGCTGAGGGAAGCAGAGATTTGTAGAGGTGCCAGAGCTGAAAGCTTAAATTGAGAGATAAAATATTTTAAGAGGCATTCTTTTCCTGTCAACGAAAATGATCGAGAATTCCCAATACTTTCCATGCTAGATACATCATAGGCGGTTCCCAAACATAAAATAAAGTTTATTGCTTTTTCCACCATTCTTTCACAATCCATGGCTAGTCGTATCCACGGGTGCCTTCCATACCAACACTTTCCAAGGAATTTATTATTTGACAACATAAAGTAAATTTCTTTTTCATTTCGGGACTGGGCATCCCTATTACCGCCACACTCTCGTGCAATGACAAGTGAATAAACACGCATCTTGAGAATAACACATCTAGCAAGGAAAAATATTGGCCACCCCCTGCCGCTTCATGAGCGGTACGGACACACAAAAAGGAAATTCATTTTGAAAATTAGAGTTGGCACATAAAAATTTACTTGGAACGACATGGAAATACCGCATATAGGTAGGTATGGTGGACTCATATGGCACAACTTGGTTTAAGGATTTTGGATGCACAAGTTGTATTCCCACTTAGTACAAGGAAAGGCTAGCAAATAGATTGAGAAGCAACCAACCAAAAAGCAGAAATTCTCATAAACGAGCATTAAGCACAACTAACACCGAATAATGCACCACAAGTAGGATGTAATTTCATTGCATAACTATTAACTTTCGTGCTTGCATACGGAATCACAAACCTTAACACCAATATTCTTACTAAAGCATAATTACTCACCAACATGACTCACATATTACTATCATCATATATCAAAACTATTACAAAGAATCAAGTTTATTTTGTCCAATGAACTTTCACGAAAGTTTTTATTATATCCTTCTTGGATATCTATCACTTTGGGACTAGATTAATATATTATCGTTGCTTTTAACAAGCTCTTAGATAAATTTAAGTGAAGAACATGAGCATAAATAAATTCTTTCCTTCTCTCAAAATAATATAATTGAAGCATGAGAGTATTTCTTCAAAAATTAAAGCACCACCGTGCTCAAAAAGATATAAGTGAAGCACTAGAGCAATTCCATAGCTCAGAAAATTTAAGTGAAGCTGATATGTCTCCAACATATCTATAATTTTGCTTGTTCCATGCTGTTATATTATCATTCTTGGATGTTTTACAATCATTTTATAGCAACTTTATATCATTTTTTGGGACTAACCTATTGACATAGTGCCCAGTGCCAGTTGCAGTTTTTTGCTTGTTTTTTACTTCACCAAAATTCAATACCAAACGGAGTCCAAACGCAACAAAACTTTTTGGAGAATTTTTCTAGACCAGAAGACACCTGTTGGGCCAAAGAAGTACCAGAGGGGGGCTCAGAGGGAAGCACAACCCACCAGGGCATGCCTGGGGGCCAAGGCGCGCCCAAGTGGGTTGTGCCCACCTCGGTGGCCGCCCGCACTGCCTCTTCGCCCTATAAATACCCAAATATTCCAAAAACCCTAGGGGAGTCGACGAAACACAATTCCAGCCGCCGCAAGTTCCAGAACCACGAGATCCAATCTAGACACCATCACGGAGGGGTTCATCATCCTCATTGGTGCCTCTCCGATGATGCTTGAGTAGTTCATTGTAGACCTACGGGTCCGTAGGCAGTAGCTAGATGGCTTCTTCTCACTTTTTTTGATTCTCAATACAATGGTCTCTTGGAGATCTATTTGATGTAACTCTTTTTGTGGTGTGTTTGTTGGGATCCGATGAAATTTGAGTTTATGATCAGATCTATATCCATGAAAGTTATTTGATCTCTTTTATGCATGATTACTTATAGCCTCATATTTCTTCTTTGAATCTTTGGTTTAGTTAGGCCAAATAGATCGATTTTTCTTGCCATGGGAAGAGGTGCTTTGTGATGGGTTCGATCGTGCGGTGTTCTTTCCCAGTGACAGAAGGGGCAGCGAGACACACATGTATTGTTCCTATTAAGGATAACAAGATGGGGGCTATTCCTACATGAATAGATCTCGTCTACATCATGTCATCATTCTTATTGCATTACTCCGTTTCTCCATGAACTTAATACACTAGATGCATGCTGGATAGCGGTCGATGTGTGGAGTAATAGTAGTAGATGTAGGCAGGAGTCGGTCTACTAATCTTGGACATGATGTGTGGAGTAATAGTAGTAGATGCAGGCAGGCATCAATTGCCCAATAGTAATTTGTTTACCCACCATATGCTCATTGCCTGGATATTGTCATAATTATTTGATGTTCTATCAATTACCCAACAGTAATTTGTTTACCCACCGTATGCTATTTTTCTTGAGAGAAGCCACTAGTGAAATCTACGGCCCCCGGGTCTATTCTTTATCATATTTGCTTTGAGATATATTTTTATTCGCTTTTATTTTCAGATCTATTATACCAAAAACCCCAAAATACCTTGCTGCACTTTTTTTTTCTATTAATTTTATTTTGCATTTTATCGAGATCTATTTATCCAATCTATCATAATTTTTATCCTGTCAACGTGCAAATTTCTGGCACCGTTACCCGTAGAGGGATTGACAACCCCTCCTAATTGTCGGGTTGTAAGTATTTGTTATTTGTGTGCAGGTACCGTTTATATAGTGTTGCTTGGTTCTCCTACTGGATTGATACCTTGGTTTCAGAACTAAGGGAAATACCTACCGTAGCCGTGCTGCATCATCCCTTCCTCTTTGGGGAAATACCGACGTAGTTCAAGTGACATCAGAAGCACATATAGCAATTCTAACAAATCTTAGCATCATTATGGCTCTCTCAAATAGGTGTGTCTAGCAAGGACGATTGCGACAAACTAAAAAATAAAACAAGCAAAGACTCAATATAATACAAGTCGCTCCAAGCAAAACTCATGATATGTGACGAATACAAATATAGCTCCAAGTAAAATTACCGATGGCCGTTAGAAGAGAAAGAGGGGATGCCTTCCGGGGCATCCCCGAGCTTAGTTCCTTGGTTCTCCTTGAATATTACCTTGGGGTGCCATGGCCACCCCCAATTTTAGGATCTTTTCACTCCTTATTCCTTCATCCATTGAGATCTCACCCAAAACTTGAAAACTTCAATCACACAAAACTTAACAAAACCTTCATGAGATCCGTTAGTATAAGAAAACCAATCTTTGCTGTAAGAACTGTTGCAAACCCATTCATATTTCATTATTGCATTATATCTACTGTATTCTAACTTTATCATGGCTTATACCCCCCAATACAATCCATAGATTCATCAAAATAAGCACACTTTGCAACGAAAACAAAATCTGTCAAAAATAGAACAGTCTGTAAAGACTCAAATTTTACTCATACTTCTGTAACTCAAAAAATTCTGCATTGGTATTTCCCCAAAGAGGAGAGGATGATGCAGCACAGCAACGGTAAGTATTTCCCTCAGTTATGAAACCAGGGTTATCAATCCAGTAGGAGAAACAAGCAACACTATGTAAGCGGTACCTGCACACAAATAACAAATACTTGCAATCCAACGCGTAAGAGGGGTTGTCAATCCCTCCTCGATATTGAGATAGATTAAATTGTATGAGATTGGATAAATAGATCTGATAAAAACACAAAATAAAATAAATAAAGAAAAAGTGCAGTAAGGTATTTTTGGGTTTTTGGAATAATAGATCTGAAAACAATATGATAAATGATAGACCCGGGGGCCGTAGATTTCACTAGTGGCTTCTCTCGTGAAAATAGCATACGATGGGTAAACAAATTACTGTTGGGCAGTTGATAGAAGAGCAAATAATTATGATGATATCCAAGGCAATGATCATGTATATAGGCATCACGTCCAAGATTAGTAGAAAGACTCCTGCCTGCATCTACTACTATTACACCGCACATCGACCGCTATCCAGCATGCATCTAGTGTATTAAGTTCAGGGAGAAACAGAGTAATGCAATAAGAACGATGACATGATGTAGACAAGATCTATTCATGTAGGAATAGACCCCATCTTTTTATCCTTAATAGCAATGATACATGCGTTCCTCGCTGCCCCTTTTGTCACTGGCTGAGGACACCGCAAGATCGAACCCATCACAAAGCACCTCTTCCCATTGCAAGAAAAATCAATCTAGTTGGCCAAACCAAACCAAAGTTTCGTTGAAGAAATACGAGGCTATAACAATCATGCATATAAGAGATCAAAGAAGACTCAAATAACATTCATAGATAGAACTGATCATAAACTCGCAATTCATCGGATCCCAACAAACACACCGCAAATAGTCAATACATCAAATAGATTTCCTAGAACATCGAGGAGAACATTGTATTGAGAATCAAAAAGAGAGAAGAAGCCATCTAGCTACTGCCTACGGACCCGTAGGTCTGTGGTGAACTACTCACGCATCATCGGAGGAGCACCAACGAGGATGATGAACCCGTCCGTGATCGTGTTCCCCTCCGGCAAGGTGCCGGAATAGGGCTCTAGATTGGATCTCGTGGTTCTGGAACTTGCGGCGACTGGAATTGTGTTTCGTCGACTCCCCTAGGGTTTCTGGAATATTTGGGTATTTATAGAGCTGAGAGGCGGTGGAAAGGACTCCCGTAGGCCCCATTACCCACCTGGGTGCGCCAGGGGCCTCTAGCGCCTCCTCGTGTCTTGTGGGCCCCATGGGCCTCCCATCGTGCACTTCCTTGGCTCCCAAGTTGTCTTCTGGGCAGAAAAAAAGTTTCACTGCGTTTGGACTCCGTTTGATATGGATATTCTGTGAAATAAAAACAAGCAAAAAACAACAACTAGCACTGGGCACTATGTCAACTAGTCATCAACCCGTTCACCTGCACGGGCTAGATGTTTCTCTACTTATTACCGATATAGTATAAATGAGATACCATTATAAATTCTTGTATATAAACTTTGAAGACATTAAACAATAAATATAAACATGTTGCATGCTTTATAAATTTTATTTAATGTTGTTTCAGTCTCCAAATTTACATGCACTTTCTCAAGGAGGCAACATGAAAGTTAAATTTCAAATATGTAATATTTTGCTGTAATGCAAAAAATGATATGCTAAGTAACACTAAATAAAGTTACAACTGTCTGATGGGATAATATTTTTCTAAGGCAGTAACTGTTGTCGCTATAAGTCAAGTAGTTCCGTCTATTTGAAGTTATCGTTGAGATCTTCATGATGGCTACCCCCTTAATTATTTTTCCATATAAAGAATTTTCCAAATTTCAGCAGCATCCTTTATCTCCTTCATAAGCTTTGTAAGCATTTCCAGTGCTTGTGCAACAAAGGCATCAAATCTAATCAAAGTTCCAAACTCTCTACCTTATATGATTCCTATGCATGGAGAGTTCGAAAACATAGCAATATATGTTTCACTAACATAGGCAACCAAAATTATAGATACATTTGTGATCTTTCCTTGACAACCAACCATGAAGTAAATAAACACAAATTCTTTGCCAATCTCACCTCATTAAATCATACCTTGGAAGAAAAGGAGTACAAAAACATCTAGAGAATCAATATAATAGTATATGAAATAAGGTAGTTTGATGCAGACTGCGTACACTACAAAACCGTCATTTCGAGGAAAGGGCCAAACTGGTATATGTATCATGCATTTTGCAACAGACATCGTATTTTATCAAGAAAATTAGAACTAATAAGCATTCATGAATGTATGAGTACATTGATTTCTATATAGGATAGTGCATAATAGAAGTCAAACATGTACCTGATATAATAGTTGAACTAAATATCAGGCAAGATATGATGATTGATGTTCATATGTCTTAACTGTTTGCTCTCACTATTCTTCATTTCTTTGGTGAACATTCTCACTATTCTTTGTTATTCTCTTTGTACATCCTTTTTGCTGCCTTCTACCCTAAATGCTGTCATTGTCGCCTTCCACCACCTCTGAGTGCCCACCAGGGTTTTATGCCATCTCTACCTTTAAGGTTACAACAGAAATTACTCCGAAAAAAAAAGAAAAAGTTTACAACAGAAATTGTTGTACATGGAAGAATTTGTGTGGAAATTTTATGTCCTATTATATGTCTGTAAGTATCTTGTAGAGCCCCAGTTCTTTATATGGTATATAAGAACATACTAAGGATTGGCTGTGATGTAGAACCTGAGAAGTTTGAACGGTGCTTAGAGAGCAGACAAACTGCAGTTCACATATAGGCGGTGAAGACTTGGCAAAAATGGCACACATATTAAGATCATGAAATAGTTTGAGCCAAAGCTAGCTTATGTGAATAATCAGTATGAGATTCTTACAAAGGCGATTATGAGAACTAAGACTAGTTAACATAAGAAAAGACATGATTTGCCTGATTTAGCAGCATGGTTCAGTGTAAAAAAATTAGACAGTGCTTCCTGTTTCATATGGACCAAGTAAAATGGAATAGGTGAAAATATTACACCCTAGGAAGGTGCGAGGTAAAGATTAAGGAGAATTCATTTGTTGCAAAAGAAGAGAATTCGTACGTCATATTCTATAAGATCGGGTCCATGAACACACTTTGCTAATAGGTTAACATGTGTCATCTACAAAAAATTACGCATCAGTAAAAAGTACCAAAAAAGATGGTATAAAATGTACACTTGAAGATTAGGTATGTAGTACGTATATAGCTTCCTTAGTTTCTATGATAGCATGAAGTAACTACTCTCTAAAAAAACAGCAGAAAGTACACGTCAGAAAATTACCAAGGGGTAGGTTTGTGCTGTTAACAATTTGGACTCGTACTGAAAGGAGTAGAGAGAAGAGTCACTGGTACTAACTCTGTTGCATAAAAGCTCCAGTATACGTGAACAGTGTACAACCATGGTTCAGCAATTTGGTCACATATGAACTTGGGACATCTAAATCCAACAATACAGAATTAGAGCTTCTAGCTCCTAGATGTGACGGAAAATGATGAACCTTATGATGGGTAACTTTGCCAGCATTATTTAAATACAAATAGACAAATATTTATATAAAAATGCACTAAACAGTAGCAAAGTTGAAGATTATATAAACTTTCTATTGTGTGAAGTTCAAGGTTTCATCACCGACGTAATATATGAGGTCAAATATATATTTGTTGTTGGAACTTATTACATTCATAACCACTTTCAGTACGTGACTGTTCCAAGAGGAAACATGCATGTGAAGTTTTAGATAAAAGAAAATGTCACCATATGCTTTAGATAGACAATTAAAAGGGTGTTGTCTAACCATAGATTTTTTTCCAGCTATGCTAGGAAGTGAAAATTATTTTCGTAAATAAGAGACAACATGGTCATATTGGTACAATTTTGCAAACAATTGATCTAGCAACAACTAAATCATCAAGAGAAAAAATACACAATTTGGTTGTAAAACTGAGCCACTATATCGGCTCTACTTAGTTCTCAGTGTACTATTCGATCAAACTTTTTATTCAGGGGAACTATCCAGTATGAAAATAACATTATCATTCAAAAATCACACAGGTCATGTGCATTTTCAGAGAGAAAACTATAGAGCAACACAACTTGATTTTTCCCCTGTTCTTCGGATCTTTGCTTAGATTGTCCAAATTTGGATATATTTGTGTGGAAAATAGGAAGAGCAACTGCCTGTACAGATAAATCAGTGTCATACCTACATGTCAGTAGACTTGGGTTGAACCTGCAATAGTAGATGCATTTCCAGTTTTATAGATACTTAGACAGTACTTGTAACACCCCCGGTGGTTAACTACAGTAATCACCCTTTTGATTATGCCATGTCATCATGTTTAACAGTGCATGACCATCATTAGCATTATATTGCATTTCAACTCCTAAGTCAAAATCCAAATTTAAATGAAAGTGGAAAATAAAAGTTGTCCAACATAGAAACTAAATTGTTCATTAAATAGCAAGTAAATTAGAGACAATTCTAAAATTGAACCCAACATTTTTGGAGCTGGGTAATTGGCTTGAACATCCTCAAATAGTGGCTGGAAAACAATATTTAATGACCTATAAATAAATATGAAATGATAAATACCCCAAACTAATTTTTGGAGTTAGGGTATAATGCACTGCTAATTTTGGGCTAGGTCACTTGTTTAGTAAAAATCATTTTGGGGCCTAATTATTTGCAAACAGGAAAAACAGAAAATGAATAAAGAAAAAGACAGAAGAAAATTAAAAAATAAAAAAAAAGCCCCCCCCCCGGACCAACTGGGTCGTGGCCCAGCTGGACCACCAGGCCGGCCCACCCACTCCCCCATAACCCCCCCCCCCCACGCTAGCCCAAACCCTAACCCCCCACTCGATTCCCCCCCCCCCCACTCGCCTCTCTCTCTCTGTCCCTCGGCGCCGCGACGCCCGGCGCCGCGCGCTCGTCTCCCGCCGCTGGACCGTCGCCGGACCGCGCCTCCTCGCCTCTCCATCGCCGGCCGACCCCGTGCCTCGCCGCCCCTCTCCCCACGAACGTCGGTGAGGACCTCGTCCTTCCCCGGCCTCCTCTCCCCGTCCCGCGCGCCCATGGCCGTGCCTTCACGCGCGCCCCCGCGTCCGGTCCTCGCCGGTAGGACCTCGCCGCGCCCGCTGTGCTGCTCCCCGCGCCGCACCCGCCGCCGCCCGCGCCACGACCCCGGCGCCCGTGCAACTCGCGGCCATTGCCACCGCGCCCCGCCGCCCGCTCGCCCTCGCGCGACCGCGCACTTCGGCCGCGCCCACTCCGGCCCCGCTCGCTCGCCGTGCGCACGCGTCCGCCGCCCCGCGCTGGCCCCGCTACCGCGTCGCGGCCTCACCTCCGCGTGCTGCGCCCGGTCCCGCGCGCGCGCCTGCTGTGCGCACCGGACATGTCCGGTGCCCGCACAAGCCGGCCCGGACACGTCCGCCCACTGCCCCTGACCAGTGGGGCCCACAGCCCTGGCTGTTAAAAAAAACAAGTAATAAAAAAAATGAAAATAAATAAATAGTTAATTAAAGTAAATAATTAATTAGTTAATTAATTAATTAAAGTAATTAGTAGTTAACTTGATTAACCCTGGTTAATTAAAACTAATTATTTAGTTAAACTTAATTAACCCTACTGACATCAGCATGATGTCATGCTGACATCAGCATGCACTATTCTGGATAATGTTGAATTTAAATAAATAAATAAATTCCAGAAAATCAATAAAACTTTAGTAAATCATATTAAATAATCCGTAACTCCGATGGAAAAACTTTGTACATGAAAGTTGCTCAGAACGACGAGATGAATCCGAATACGCGGTCCGTTCATCCGTCACACATCCCTAACTAACCGAACATGCAACCGTTCCCCTTCGGTCATCTGTCTGACAAATGTCTGGAACCGGGAAAACATTCCCGGATGAATCCCACCTTCGCCAGTATCACCCGGCACTGCGTTAGATCACCTCTGTCACCGCGTATTACCATGTTATGCTTTGTGCTGCAATTGTTCGCTGAGTATTTATACTGTTTCCTCCCCCTCTTCTCTCTCGTTAGACCCCGACACCGACGTCGTCCCCGAGACCGACGCAGCTCCGAAGCCCGAAGACACCATTGACGACCTTGCCCTTGTCGCCGAGCAACCAGGCAAGCCCCCCCCCCCTTTGATCATCCCGATATCGCCCATTCTAATTTCCCATGCTTGCATTAGAATTGCTGCTGCTACTGCTTTACCTATTCTGATGCATAGCCTGTTTATTGTAACCTGCTGTTGATAATTACCTGCATATCCTAAACTGCTTAGTATAGACTGGGTAGAGACCTACCAGTGACCCCACTAGTTCCGACCGCCCCGCTGGATTATCCAAAGACCCGATCAATGGGATTGAAGACCAGGCCCCGACACTGCACATCACCCCCTTTAGTTGTAACGACACTGCAGCGTTACTATCGAGTGCCGAGGGTAAAACCTCTTGTAGCACTTCTGATGTTAACTCTGTAGAGTAGCTATTCGGTCGTGGTCATCGAGGGTGATTCCTCCTTCAAGACTTCCGGTAACGACGCTGTCGTACAACACCTCAAGGGTGAACCCAGTGAGGGTGATTCCTCCGAGTTCACCTTGACGGAGACATCGAGTAGGAATCCAACGAGGGTGATACCTCGGATTCCCCTAATGTTATGGACACACGGATACTTGGACTTTACACTGTTACTTGGATAGGCGGGTCGACCCTGAGGGGTACCCGCGTGCACCTGAGAGGTGAGTGTTGTGAAGACGGGTGCCTGTATGGTGCCCGAGTGCTGAATACGAGGCGCGGCCGGGCATTCTTAACCCTTGCAGCAAGTCCTCGAGACGGGGCGACGGGGTCACATCTTTCGTGAGTCTCTGCTCGTTACCGCAAGCCCCTAGTCCTAACGATTTGGATATTTGATCCGAGCAGGCCTCTGGTCTGATAGCACTAACCATCACGTGGGCATAGTATAGGCGTTCTGCATCGTAGCATCAGCCGACAGTTCTGTCAGACGTCCAGTTCAGCATTGTGGCACGGTCGGATCATACCGACCCTCCGAGGCGGTGCTGGTATCCACCCTGCACACAACGACCCGGAGTGCACAGGGCGATGGCCCAAGACCGCTGAGTGCTTAGGATGTAGACCGGCAGGGACCTCTCTGCTGAGCTATAGGTAGGGCTGCGGTGTGTCGTTTGACCGAGGCCGGGCATGACCCAGGAAAGTGTGTCCGGCCAGAGTTAATCGAGCGTGTTGGGTAAGTTGGTGCACCCCTGCAGGTATGAAAACTCCTATCGATAGCCTGTCCTATGGTAAAGGACACTCGGAGTTGTATCCTGATTGATACAATTTAGAACTGGATACTTGGATACTATGGCTCTGGGATTGCTTCTCGCAGGGATTCGAGAAGGGATCTCAGGACGAGGTTGATGACTGTATGGCTCTGGGATTGCTTTCTCGCAGGGGGTCGAGATAGGATCTCTGGGTGAGGTTGAGACTTATTGATACTGCTACATTATATTGTACTGTTCTACTCTCTTCTATTGCTGCAAGACCGCTGAAGATGCTAGTCTTCGATAGGACTAGGCCTTCTCTCTATTCTGGCATTTCTGCAGCCCAGTCCACATATACAGCCTCTCTTTGAAAATGTGCATATGTAGTGTAGATCCTTGCTTGCTGAGTACTTCTGAGTACTCACGGTTGCTTTGCTTTCTTTTTCCCCCATATCAGTTTGTCGTAACAAGATGACGGAGCCCCCTGAGATAGATGCCCCGTCGATCGATTACTACTACTACCCAGAGGATGGATGCTACTACGAGTTGGAAGACGACCAGGAGTAGGATCGGAGGGTCCCAGGCAGGAGGCCTTCGCCTTTCGATCGTAGTGTTTTATTTTGCCCCGCCTTTCTAAAGGCCTTTCTGTTTCTCTTTTAATATCTGTACTCAGATATCTGATGCTTCCGCTGACGCTTGTTCGCAAGCTTATGTATTCGAGCCCTCGAGGCCCCTGGCTTGTATGACTTTATTTATGTTTTAGAGTTGTGTTGTGATATCTTCCCGTGAGTCCTTAGGCTTGATCGTGTGCATTTGCGTGTATGATTAGTGCACGATTGAGCCAAGGGCGTCACAAGTTGGTATCAGAGCCGACTGACTGTAGGAACCCCCTTTCCAACTCCTTGGCCGAAGTTGAGTCTAGTAACCGAAAATTGTTTTACTAACTTGGCTGTGTGGCTTACGGGCCCACGTCGCCAATTGGGTGGTATTAGTATCTTTTACTCCTCGACCTTTACTCTGGGACTCTGACCTCTCGTCTATTCGGGTTAAATTTTTTTACTAACTCCAACATTAGGTTCTCGTAATCACATCCACCCGGAGTTCTGAAATATCCCCCCTTGCTCCAAGATTTCGGGCCAGGTTCTGCTTACAGGATCCTCTTATCGAGGGCAACCTGTGTTGTCACTTGCAGATTCCTCGCTCCAATAGTTTTCTCCGACGTTGATGTAGCCTTTGCTATGTCTCGTTGTGTACTTCCCTACCGCGTGCCTGCTCGCCGCCTAGATGTCTAGCCTTCCCCTTTCAGCTGTCGTAATGCCGGATACTAGCCGAGGCTATGTGCGGATTTGAATGTTTGGTGCGAATATGCTGAATTATCTATTGCACTTCCTTCTGTTGTGCATGATACTTCATGAATCATTCCGTACACCTGCAGTTTTTCTTGCTAAACTGCCCCTGTTGATTTGGCAGGATGGCTGACGATCCTCCACCTCCACCCTATATTGCCGCCATGATGCAGCAGTTTGAACTCAACCGTCAGCAGTTTGAGCTTAACCGTCAGTTTATGACCGGAGTATTGGCTCAATTCCCAACTCAGAATGCTCAGCAACAGAATGCTCCAATAACTCTGCCAGAATTTGTGCGCCTCAACCTGTCCGTTTTCCGCAACTCCACCAATACTATGGATGCTGATGATTGGCCTCGTGACATCCTGTTTGAGATGGAATCAGCTAATGTCGCTCCTGACAGTTACGTCACCTTTGCGACATTCCACCTGAAGGGCCCAGCTGCTCAATGGTGGGAAAGCCACAAGGCTATGTTGCCTGCAGAGACTGTAACCACTTGGCCGGAATTTCAGTCAGCTTTTCATGCATGTTACATTCCTCAAGGTCTGATGGACCAGAAGAAGCAGGAGTTCCGTAAACTCTCTCAGGGCAAAATGACTGTGGATGAATACCAGAGGAAATTTCTTGAATTGTCCAGCTATGCTACGGATGACGTCGACACCAACACACGCAAGCAGGAGAAATTCCGTGAAGGACTGCGTACCGATATAAAACTTGCACTTGTTGTCCATGATTTCACAGACTTCGCAATGCTTGTCAGCAAATCTTTCCAAGTTGAAACAGCTCTGACTGAGTACCAGGAGTCACTCAAGCACACTCATGAAGCTGGCTCATCCTCGGGTCAGCCTGTTCAGAAGCGTCGAGTGTGGATCCCTCACAATGTTCATCACCGACCTGATCCAACACCAAGACCGTCTTATGTTGCACCTCATCTGCCTTCACCGCCGAGACAGCTTACGGTTCATGATGGACCGCCTAATGCTATGGATTCTCATCAAGTTGCGCCACGTCCTCCTAATGGTCGTAAGAAGGGTTGTCGAAACCGCCGATTCAGAAACCGTAATACCATACCGTCTGCTGTTGTGCTTGGCTATGCCAATCACGTCAATGCTGAAAAGGCTCAGAAGGAACCGACTATCGTGCTGGGAACACTCTCTGTGAATTCAGTACCAGCCTCTATTCTCTTCGATTCAGGAGCATCGCATGCTTTTGTGTCCCAACAATTTTCTCAGTCACATGAGTTATACTTGGAAGAATTACCCACTCCTCTAATGGTTCAGTCCCCGAGATCCAAGTGGCAAACCACAATGCTAAGCCCTCACAACCACATCGAGATTGGAGGTCTACTTTTTCCGGTTTCTCTCATTGTACTTGGATCTTCCGACATAGACATTATTCTCGGTATGGACTGGTTGACAGCCCATAATGCTTTGATTGACTCTGCTACTAAGACAGTCCAGCTCACACACCCTTCTGGTCAGGTGATCAATTACTCAGCCCGAATAGCTCAAGATGCTGAGAGCCAGATATATGTTCTGAATGCATTGAATGCTTCACCTCTTGAAGGCATCGAGAACGTTCCAGTTGTTCGTGAATTTCAAGACGTCTTTCCAGAAGAACTTCCAGGAATACCCCCTGCTAGAGCTGTTGAGTTTGTCATCGACTTGAAGCCTGGCACTACCCCTATTGCGAAGCGTCCTTATAAGATGCCTCCGCATCATCTTCTTGAACTTAAGGAGGAAATCGACACGTCACTTAAGAAAGGTTTCATCCGCCCCAGTTCCTCTGCTTGGGGAGCACCTTCACTCTTCGTTAAGAAGAAGGATGGAACTAACCGGTTGGTTCAGGATTACCGACCTATCAACCAAGCAACAATCCAGAACAAATATCCGCTTCCCCGGATCAATGATTTGTATGATCAACTTGCCGGTTCCTCAGTATTCTCTAAGCTTGATTTGAGATTGGGATACCATCAGATCCGTGTTTGTGAAGAGGATATTCCCAAGACTGCACTCGTTATGGCTCCTACGAGTACACTGTCATGTCATTTGGCTTAACAAATGCTCCAGCCACATTCTCCCGTCTGATGAATTATATATTCATGGATTACCTTGACAAATTTGTCGTGGTATATCTGGATGATATTCTGGTATATTCGAAGAATAAAGAAGAACATGCTAAACACCTCCGTCTTGTACTGGAAAGGCTCCAAGAACACCAGTTGTATGCCAAATACTCCAAATGTGAATTCTGGCTTTCTGAAGTGACCTACCTTGGCCATGTGATTTCCAAAGATGGAATTGCTGTTAACCCAGAATGAGTTCAGGCTATTCTTGACTGGACTCCTCCGAAGAACGTCAAACAAGTGAGAAGTTTTCTTGGTCTTGCAAGTTATTTCCGTCGATTTGTCGAGAATTTTTTAAGATTGCTAAGCCCCTGACTGATCTGCTTCACAAGGGCGTTAAGTTTGAATGGACAGAAAAATGTCAGGAAAGTTTCCAGACACTCAAAGACAAGCTGACATCTGCCCCAGTACTATCTCCTCCAGATACCCGCAAAGACTTTGTGATTTATTGTGACGCATCCCGTGAAGGATTAGGCTGTGTCCTAATGCAAGAGCGTAAAGTGATTGCTTATGGCTCTCGTCAGTTGCGCCCACATGAAGAGAATTATCCGGTACATGATCTAGAACTAGCTATTGTGATCTATGCATTGCAGTTGTGGCGACATTACCTTCTCGGTAATCGTTACGAGATCTACACGGATCATAAAAGTCTGAAGTACTTGTTCACTCAGCCATCTCTAAACCTCCGTCAGCAAAGATGTATGGAGGCCATTGCGGACTATGATTTGGGTCTTTCCTATACCCCTGGCAAGGCTAACATGATGGCTGATGCCTTAAGCTGCAAGTCCTATTGCGACAACCTCATGGTTAGGCGAGCACAACCTTGTCTTTTTGAAGAACTGTGCAAGCTGAATCTGCTTATTGTCCCATAGGGCTCTCTAAATAACCTTGTGATACAACCAGATCTTGAGAAAGCTGTTAAGGATGCGCAAGCTAAAGTTGCTGAAGTTGATCTGATGAAGAAAGACCTTCACCTTGTAAAGTACAGGGATTTCGCGTTGTCTGAAGATGGAACCTTGTATTTCAGAAACCGCATTGTCGTACCTCGCTTCAAGCTTATGACCGACAAGGTCATGAAGGAGGCACATGATACTCCGCTGTCTATTCATCCGGGTAGCACCAAGATGTATCGTGATCTCCGACAAAGGTACTGGTGGTCTAAAATGAAGCAGGGCATTGCTCGATATGTTGCTGAATGTGATGTGTGTCGTCGCGTTAAAGCAGAACATCAGAAGCCTGCTGGAATTCTGCAACCGTTACCTATTCCTTTATGGAAATGGGATAAAGTGCAAATGGATTTCATTACAGGACTTCCCAGGTCACAGAAGGGTCACGATGCTATTCTTGTCGTCGTCGACCAACTCTCTAAAGTTGCACACTTTCTGCCTGTCAAAGAGACTATCACTGCTAGTCACTTAGCAGAGTTGTATATCTCCAAAATTGTATCACTCCACGGTATTCCGAAGGAGATCAGTTCGGACCGTGGCGGTCTTTTCACTTCCAAATTCTGGGAAAGTTTCCAAACAGCTATGGGAACTCATATTACCTGGAGTTCAGCTTATCACCCTCAATCCCAAGGCCAAGTTGAACGAGTTAATCAAGTGCTTGAAGACATGCTTCGGGCTTGTGTTATATCGTTCGGTAAGAAGTGGGAAGAATCTCTTCCTTATGCGGAATTCTCATATAACAACAGCTATCAAGCCAGCTTGAAAATGGCTCCCTTCGAGGTACTCTAGGGACGTAAGTGTCGAACCCCTCTGAATTGGTCAGAAACTGGGGAACGACCGCTCGTGGGTCCAGATATTATTCAACATGCCGAAGAACAAGTTTGAATTGTTCGGGAAAATCTCAAGGCGGCTCAGGACCGCCAGAAGAGCAACTATGATCGCAAACGATGGGGTTTGACTTATCAACCTGGTGATCAAGCTTATCTGCGAGTCACCCCGATGAAAGGCACTCACCGTTTTGGAATCAAGGGCAAGCTAGCTCCACGCTACATTGGTCCTTTCCGCATTGTTGCTAGACGTGGTCAGGTGGCATATAAATTGGAGTTGCCGCCACAATTCTCTCATATCCACGACGTCTTCCATGTGTCGCAACTTCGTCAATGCTTCAAGGAATCTCCGCACCGAGCTGTCGATCACGAAATGCTCGAATTGCATGATGATCTTTCATATAAGGAGCATCCGATCCGCATTCTCGATGAAGCTGAACGTCGGACCCGTCAGAAGGTTACCAAGTTCCTCAAAGTGCAGTGGTCAAATCATACTGAAGATGAAGCCACTTGGGAACGCGAGGATAGCCTCCGTGCTGAATACCCCAAACTTTTTCCTTCTACCTCTTAATTCTCGGGACGAGAATTCTTGTTAGTGGAGGAGACTTGTAACACCCCCGGTGGTTAACTACAGTAATCACCCTTTTGATTATGCCATGTCATCATGTTTAACAGTGCATGACCATCATTAGCATTATATTGCATTTCAACTCCTAAGTCAAAATCCAAATTTAAATGAAAGTGGAAAATAAAAGTTGTCCAACATAGAAACTAAATTGTTCATTAAATAGCAAGTAAATTAGAGACAATTCTAAAATTGAACCCAACATTTTTGGAGCTGGGTAATTGGCTTGAACATCCTCAAATAGTGGCTGGAAAACAATATTTAATGACCTATAAATAAATATGAAATGATAAATACCCAACTAATTTTGGAGTTAGGGTATAATGCACTGCTAATTTTGGGCTAGGTCACTTGTTTAGTAAAAATCATTTTGGGGCCTAATTATGCAAACAAAAAAAACAGAAAATGAATAAAGAAAAAGACAGAAGAAATTAAAAAAATAAAAATAAAAGACCCCCTCCCGGACCAACTGGGCCGTGGCCCAGCTGGACCACCAGGCCGGCCCACCACTCCCTACCCCCCCCCCCCCCCCGCTAGCCCAAACCTAACCCCCCACTCGATCCCCCCTCCCACTCGCCTCTCTCTCTCTCTCTCCCTCGGCGCCGCGCACGCCCGGCGCCGCGCGCTCGGCTCCGCCGCTGGAATGTCGCCAGACCGCGCCCCTCGCCTCTCATCAGCCGACCGACCAGGCCTCGCCGCCCCTCTCCCCACGAACGCCGGTGAGGACCTCGTCCTTCCCCGGCCTCCTCTCCCCGTCCCGCGCGCCCATGGCCGCGCCTTCACGCGCGCCCCCGCGTCCGTTCCTCGCCGGCAGGACCTCGCCGCGCCCGCTGTGCTGCTCCCCGCGCCGCACCCGCCGCCGCCCGCGCCACGACCCCGGCGCCCGTGCAGCTCGCGGCCATTGCCACCGCGCCCCGCCGCCCGCTCGCCCTCGCGCGACCGCGCGCTTCGGCCGCGCCCGCTTCGGCCCCGCTCGCTCGCCGCGCGCACGCGTCCGCCGCCCCGCGCTGGCCCCACTACCGCGCCGCGGCCTCGCCTCCGCGTGCTGCGCCCGGCCCCGCGCGCGCGCCTGCTGTGCGCACCGGACATGTCCGATGCCCGCACAGGTCGGCCCGGACACGTCCGCCCACTGCCCCTGACCAGTGGGGCCCACAGCCCTGGCTGTTAAAAAAACAAGTAAAAAAAGAAATAAAATGAAAATGAATAAATAGTTAATTAAAGTAAATAATTAATTAGTTAATTAATTAATTAAAGTAATTAGTAGTTAACTTGATTAACCCTGGTTAATTAAAACTAATTATTTAGTTAAACTTAATTAACCCTACTGACATCAGCATGATGTCATGCTGACATCAGCATGCACTATTCTGGATATTGTTGAATTTAAATAATTAAATAAATTCCAGAAAATCAATAAAACTTTAGTAAATCATATTAAATAATCCGTAACTCCGATGGAAAAACTTTGTACATGAAAGTCGCTCAGAACGATGAGACGAATCCGAATACGCGGTCCGTTCGTCCGTCACACATCCCTAACTATCCGAACATGCAACTGTTCGCCTCCGGTCATCTGTCTGACAAATGTCCGGAACCGGGAAAACATTCCCGGATGAATCCCACCTTCGCCAGTATCACCCGGCACTGCGTTAGATCACCTCTGTCACCGCGTATTACCATGTTATGTTTTGTGCTGCACTTGTTCGCTGAGTATTTATACTGTTTCCTCCCCCTCTTCTCTCTCGTTAGACCCCGACACCGACGTCGTCCCCAAGACCGACGCAGCTCCGGAGCCCGAAGACACCATTGACGACCTTGCCCTTGTCGCCGAGCAACCAGGCAAGCCCCCCCCCCCCCTTTGATCATCCAGATATCGCCCATTCTAATTTCCCATGCTTGCATTAGAATTGCTGCTGCTACTGCTTTACCTATTCTGATGCATAGCCTGTTTATTGTAACTTGCTGTTGATAATTACCTGCATATCCTAAACTGCTTAGTATAGGCTGGGTAGAGACCTACCAGTGACCCCACTAGTCCCGACCGCCCCGCTGGATTATCCGAAGACCCGATCAACGGGATTGAAGACCAGGCCCCGACACTGCACATCACCCCCTTTAGTTGTAACGACACTGCAGCGTTACTATCGAGTGCCGAGGGTGAAACCTCTTGTAGCACTTCTGATGTTAACTCTATAGAGTAGCTATTCGGTCGTGGTCATCGAGGGTGATTCCTCCTTCACCACTTCCGGTAACGACGCCGTCGTACAACACCTCAAGGGTGAACCGAGTGAGGGTGATTCCTCCGAGTTCACCTTGACGGAGACATCGAGTAGGAATCCAATGAGGGTGATACCTCGGATTCCCCTGATGTTATGGACACACGGATACTTGGACTTTACACTGTTACTTGGATAGGCGGGTCGACCCTGAGGGGTACCCGCGTGCGCCTGAGAGGCGAGTGTTGTGAAGACGGGTGCCTGTATGGTGCCTGAGTGCTGAATACGAGGCGCGGCCGAGCATTCTTAACCCTTGCAGCAAGTCCTCGAGACGGGGTGACGGGGTCACATCTTTCGTGACTCTCTGCTCGTTACCGCAAGCCCCTAGTCCTAACGATTTGGATATTTGATCCGAGCAGGCCTCTGGTCTGATAGCACTAACCATCACGTGGGCATAGTATGGGCGTTCTGCATCGTAGCATCAGCCGACAGTTCTGTCAGACGTCCAGTTCAGCATTGTGGCACGGTCGGATCGTACCGACCCTCCGAGGCGGTGCTGGTATCCACCCTGCACACAACGACCCGGAGTGCACAGGGCGATGGCCCAAGACCCCTGAGTGCTTAGGATGTAGACCGGCGGGGACCTCTCTGCTGAGCTATAGGTAGGGCTGCGGTGTGTCGTTTGACCGAGGCCGGGCATGACCCAGGAAAGTGTGTCCGGCCGGAGTTAATCGAGCGTGTTGGGTAAGTTGGTGCACCCCTCCAGGGAAGAAAACTCCTATCGATAGCCTGTCCTACGGTAAAGGACACTCGGAGTTGTATCCTGATTGATACAATTTAGAACTGGATACTTGGATACTATGGCTCTGGGATTGCTTCTCGCAGGGATTCGAGAAGGGATCTCAGGACGAGGTTGATGACTGTATGGCTCTGGGATTGCTTTCTCGCAGGGAGTCGAGAAAGGATCTCTGGGTGAGGTTGAGACTTATTGATACTGCTACATTATATTGTATTGTTCTAATCTCTTCTATTGCTGCAAGACCGCTGAAGATGCTAGTCTTCGATAGGACTAGGCCTTCTCTCTATTTTGGCATTTCTGCAGCCCAGTCCACATATACAGCCTCCCTTTGAAAATGTGCATATGTAGTGTAGATCCTTGCTTGCTGAGCACTTCTGAGTACTCACGGTTGCTTTGCTTTCTTTTTCCCCCATATCAGTTTGTCGTAACAAGATGACGGAGCCCCCTGAGATAGATGCCCTGTCGATCAATTACTACTACTACCCAGAGGATGGATGCTACTACGAGTTGGAAGACGACCAGGAGTAGGATCGGAGGGTCCCAGGCAGGAGGCCTTCGCCTTTCGATCGTAGTGTTTTATTTTGCCCCGCCTTTCTAAAGGCCTTTCTGTTTCTCTTTTAGTATCTGTACTCAGATATCTGATGCTTCCGCTGACGCTTCTTCGCAAGCTTATGTATTCGAGCCCTCGAGGCCCCTGGCTTGTAATATAAAGCTTGTATGACTTTATTTATGTTTTAGAGTTGTGTTGTGATATCTTCCCGTGAGTCCTTAGGCTTGATCGTGTGCATTTGCGTGTATGATTAGTGCACGATTGAGCCGGGGGCGTCACAGTACTGTCACTTGGCAATTACTAAATTACAGAAAGATGCATACATATTATAAGTACTATATGAAAAACATACGTATCAATATATAAATGGAAATTAGTGAGGAGAACCTTTCTAAGGTTTCTGGTGCAAAGTGTGTTTTAAAGTACATGCATGCACTACTCTCAATATGCCGAGCAACAGAATGGAAGCCATAATTCTACTCTGTAGTCTCAGTACGCACAATCGAGGTCAGGTCATAGATGTAATCATCTGATGTAAGGTGATTTACATAGAATATGTTGATTCTCACCATACAGAAAAACTCATATTCATAAACTATGAGAAGTACGTATAGGAACTCTTGGTAGAACATAGCTGAAGATACCTCAGTATGTTTTCCTTAGGCCACGCTCAAAATTCCAAATATTTCAGGCTATTTAAAATAAATTTGAGAGCATACAGATTACTTAGGTACAACTAACGATTGCAAGAAGATACCATATGAATGTTTCCTTTTATATTTAAAACATAATCATATAGAGCCCTTGTGTTTGTTCAGCCAGAGGCTATGGAGGCAATCAAAGCTGGATCATTTACGGTTCCTAGAGCGCACAATCAAGTCAAGAACAAAGAAAGATACATCCAGAACATACTGCTACTGTTGTTCGATAATAGAAATCAAGCCGATCTACCGGTGTTCAATAATGAATTTGCTAGGTTAGAGGACAGAGCATGTAAGTTCAGGAATAGGGATTACTTGCATGTTGAGTCAGGGACTCAGGGCATGAGTGACAGGTGACGAATTTGAATTCCAATAGTGACCGCTGCGGCAATCAGCTGCAATGTCTATAGTGAGCGGCTCACCGATGACTGCTGCAGCATGATCTGCTTCGAACGGCGACCAATATGCCTCCTCCTGCGCTGAATCTTGGCTTGAATAAGATAAACCGAGATGTTGGACTGCAACTTCATTGCAGTTGAGAAGAATCAGAGGCTGGAAAGTCAGGATTTGTGAGTAATTTTTACATGAATTGCAGAACATTGTGGACGGGTGAGGCGGCAAGGTCGAGTATGAGGCGGATGGTCTGCAACCAAAGCATCGTTGATTGAGACAGATTCACAGGAAGGGGCAGAGAGGGAGGATCATTTTTTAGATTGATTGCTGAGTGGATTCTAAAGAGGGAACGGGAGGGATCGGATGAGAGCAACGCAGGGTCATCCGACATCTTAATGAACTGAGAAGAAAGAAAAGGAACAGGAGTTATGAATCTTCAGCTTACCTAGTTGCTCCATGGAGTTTGTACATCCGGAAAACTTTAGTCCGGCGTATTACACCAAAACGACGATGTTGCCGGTGGCAGCCTTGTTCGATGATATGACTCCGTACACATGAACAACTGTCGAAGAAATAGGAAGAGAGGGTATTACTTCGTAGCTGAGACCACCATGATGACTTCTCAAGCTTGCGCCAAATAATCAATTGGAGGAAGGATGGGAGTCGAGAGATAATTAGTTGTGTTTTTTTACGTATTAGTATTATGGAAGGACATGGGAAAAGAGAGGAAACCTTCTCGTGCAAGCCACGCGGGGGAAATTTTTGAGTAGGCATCATCCGACGGTTCTCTTCTCATTATTATTCAATCTAATGGATGAACTTTCTTAACCTCAAGGATTAACATGGTGCTTTGTTTGGTGCCTCCAATTAGTAAATATAAGATAGGTTAGTCCAAAAAAATGATATAAAGTTGCTATAAAATGAATATAAAACATCCAAGAATGATAATATAACAACATGGAACAATCAAAAATTATAGATACATTGGAGACGTATCAATGCACACAGGTAGAGGAAAGAACCAATTATCAAACGATAAGCTTTCTGATCATAATCTTTACCGTACACGTCAGCATCTAGCTGACCATTTGTAGGCATAGGAGTTTTGTAGCCCTTATGATTGCAATCTTGCATATTGAACTTCTTTAGACAGTCTCTGAGATATTTCTCCTGAGAGATAAAGATGGCATTTTCTTGTTGATGAATTTGCAATTCGAGAAAGAACTTAAGTTCACCCAACATTGACATTTGATATTTCTCGGACATCATTAGCCCGAATTCCATGCTGCAAGCATTGTTAGTACAGCCAAAGATAATATCATCCACATATATTTGACACACGAATAACTCACCGTTAATAGCATGAGTGAAAAGAGTGGAATCAGTAGATCCTGGCTTGAACCTTTTTTTCAAGCAGAAACTTCTTCAGAGTGTCATACCAGGCTTGAGGAGCTTGCTTGAGCCCATATAGAACCTTTTTCAACCTAAAAACCTTGTTAGGGAATTGAGGACTTTCAAAGCCAGGTGGCTGCCAACCATAAACTTCCTCATCAATTTCACCATTGTGGAATGCACTTTTCACATCCATTTGATAAAGCAAGATGTCATTATAGTTTGTATAGGCAGGAAGATTGCAAATGGCCTCAACAAGTCGAGCAACAAGAGCATAAGTTTCACCAAAATCTATACCGTCTACTTGTGTATACCCTTGAGCAACCAAACATGCTTTGTTTCTTACCATAATGCCATCTTCATCTTGTTTATTTCAGAAGATCCACTTGGTGCCGATAATATTGTGCTTCTTAGGATTTGGTCGAACAACCAGTTCCCACACATCATTAAGTTCGAATTGCACCAACTCTTCTTGCATAGCATTCATCCAATCAGGATCATTCATGGCCTCTTCATACTTGGTAGGTTCTGCCAATGAGACAAAAGAGAAACTGCCACAGTAGTTAGCCAAATGAGTGCGCGAACGAGTTGTTAGTCGATAACCTAGGTTCTTGAGATCTACGAGAATTAATGCAGGGTCAACTCAATTTGGAACTCGTGGATGAGGATTTCCTTCTGAATGATTATTTTCCTCAGTATCAACATCTGGATTGGCATTGGCATTTGCCATTTTCATCAGGATTGCCATTTTGCTCGGCATTTGCATTGGGATTGCCATTTTGGTTCGGAGCAAAATTTTCTTTGGCAGTAGCTTGACGAGTTCTTCTTCGAACAATGGGAGCATCATCATCGAAGGAGTCATGAAAGTTCCCTTCAATTGGCGTGACGACGCCGATAGCCATTTGTCGAATAGTGATACGTCTCCAACGTATCTGTAAATTTTGATTGTTCCATGCTATTATTATCAATCTTGGATGTTTTATATACATTTATTAGCAACTTTATATCACTTTTTTGGGACTAACCTATTAAAGTAGTGCCCAGTGCAAGTTGCTGTTTTTTGGCTTGTTTTTTACTTTGCAGAATATCAGTACCAAACAAAGTCTAAATGCCACGAAACTTTTTGGACATTTTTTTCTAACGATAAGGGACCCTAGAAGCTTTGAGAGGGAACCAGAAGATGAAAGGGGGGCCCACTAGGCACTAGGGTGCGCTAGAGGCCCCCGGCTCTCCCTGGCGGGTAGTGGGGCCCACGGGCATCGTTTTGACCTACCTCCGCCTCTATAAATACTCTAAAATCCCAACACCCTCAGGGGAGTTCATGAAATACTTTTTCCGCCGCCTCAAGTTCCAGAATCACGAGATCCAATCTAGAGGCCTTTTCCGGCACTCTGCTGGAGGGGGTAACGATCACGGAGGGGTTCTTCATCATCCTTGCTGCCCCTTCGATGATGCGTGAGTAGTTTACATAGACCTACGGGTCCATAGGTAGTAGCTAGATGGCTTCTTCTCTCTTTTTTATCTTCAATACAGTGTTCTCCTCGGTGTTCTTGGAGATCTATTTGATGTAATTCTTTTTGCGGTGTGTTTGTTGGGATCCGATGAATTGTGAGTTTATGATCAGATCTATCCATGAATATTATTTGAGTTTTCTCTGAACTCTTTTATGCATGATTGTTATAGCCTTGTATTTCTTCTCCGATTTATTGGTTTGGTTTGGCCAACTAGATTGATTTATCTTGCCATGGGAAGGGGTGCTTTGTGATGGGTTCGATCTTGCGGTGCTCTATTTTAGTGACAGAAAGAGACATGACACGCATATATCATTGCTATTAAGGGTAACAAGATGGGATTTATATCATACGTGAGTTTATCTTGTCTACATCATGTCATCTTGCTTAAAGCACTACTCTGTTTTTCATGAACTTAATACACTAGATGCATGCTGGATAGCGGTCGATGTGTGGAGTAATAGTAGTAGATGCAGAATCATTTTGGTCTACTAATCTTGGATGTGATGCCTATATACATGATCATTGCCTTGTATATCATCATAATTATTTGCTTTTCTATCAATTGCCCAACAGTAATTCGTTTACCCACCGTATGCTGTATTCTCGAGAGAAGCCTCTAGTGAAAACTATGGCCCCAGGGTCTATTTTCTATCATATATTAAAACCAAAAATACCTTTCTGCAATTTTCTTTTATTTATTTTGTTGTGTATTTTTGTTAGATCTATTTATCAAAACCTATACAATTTAATCTTTCTCTTGACCATTGAGGGATTGACAACCCCTCTATGCGTTGTGTTGCAAGTATATATTTGTCGTTTGTGTGTAGGTGTTGTTTACATAGTGTTGCTTGGTTCTTCTACTGGATTGATAATCTTGGTTTCATAACTTAGGGAAATACTTATCTCTAATGTACTGCATCATCCCCTCCTCCTCGGGGAAATCCCAACGCAGTTCACAAGTAGCAGGAAGAATTTCTGGCACCGTTGCCGGGGAGACATCATCAACATCTATCAAGTACCTACGCATAAACTATCATCTCCTTGCATTTACTTTATTTGCCATTTTCCTCTCGTTTTCATCTCCCCCACTTCTAAAAAATTTTTACAAAAATATTTCCATTTGCCTTTTTCTTGTTTGATCTTTTGTTTGCTTGTGATCTTGTTTGCGCAGTCAAGATGCCTCAAGAAAATACAAAATTGTGTGATTTTTCTAATACTCATAATAATGATTTTATTAGTACTCCTATTGCACCTCCCGCCGCTAGTGCGGAGTCTAATGAAATTAATGCCGCTTTGTTGAATCTTGTTATGAAAGAGCAATTTTCCGGTAATCCTAATGAGGATGATGCGTCCCATCTAAACACTTCCGTAGAATTGTGTGATATGCAAAAGAAAAAAGATGTGGACAATGATATTGTGAAACTAAAATTATTCCCTTTCTCTTTGCGGGATCATGCAAAAATTTGGTTTTCATCTTCGCCACGAAATAGTATTGATTCTTAGGATAAGTGCAAAGATGCTTTTATTACTAAGTATTTTTCTCCCGTGAAAATTATTTCCCTTAGAAATCA
Organism: Thinopyrum elongatum; assembly: GCA_011799875.1. Lineage (NCBI taxonomy): Eukaryota > Viridiplantae > Streptophyta > Magnoliopsida > Poales > Poaceae > Thinopyrum > Thinopyrum elongatum. The sequence continues at coordinate 77,121,565 of CM022297.1, forward strand.
AATTATGAATTTCAAGCAACTTGAGCATGAACATGTTGCTCAATTTTGGGAAAGGATGAAAATGATGATAAGAAATTTCCCTACTCATGGTTTAAATATGTGGATGGTCATACAACTTTTTTACGCGGGATTGAATTTTGTTTCTAGAAATCTTTTAGATTCCACCGCGGTGGTACTTTTATGGAGATTACTTTGGGTGAAGCTACTAAATTACTTGATAATATCATGGCAAATTATTCACAATGGCATATTGAAACAACACCTACTAGTAAAAAAGTGAATTCTGTTGAAGAAACTAGTACTTTGAGTGATAAAGTTGATGCACTTATGAAATTGGTTGCTAGTAAAAATGCTCTATTGATCCTAATGACGTGCCTTTGTCTACTGTGATTGATCAAAATAATGATCCCGTAGATGTGAATTTTGTCTCACCAATTTTTTTAATAGTAATGCTTATAGAGGTAATTTTAATCCTAGGCCGTTTCCTGGAAATTCCTCTAATAATTATGGCAATTCCTATGGTAATTTTTATAATAATAATAATAGGATGCCCTCTGGTCTTGAGAATAATATTAAAGAATTTATCAATGCTCAAAAAGTTTTCAACACTACAATAGAAGAAAAATTGAGTAAAATTGATGATATGTCTAGGAGCATTGATAGAATTATTCATGATGTGGAAAATTCTCAAGATTAAAATTTTGCCACCCAAGGTTGATATTAATGAATCAATTAAGGCTTTATATGTCTCCATGGATGAGAGTAAAAAGAGAACCGCTTTGCTAAGAGCTAAAAGAGAATTTTTAGAAAAAGCGATTCCTCCTAATTTTTTTGTAGTAATGATGAAGAGATTAAAATGATTGGTGTTTTTCTATTGATTCCTTGTTTAGTAATATTAAACTTGATGATAAGGGGCCTAAAGAAGAGTCAAATTTAGTTAGAAGGTGTCCCCATGATTCGGAGGGTAAAAATCTTGATGAAAAAATTGCTAAAAGTGGGTTTGAAGAGGTAAAAACTTTAATTAGTGATGTGCCCACTCTTTTGGATTATAAAGATTTTAATTATGATAGTTGTTCTTTGATTGAGTGTATTTCTTTGTTGCAATCTATGCTAAATTCACCCAATGCATATGAACAAAATAAAGCTTTTACTAAACATATTGTAGAATCAGTGATGAAAGCTTTAGAAGAAAATTGTATGATGAATGGGAACCCACCATTAAAGTCAAGATAAAAAGTTATGAGTGTAATGTTTTATGTGATTTGGGTGCTAGTGTTTCCACAATTCCTAAATCTCTATGTGATGTGCTAGGTTTTACCAATATGGAGGAATGTTCTCTTAATTTGCACTTCGCGGATTCTACTATTAAAAAGCCCTTGGGTAGAAATAATGATGTTCTTATTCTTGCAAATAGGAACTATGTGCCCGTTGATTTTATTGTACTTGACATTGATTGCAATCCGTCTTGTCCTACAATACTTGGTAGACCATTTTTATGAACCATAGGTGCCGTTATTGACATGAAAGAAGGGAATATTAAATTTCTGTTTCCATTAAAAAGAAGGGTATGGAACACTTACCTAGAACTAGAATCAAGCCACCACATGATTCAATCACGAGGGCAACCTATGGAACTAAAACCAAAGATGATAACACTTGAAACTATACATTATGCCTAGCTAGGGGCATAAAACAATAGCGCTAGTTGGGAGGCAACCCAATAGTTATCTTTTAATTTTTGTTTTCCTTTCTCTTTTTAAAAAATATACAATTATGCTACTCTTATGATTGTTTTTTAGCATTTTAATTAGTATTTTTTCAAGTAAAGGCTTTAGGATGGTTTGGGTGATAGTTGACTTGATTCTGTTGAAAAACAGAAACTTTTGCATCCAGTTCTGGAATTTTGTAGATTCACAGAAATGTCCTTTTGCTCCGAATTTTTTACACATAATTTATATACAAATTTCCCATGTTTTTTCCTAAAATTTCAGAATTTTTGGATTTACAGAAGTATGGTCAAAGTTCTGATTACTACAGATTGTTCTGTTTTTGACAAATTCTGTTTTTGTTGCATTGTGTGCTTATTTTGATGAATCTATGGATTGTATCGGGGGTATAAGCCATGGGTAAAGTTAGAATATAGTTGTTATAATGTAATAATAAAATATGAATGGGTTTGCAATAGTACTTAAAGTGGTGATTTGCTTTATTATACTAACGGATCTCACGAAGGTTTTTGTTAAGTTTTGTGTGATTGAGATTTTCAAGTTTTGGGTGAGATCACGATCGATGAAGGAATAATGAGTGGCAAGAGCCTAAGCTTGGGGATGCCCGAGGCACCCCAAGGTAATATTCAAAGACTCCCAAGCAACTAAGCTTGGGGATGCCCCGGAAGGCATCCCCTCTTTCTTCTAACGACCATCGGTAATTTTACTTGGAGCTATATTTTTATTCGTCACATATCATCAGTTTTTCTTGGAGCGTCTTGTATTATATGAGTCTTTGCTTGTTTTGCTTTTTAGTTTGTCACAATCATCCTTGCTGAGCACACTTGTTTGAGAGAGCCACACACATATCATGATTTGCTAGAATACTCTATGTGCTTCACTTAAATCTTTTGAGCTAGGCAGTTGCTCTAGTACTTCACTTATATCTTTTTTAGCACGGAGGTGGTTATTTTTTAAAGAGATAAACTTGCATGCTTCACTTATATTGTTTTGAGAGTTAGTAATTTTTAAAGAAAATAAACTCTCATGCTTCACTTATATTATTTTGAGAGTTGAATTTTTTTGAAGAAATATTTATGCTCTCGTGCTTCACTTAGATCTTTTTGAGAGTTAAAGAATAGTAATGGTAATTTGCACGAGATATGAACTTGGTCCCAAAGTGATAGATATTCAAGAGGTATATAATAAAAACTTTCATGAAGAACATTGGATATTATAAACTTGATTCCTTGCAATAGTTTTGCGATATGGAGATAGTGATATGTGAGTCATGTTGGTGAGTAATTATGCTTTAGGAAGAACTAGCGGGGTGACTGGAACATATATAGCAATAAATAGAAAATCTAAGCATTTGCGCGACTAGATTTTCTATTTATTGCTATATATGTTCCTACTTTGTACTAAGTACGTGTCATAAATCTGGACATGTGACACCGAAAGACCAAATACTCTTTTACCTCATTCGTTGATACTTTGTCTTAAGTTTTTTATGGTATTTAGGAAATACGTAATATCCATGGCTTATATATGAACCTTATTGTCCATTCAATTCCCTTCCTCATCACTTTCCATATTGCAATTATGTTTTCTACTAATACTATCTCGTACATGATCCACATGCTTCGATGTATTCTCATCTTACTCTAGATCTCTATGTTGTTCAGTCTGAGTCAACATAATTATTGGTGAATGGTATCAAAACTGGTACAATCTTCTGCTTGCCACATTGCAACTATGTTTTTATAATGGTACTATATCGTACATTATCCACATCCTTTGATGTCTTATCCTCTTACTCTAATTCTCTTTTTTTTCTAGTCATCATAACTTGCTATTTTTTTATTGTGCCCACAATATTACTTTCTCTACCATTATCTCCCTAGCAGCCTAATGTTACCCAATTAAATTTTTCTATCAAAGTAGCAATGGTATATCACAAATTATAGAATACAAATAATACAAAAATTTATATTAGGTGCACAATTGTTGGCAAAAACTGATTTTGAAACTCCTTTTATTCAATACTCGAACCTTACATATGATAGTATATGAAGGATCGATCCATACCAACAATAGAAGCTATTTGATGAATATGCGGGTCACTTAAATTAAATGCTTTCACTTAGGATGAGATTTCAATTAAATTTTTGAGACAGACAGCAACCACCAAAGCGAAAACGTGGCTATTAACTCATCCTGCTGGTACTTTTGACACTTCGGAACACTAAAAATGAGCGATTTCTTGTAACTGGTCACTTATGTCTTGTAAAATCAAGTTTTTCACCAAAACTGTGTTTATGACGGTTTTGGACCGTCATGCCGGCCCTTTCTTTATCCACATTATAAAGATTTGCCTACTATGTACTCCCTCCTTCCCAAAGTATAAGGCGCCGATTAACTTTTCTGGTCTTCCTTGCACAACTTTGACTATAATTTCATGTATTATATGTCTATAAAATTAGTATACAGACATATGAAATAAAATTGTTTTGAAGACAAATACGATGATCTCATTTACACATGTTTCAACCAATGTACAAATATATATTAGTGGTCAAAGTCATGCATAAAAACCATGCAAATTCAATCACGCCTTATATTTTGGGAAGGAGGGAGTATTAAAAATACTAATAATCACAATTAATTGGAATCAGCTGAGATCACAACAATTTTATCCTAAATCAACATATTTGTGGCCTTAAAGTTCATGATAGTGTGGAATATCTTCGCATGTGGTCCTCTAACAACGTCGCTTACATGCATGGGATGTTTTGCCAGGCTGCAGTAAGGTTCTCGTTTACTCCATTCAGTTGACAGTTTTTGTTGTTCTGTTATCTCCTTATTGCTGGTTTAACTTGCCGAAATCCCTATACACCTCATGTAAAATTATTGGGCATATATTTCTTATGCAAAAGTATTGCCTTCCTACTTACTGTTGGCTTTGTCTTGTCTTGTGCACCTCATATATGAAAACATAAAATGCTAAAGTTCCCATTGGGAGAATAGATCCTCCTATCAGGCTAGCAGTTTGCTTATTTCTATCTAGGTGCGTGAACAATAATGGCTAGATAAATGTACGCAATCTTGTTATTTCTGTCATATGGTAGACCCATTTGTATGTGACTAATGTTATGTAAATTTTTTGCATCTTTTAATCGCGACCATTCTATTTAGAATCAACGGATCAATTTTGGATATATTTGATTAGTTATCTGTCTTTTGATATTTTAATTCATGAATCAGTTTTTGCATTTTTATTGACATTTTATGCTACATAGTTTATATTGTTGTATGTTGAACACCTATGTATTCCCTTTTTTCACAACGTTATATATATTTAAGGTATCTCCAATTGCCCAGCCATATTTTTCTTAATCGAACGAAATTATGTTCCTAATCCGTCGAAGCAATACCAAATTATGTGTCAAACTGACCTCCTAAGAAAATACACGATGCATATGTTCTTGCATTTTTTGTTCACCAAATTTTCACTCTGTGTGGTTTTTTATTATTGTATATGGAACACCTATGTGTTGCCGCAAAAGAAGAAAAAAAGCCTATGTATGTGCTTTAATAATGTTCAATAATATTTCAAATACCTCCATCTATTATTATTTTCAATTGCACAACCAATTAGACCCTACGCATGTGGTTAATGAGCACAAAAAGTTGATGCTTGCTACCTTTTCTAATGTCAGCATGACATTATGAATAGTAAAGTAATTAGCATGCATGCATCTGTTTCGCTCATGTGTACAAATTAAGAAGTGCTGGCATAAGAAAAATAGATTTTTTTTGTGGGGGGAGAAAAAAAGAGTTGGACTCTAGTTCCTTTGATTTTTTTAAAGAAAGATAGTTCCTTTGATTAGCAAGTAATGTAGGGGAGGTTTACAAAAAAGCTTAAAATATTGAGTTCACGTAAAAGGAAACACTTACGTACGATGGAAAGACTCCTATATGTATTGGATCCGGACTCCACATTGCCTCGCATAAGAATCCACTAGCACATATGCCCGTGCGTTGCAACGGGAGAAAAATTAGTATGTATTTAAAGGTACTGAGAATTATATGTGCAAGCAAAACCCTGTGCGCACGTGAAAAATGAACATTTAGCTTCTTGGTTTCGCCGGGTGTGAAGTAATCAATCCGCTATTTTTTCATTCATTGATCGAGGGCATTTAAGAGTTTTGTTATGCCATCGTACGCCAGAAAAGGCCCATGAATTATTCAATCTACTTTTCCTTTCAATCGAGGAGATTTTAAGGTATGAAGTTTCTGAATATTATAGGAAACATGAACCATTTTTTAAATCTTGAACAGTTTTTTGAAAATTATAAGAAAAACATGAACAAAATTTGAAACAGGGACATCTTTTAAAATTCACAAACCTTTTTTGAAAATACCAACTTTTTATTATAAAAACATGAACATTATTTGAATTTGTGAACATATTTTTAGAGCGGGAACATGTGTTGAAATTTCATAACATTTTTCGAAAATGTGTATCTTTTAACATTATTTTGAATTGTGAAAGTTTCACTAAAACAATAATTGTTTTTGAATTTGGAGCATATTTTAAATTACAATTTCCTTTTAGAAATCTCGAACAATTTTCTAAAAACAATAAAAGTTTTTGAAAAAATGGGAAACTTTTTCCAAGTTCCGAATATTTTTCAAAATAGCAATAAAATTTTGGAATTTTGAATATTTTCTATAATTTGATTTTTTTTTGAAATTCTGAACATTTTTTGCCATTTTCTTTTTTGAAATCTCGAACAATTTTGGAAAACAATAAAAGTTTTTGAAAAACTGGGAAACATTTTTCAAGTTCCAATTTTTTTAAAAAATAGGAACAAAATTTTGGAATTATGAACATTTTCTATAATTTGATTTTTTTTTAATTCTGAATGTTTTTTGAGAATTTTGAATATATGTAATAAACTATATAAGCAAAATAAACTGGATGTGAAAAAAAAGATAGGGGAAGAAGAATAAAAATAGAGGTAAAACAGAGGAACAAAGAAAAATAGGCAAGCCCATTAGTGATTGTCCTGTGCGAAACTCCGACTATTTTTCACGTTATGCGGAAAATAGAATTTTCCCAGCTACGTGGGCAGAAAAATAAGTGGGCTGGCTTTGCTGGGCCACAGCGCGCCGCCCACATACAAAGTTCTGGAAAAACCTTTTTTCTAGCAGACGAAAGCATAATAATTTAGTACCACCTCGGATAGAAAAAAAATTCTTTTCCGTGGTGAACGGATGAAAAAATTGACGAAACGCACCTTACTTTATTAGTAGGTATAGATGGTGTTTTGCTAGTCTGACCAATTCGCCTAGCGATAGTTTTTTTTACTCTCACTCATCCCTTTTAGGCTGGCTCTAAACGTATGGGATAAGGAGACATTCTTATACCTTCTTCTATCATGCAAATCACAGCCGTTCTTTTTAACTAATTTTCTATTGTTTCATCTGAGTCATACATTTTCTATCGTTTTAATAATATAATAGATATTGGTGTTAAGGTTTGTGATTTTCTATGCATGCACGTAAAGCCAATAGTTATGCAACGAAGTTATATCCTACTTGTGGTGCATTATTCAGTGTTAATTATGTTCAATGCCCATTTTTGTTTTTTGGTTGGTCGCTTCTCAATCTATTTGCTAGCCTTCACTTGTACTAAGCGGAAATACTGCTTGTGCATCCAACTCCTTAAACCAAAGTTGTGCCAAATGAGTCCACCATACCTACCTATATGCGGTATTTCCATGTCGTTCCAAGTAAATTTGTATGTGCCAACTCTAATTTTCAAAATGAATTTCTGTTTTGTGTGCCTGTACCGCTCATGAAGCGGCAGGGGGTGGCCAATATTTTCCATGTTAGGTATGTTATTCTCAAGATGAGTGTTTATTCACTTATCATTGCATGAGAGTGTGGCAGGTAATAGGGATGCCCAGTCCCGAAATGAATTTTTTTTATTTTATGTTGTCAATAATAAATTCCTTGGAAAGTGTTGGTATGGAAGGCACCCGTGGATACGGCTAGACATGGATTCTGTGAGAATGGTGGAAAGGAAATAAACTTTACTTTCTGTTTGGGAACCGCCTATGATTTATCTAGCATGGAGGATATTGGGAATTCTCGGTCGTATTCGTTGACAGGAAAAGCATGCCTCTCAAAATAATTTTATCTCTCAATTTAAGCTTTGAGCTCTAGCACCTCCACAAATCTCTCCTTCCCTCTACGAAGGGCCTGTCTATTTACTTTTATGCAATTTTTATTTTAAATTTGAGTCTCCATCTTCTCTTATAAAGCACCAACTAGGGAACACTATTGTTATACTTCTGTATTGGATGTAGTTAATATTTGAGTGTGTTTCATGAATGGATCAATGATTGAGCATAATGGGCTAGGGATAACTTTCTTTAGTGTTGATATTTTGAAAGACATAGTTGCTTGTTGATATGCTTGGGTATTGATGATTCTATGTCAAATTATAGACTATTGCCTTGAATCATTCAAAGTCCAAATGTCCATGCTACCAAGAAAAGAATATATGATGAATATGTTAGGTAGAATTCCACATCAAAAATTCTGTTTTATCATTTACCAACTCGAGGACGAGCAGGAATTAAGCTTGGGGATGCTTGATACGTCTCCAATGTATCTATAATTTTTTATTGTTCCATGCTATTATATTATCAATCTTGGATGTTTTATATACATTTACTAGCAACTATATATCATTTTTCGGGACTAACCTATTAACTTAGTGCCCAGTGCCAGTTGCTGTTTTTTGCTTATTTTTTTACTTTGCAGAATATCAGTACCAAACAAAGTCAAATGACACGAAACTTTTTGGAGATTTTTTTCTGGCGATAAGAGACCCTAGAAGCTTCGAGAGGGAACCAGAAGATGAAAGGGGGGCCCACTAGGCACTAGGGTGTGCCAGAGGCCCCCGGCGCGCCCTGGTAAAAGTGCGTTATATCGACTAGAGGGGGGGTGAATAGGCAATTTTTACAAATTCGTCACTGAGGAATTTCAAGGTGAGGAAATTCCTAAGCAACGAACTACTTAGTAGCGGAATAAGTACTCAGATGCAAACATAACATGGCATAAGCACAGTCATCATGATGAAATGAAATAGGCACAGAGTACAGGTAGCGTGATACACAGGATAAGCAGGCTGAAGACTAAGTGACTGAAGAAATAGGATTGAGGAAATTGAGAAAGTCTTCAGTCAAAGTCTTCACACAGTAACGATCAAGTACATTAACACATGAATGAATAAATTAAAGGGTTGAGGAAATAGAACCAGTAACTCGGTGAAGACAATGATTTGGTAGACCAGTTCCAACTGTTGTGGCAGTCGTATGTCTGGTTGAAGCGGCTAGGTATTTAAACCTGAGGACACACTGTCCCGGACACACAGTCCTCACCGTATTCTCCTTGAGCTAAGGTCACATAGACCTCGCCCAATCACTCGTGGTAAGTCTTCACAGGTGACTTCCAAACCTTCACAGACTTGGTCACTCGGCGATCCACAATTCCTCTTGGATGCTCTAGACCATGACGCCTAACCGTCTGGAGGATGCACAGTCCTCAAAGGTAACAAGCGTCGGTTCCACACAAGAACAATCTCTTCAGTGATGCTCAATCACTTTGGGTTTGTAGGTGTTGGGTTTTGGGTTTTTCCTCACTTGATGATTTTCGCTCAAAGTCCTCGGAGGATGGGATGCTCTTAATGACAAGTGTCAGTTTATCTCAGAGCAGCCAACCAACTAGTGGTTGTAGGGGGTGGCTATTTATAGCCTAGGGAGCAGCCTGACATGATAAGACATAAATGCCCTTCAATGATATGACCATTAGGTGGGTAGGATATTTGGGACAGCTGGCGCGTAGCACAGCAACGGTCGAAAATTTAAGCTCTCAAATTCCTCAGGGCTATCATGTTCCTCACTTGTAGGCAATCCGCACTAGCGAATTCCTAACTCCTCAGTCAGAACAAATTCCTCAGAGAACAGAAGAACTTCGTCTCTGTCACTGAAGAAATTGACTGAACTGTATGAGATTTCCAATGGCTTCACTCTAAAGGATTGGGTAGGTGTAGGATTTTGAGATGAGCATCACTTGGAAACTTCTTCTTAGTTTTACCTCGACCCCCTTTAACAGTACGGTGTTTTACCTCGACCCCCTTCAGTGCGCGAGATCTACCATAGCTCGGTCCGTAGAGATCTCTCTTCTCAGCAAGTTGGAACTCATGAGTATTTAGCCTCTCGAGGATATCAGCAGGATCAAGTGACTTGTAGTCTCCACGTTCTTGAATCATCAGTGCCAGTGTATCAAATGAAGAATCGAGTGACCTCAGCAATTTCTTCACCACCTCATGGTCAGTGATGTCAGTGGCACCAAGTGCTTGAAGCTCGTTTGAAATGTCAGTGAGGCGATCAAAGGTTTGCTGAATATTTTCATTGTCGAGTCTTTTGAAGCGGTTCAAGAGATTGCAAAGAACGTCAACTCGAGAGTCACGTTGAGTTCAGACTCCTTCGTTGACCTTGGACAGCCTATCCCAGATAAGCTTAGCTGTCTCCAAAGCACTCACTCTGCCATACTGCCCTTTGCTAAAATGGCCACATATGATATTCTTTGCTTGAGAGTCGAGTTGCTTGAATCTCTTCACATCAGCAGCGTTCACGAAAGGAGTGACAGAGGGAACGCCATTTTCCACAACATACCAGAGATCGTTGTCAATTGCCTCAAGATGCATGCGCATCTTGTTCTTCCAGTAGGGGTAGTCCGTCCCATCGAAGGTAGGACACCCAGCCGAGACCTTGATCATGCCTGCAGTCGACATAACTAAAACTCCAGGTGGTTAAACCAAAATCACACAGAACAAGGGAGTACCTTGCTCTGATACCAATTGAAGGTGCGTTATATCGACTAGAGGGGGGTGAATAGGTGATTTTTACAAATTCGTCACTGAGGAATTTCAAGGTGAGGAAATTCCTAAGCAATAAACTACTTAGCAGCGGAATAAGTACTCAGATGCAAACATAACATGGCATAAGCACAGTCATCATGATGAAATGAAAAAGGCACAGAGTACAGGTAGCGTGATACACAGGATAAGCAGGCTGAAGACTAAGTGACTAAAGAAATAGGATTGAGGAAATTGAGAATGTCTTCAGTCAAAGTCTTCACACAGTAATGATCAAGTACATTAACACATGAATGAGGAAATGAAAGGGTTGAGGAAATAGAACCAGTAGCTGTGATAGTCGTACATCTGGTTGGAGCGGCTAGGTATTTAAACCTAAGGACACACAGTCCCGGACACACAGTCCTCACCGTATTCTCCTTGAGCTAAGGTCACACAGACCTCGCCCAATCACTCGTGGTAAGTCTTCACAGGTGACTTCCAAACCTTCACAGACTTGGTCACTCGGCGATCCACAATTCCTCTTGGATGCTCTAGACCATGACGCCTAACCGTCTGGAGAATGCACAGTCCTCAAAGGTAACAAGCGTCGGTTCCACACAGGAACAATCTCTTCAGTGATGCTCAATCACTTTGGGTTTGTAGATGTTGGGTTTTGGGTTTTTCCTCACTTGATGATTTTCGCTCAAAGTCCTCGGAGGATGGGATGCTCTTAATGACAAGTGTCAGTTTATCTCAGAGCAGCCAACCAACTAGTGGTTGTAGGGGGCGGCTATTTATAGCCTAGGGAGCAGCCCGACATGATAAGACATAAATGCCCTTCAATGATATGACCGTTAGGTGGGTAGGATATTTGGGATAGCTGGCGCGTAGCACAGCAACGGTCGAAAATTTAAGCTCTCAAATTCCTCAGGGCTATCATGTTCCTCACACGCACTGGTGAATTCCTAACTCCTCAGTCAGAACAAATTCCTCAGAGAACAGAAGAACTTCATCTCTGTCACTGAAGAAATTGACTGAATTGTATGAGATTTCCAATGGCTTCACTCGAAAGGATTGGGTAGGTGTAGGATTTTGAGATGAGCATCACTTGGAAACTTTTCCTTAGTTTTACCTCGACCCCATTTAACAGTACGGTGTTTCCTATGACTCAAGAAGAAGAAAATGAAACTACGAAAACAAAAGTCTTCACGCTTCATAATCCTCGCATGAATATCAAGTCTTCAAGGTCACACCAATTTCCTCACTTTCAAAGTCTTCAAGAAAACCAAAGTCTTCAACTGAAGACATTCATTTTTAGGGGTCGACTTTCATCGTAAATATCAAACTCCTCATAGACTTATAGAACCTGTGTACACTCACAAACGCATTAGTCCCTTAACCTATAAGTCTTCAATACACCAAAATCACTAAGGGGCACTAGATGCACTTACACAGTTGCTGTTTTTTCCTTATTTTTTTACTTTGCAGAATATCAGTACCAAACAAAGTCAAATGACACGAAACTTTTTGGAGATATTTTTTCTGGCGATAAGAGACCCTGGAAGCTTCGAGAGGGAACCAGAATATGAAAGGGGGGCCCACTAGGCACCAGGGTGCGCCAGAGGCCCCCGGCGTGCCCTGGTGGATAGTGGGGCCCACGGGTATCATTTTTGACCTACCTCCACCTCTATAAATACTCTAAAATCCCAAAACCCTCAGTTGAGTCAATGAAATACTTTTTCCACCACCGCTAGTTCCAGAACCACGAGATCCAATCTAGAGGTCTTTTCCGGCACTCTGCCGGAGGGGTAACGATCACGGAGGGGTTCTTCTCATCCTTGTTGCCCCTCCGATGATGAGTGAGTAGTTTACCACAGACCTACGGGTCCATAGCTAGTAGCTAGATGGCTTCTTCTCTCTTTTTGATCTTCAATACAATGTTCTCCTCGGTGTTCTTGGAGATCTATTTGATGTAGTTCTTTTTGCGGTGTGTTTGTTGGGATCCGATGAATTGTGAGTTTATGATTAGCTCTATCCGTGAATATTATTTGAGTTTTCTCTGAACTCTTTTATGCATAATTGTTATAGCCTCGTATTTCTTCTCTGATTTATTGGTTTGGTTTGGCCAACTAGATTGATTTATCTTGCCATGGGAAGGGGTGCTTTGTGATGGGCTCGATCTTGCGGTGCTCAATCTCAGTGACAGAAAGAGACATGACAGGCATATATCATTGCTATTAAGGGTAACAAGATGGGATTTATTTCAAACGTGAGTTTATCTTGTCTACATCATGTCTTCTTGCTTAAAGCATTACTCCATTTTTCATGAACTTAATACACTAGATGCATGCTGGATAGCGGTCGATGTGTGGAGTAATAGTAGTAGATGCAGAATCGTTTAGGTCTACTAATCTTGGACGTGATGCCTATATACATGATCATTGCCTTGGATATCATCACTATTATTTGCTTTTCTATCAATGGCCCAACAGTAATTTGTTTACCCACCGTATATTGTTTTCTCGAGAGAAGCCTCTAGTGAAAAGTATGGCCCCCGGGTCTATTTTCTATCATATATTAAAACCAAAAATACCTTGCTGCAATTTGATTTATTTATTTTATTTTGTATTTTTGTTAGATCTATTTATCAAAACTATACAATATAATATTTCTCTTGACTGTTGAGGGATTGACAACCCCTCTGCGCGTTGGGTTGCAAGTATTTGTTGTTTGTGTGTAGGTGATGTTTACATAGTGTTGCTTGGTTCTCGTACTGGATTGATAACCTTGGTTTCATAACTGAGGGAAATACTTATCTTTATTGTACTGCATCATCCCCTCCTCTTCGGGGAAATCCGAACGCAGTTCACAAGTAGCAAATAGCATCCGAAATTGGAGGTTCATCTATCACATTTGGCAGGTGCTCCTTTTGGGAGCTGTTAGATTCATCAAACCACACATTTACCATTTCCATAACCTTCCCTTGATGAGAGTTATAGACCCGATAAGTATGTGAGTTTGAGCCATAACAAAGAAGAAAACCTTCATGTGCTTTAGGTGCAAACTTGGAATTGTGATTCATATCATGGATATAGCATTGTGCACCAAAAACACGTAAGTAAGAAACATTCGTGCCAGTGGTAAGCTCGTATGAAGTTTTCTTAAGGAACTTGTGAATATAAACACGATTCACAACATGGCAAGCAGTATTAATAGCATCAGCCCAGAAGCGAATGGGAGTTTTTTACTCACTGGGCATTGTTCCCGCCATCTCAATGAGAGTTCTATTGTTCCGCTCAACAACTCCATTCTGTTGGGGAGTGTATGCAGCAGAGAACTCATGAGTAAAACCATTTTCATCGAGAAAGTCCTCGATATTAGTATCTTTGAACTCAGTGTCATTATCACTCTTGACATGCTTGATGCGCACATCATATTCATTCTGAGCTTTCTTGGCGAATCTTTTGAAGACATCTTGAGTGTAGGTCTTGTCTTCGAGAAAGAATACCCAAGAATAGCGACAGAAATCATCAACAATAACTAGACCATAATGTCTGCCACCGAAGCTGGCATAATTCCGAGGCCCAAATAAGTCCATATGAAGAATTTCCAGAGGTCTTGTCGTGGTCATGACGGTTTTTGACGAATCATGCTTCTTGGCCAATTTTCCAGCTTCACACGCAGCACAAAGTCGATCTTTATCAAATTTCACAGTAGGAATACTACTAAGATGATTTTTCTTCACAAGCGTATGCAAGTTCCTCATACGTGCATGACCAAGTCTTTTGGTGCCACAACCAACCACTGGTACCATTATGTGATATACAAATGGTTTTTGACCCCTTTCCGCGACGGAGTTTTAAACCATCGTCTAGTGAGTGTGGGCGATAGGGGGGTCTTTCCCACATGACCCAAAAACCGTCGGGGATAGGCGAGCGGCTACTGACGATCGCCATAGAATAAACGTATGAGAAGTCATGCCTGTCCCACATGTTACGTCTCGATGTTATGTTTCTGATCCGAGAGACATCCGAAACGATTGCGCCGCTATAGTCGTGTGGAAAAGTGGATATCACAAACATTTAATCTACCAATGTGTTTGCGATAGGTACATTATCGCACACAGTTCAAAAATGTAAAATGTGTGCGGTGCCTCTACTATTGCCAACGTGTCCATTTTCATAACTGTGTGCGATAGGTATTCCTATCACACACACATATAGGTTTGAAACGTTTGTCGTATTACCATGAATCGCACACACACATATGAGCCGAAACCGTGTGTGCTTCCGTCGGGCATCGCAAACGTTTCACATCAAAGAACCGTCTATTCTCTATTTTTCCATCGCATACACTGTTTTCTTTCTAACCGTGTGTACATTATTTTATTCGCTCTTGTTTAATTTTAATTTTCCCTGTAATTTATTATTCAAATTGGAAACTTTGAAATAAGAAACATGGAATTCAAATTCTCAGCACAATGGTTCAACAACCAATCCATAAATAAAATTCTCAGTACAATATGTTCAGTGATTACACGATTAGGCGGCAATTAACTATGATGAACCATAATATTTAGAGGCGGTAAAGATGAAGAGACAAGTGTAAATCATTTTGGCTGCCAATGGTGTTGAAGAGGCGGAATACCCATAATGTTCCCTCTTGCATGCCATAGGCATGAACAACTTTTGTACAACCCCTTGTGACGATTGATTGCTTGTATCTGCGTTGGTATTTCCCCGAAGAGGAGAGGATGATGCAGCACAACAACGATAAGTATTTCCCTTAATTATGAAAACAAGGTTATCAATCCAGTAGGAGAACCAAGCAACACTATATAAGCGGTACCTGCACACAAATAACAAATACTTGCAACCCAACGCGTAAGAGGGGTTCTCAATCCCTCCTAGATATTGAGATAGATTAAATTGTATGAGATTGGATAAATAGATCTGACAAAAAAACAAATTAAAATAAATAAAGAAAAACTGCAGCAAGGTATTTTTGGGTTTTTGGAATAATAGATCTGAAAACAATATGATAAAAGATAGACCCGAGGGGCGTAGATTTCACTAGTGGCTTCTCTCGAGAAAATAGCATACGGTGGGTAAACAAATTACTGTTGGGCAATTGATAGAAGAGCAAATAATTATGACAATATCCAAGGCAATGATCATGTATATAGGCATCATGTCCAAGATTAGTAGATCGACTCCTGCCTGCATCTACTACTATTACTCCACACATCGACCGCTATCCAGCATGCATCTAGTGTATTAAGTTCATGGAGAAACGGAGTAATGAAATAAGAACGATGACATGATGTAGACAATATCTATTCATGTAGGAATATACCCCGTCTTTTTATCCTTAATAGCAACGATACATGCGTGCCTCGCCACCCCTTCTGTCTCTAGGTGAGGACACCGCAACATCGAACCCATCACAAAGCACCTCTTCCCATTGAAAGAAAAATCAATCTACTTGGCCCAACCAAACCAAAGTTTCGGAGAAGAAATACGAGGCTATAACAATCATGCATATAAGAGATCAAAGAAGACTCAAATAACATTCATAGATAGAACTGATCATAAACTCGCAATTCGTCGGATCCCAACAAACACACCGCAAAAAGTCATTACATCAAATAGATCTCCAAGAACATCGAGGAGAACATTGTATTGAGAATCAAAAAGAGAGAATAAGCCATCTAGCTACTGCCTATGGACCCGTAGGTCTGTGGTAAACTACTCACGCATCATCGGAGGAGCACCAATGAGGATGATGAACCCCTCCGTGATCGTGTTCCCCTCCGGCAAGGTGCCGGAATAGGGCTCTAGATTGGATCTCGTGGTTTTGGAACTTGCGGCGGCTAGAATTGTGTTTCGTCGACTCCCCTAGGGTTTCTGGTATATTTCGGTATTTATAGAGCTGAGAGGTGGTGCAAAGGACTCCCGTGGGCCCCACTACCCACCTAGGCACGCTAGGGGCCTCTGGCGCGTCATGGTGTCTTGTGGGCCCCACGGACCTCCCCTCATGCACTTCCTTGGCTCCCAAGTTATCTTCTGGCCAGAAAAAAATCTCCAAAAAGTTTCGCTGCGTTTGGACTCTGTTTGATATGGATATTCTGCACTAGGCACTATGTCAATAGGTTAGTCCAAAAAAATGATATAAAGTTGCTATAAAATGAATATAAAACATCCAAGAATGATAATATAACAGCATGGAACAATCAAAAATTATAGATACATTGGAGACGTATCAACAATCGCCCGCCCATCCTTCACCGCCTTCAGGAAGACTTCTAGACCATTATCATGGTAGTATGAATTATATACTTTAACCTTAGTTGCCTCCACTCCGATCATTTAGTTTGCAAGGTAATCATCAGTAAATTGCTTTGGAAACCACTGAAAAGAGAAAACTTTTAGATACTCATGTCTAATAGAGTAACTTGTTGTGGGCAGGGGGAAAAGGCAACACATTACTTACCATCCTAAAGGTCATTGTTGTCTTGGACAAAGTGTAAATAAAGAGCTTAATTCCCATCACCCGTCTCTTTCACCTAACAATCTTTCTTAGTTTCCTCACTTGACGCTTGTTCATGAATATCTCATTGCCCCATACGCAAAAGGGATCGAAGCGTGGATCAGTATTGCTGATATATGTACCTACAAGCAACCAGTAAATGTTAGAAGATAAACTGTGATTGCACAAATGATGTAAAATACAACTACCTCCGTTCCTAAGTACAAGTATTTTTAGAGATTTCAATATGAACTACATACGGATGTATATAGACATAGTTTAGATTAGAATGTAGATTCACTCATTTTGCTCCGTATGTAATCTATATTGGAATCTCTAAAAATAATTATATTTAGGAACAGATGGTGTATAAGACATGGGATGCAGCTAACCTCTACGGCAAACAATAGCATCACCCATTGTAGCCCTGGATAAGTACATGGAAAGGCAATGTTAACTACAACAGGGTTAACATCCACCAAAAATAGCAAATGGTAATAAAACAGCAGCATCTGTAGTGATATCTTCATTGCGAAAGAGTAGCACGGTAGCAAAGGGGCGGATTAAAAAATGGATAGAATTGTTTACTACAACAGACAACCTAGTATAGCCATTGAAACTGGTACTGATAGAAATGAAATTGACAGAGTTAAACATCGCAAGGCAGGTGCTGCTAGAGCAGAGAATGGCCCTGTTGTCTATAAAAAGGTAGGGAAAATAGATAAGACGGGTTAGGCGTGCTAACTACAACATGCTTAATACATCAACCATACAAAACATGGCCATTGCAACTGGTATTGGTAAGATTCAACTGGTCAGTTCATACTTGGTAAGTCCTGAGGGGTAGTTGCTGGGGAACTTCATATGGGCAAGAGGCCGCCCCAACTCGGTCGCAGCGTAGGCGAGGTGTTCCTCCGAGTCAAAGTGTGGATCAGTGCCGCTGACATGTGTACCTACAAGAAGCAAGTAAATGTTAGAAGTTAAACTGCAATTGCACAAATGATGTAAAATATTGTAAGACATGGGATGCAGCTAACCTCGATGGCAAACAATAGCATCGCCCATTATGGCCCTGCGTAAGTACATGGAAAGGCATGTTAACTATAACAGGGTTAGCATCCACCAAAAATAGCAAATGGAAATAAAATGACAGCATCTTTGGTATATCTTCATTGCGGAGAGTAGCACGGTAGCAAATGGACAGACTAAAAAAATGGATACAACTATTAATTGCAACAGGCTTAACAACATCCTAAGTCATGTTTTGTAAGTTTGTAGCTGCTACTGGTGAAATTGAGCTAGACAGTTCATACTTGAACATCACACAGTGTGCAGTACTGAAAATAACAAGGCACGTTTAACTACAGGCAACCTATAGTATAGCCATTGAAACTGGTACTGATAAAAATGCAATTGGCAGAGTTAAACATAGCAAGGCAGGTGCTGCCAGAGCAGAGAATGGCCCAATTGTCTATAAAAAGGTAGGGAAAATAGCTAAGACGTGTTAGGCATGTTTACTACAACATGCTTAATACATCAACCGTACAACATGCCATTGCAACTGGTATTGGTAAGATTGAACTGGTGAGTTCATACTTGGTAAGTCCTGAGAGGTAGTTGCTAGGGCACTTCATCTTGGCCAGAGCCCACCCCAAGTCAGCGGCGGTGGAGGCGAGGTGTTCCTCCGGGTCGAAGCGTGGATCAGTGCCGCTGACATGTGTACCTACAGGCAACCAGTAAATGTTTGCATGTTAAACTGCAATTGCACAAATGATGTAAAATACTGTAAGACATGAGGTGCAGCTAACCTCGTCGGCAAACAACAGCACCGCCCGTTATGGCCCTGCGTAAGTACATGGAAAGGCATGTTAAGTACAAGAGGGTTAGCATCAACCAAAAATAGCAAATGGAAATAAAATGACAACATCTCTAGTGATATCTTCATTGTAGAGAGTAGCACGGTAGCAAAGGGACAAATTAAAAAATGGATACAATTGTTAATTACAACAGGCTTAACAGCATCCTGAGTCATGTATTGTAAGTTTGTTGCTGGTATTGGTGAAATTGAGCTGGACAGTTAATACTTGAACATCACACAGTGTGCAGTACTGAAATAAACAAGGCACGAACTTGCTTAATACATCAACCGTACAAAACATAGCCATTGCAACTGGTACTGGTAGGATTGAGCTGGTCAGATCATACTTGGTAAGTCCTGGGGGGTAGTCGCTGAGGCACTTCATCTGGGCCAGAGCCTGCACCAAGTCGGCGGCGGCGAAGGCGAGGTGTTCCTCCAGGTCGACACGCACAGCGGCCATCGCGCCATCGACCACCATTAGCTCCTCGACCTCCACGTGATATGTGGTTGGGCTTGCGAGGTGATGCTCTAGAGGTAGGGCGGTGGGGATTTGGAGGCATGAGGATGTTTCGCAGGCACCATTTAAGCAATTAGGCTGGGGCCGTGATAGAGATCGGTGGGTTACCTGACTGTATCGATGATGCTCGGGCAGAATGTAGGTGTGGTTGAAGCTGTGGTTGTGGCAGCGACGGTTTGAGCTGTCGAGAGGGGGCGTGGGGGCAGGGTGGGAAGATACTGCGAAAATGTGATGGGTGGGGATGTGGTGGGAGGAATAAATTCTGAAATTGCGCGCCTAATAAAAATTTTGTTGCGAAACTTGAAACTTTGGTGGGGGAAACACACAACACAGACGAAGCGCGTAAAATACTCGTGTGCTAGAAAAGAGAAAATTGGCAGATCCTGTCTCCAAAAAAAATCTACACGTGTAGTTGATTTTTTTGGTCAATGGTACGCTTGCTTTATTAGGAAACATCACACAGGTAGCTGACTTATGGATCATTAACGCAAAAAAAAACACGGGTACGCCATAGAAACCGTGTGTTTTGTGATCTTCTAATAATTCTTATATCTATCAGCATCTCCAGCCGCACCTAATTTAAAAATCTCTTTCATTGTAGCAGGGTTATTTTATCTACATGAATGAGGCAAAGGTGACACCCGATGAACAATCATCGGTTTATGAAATGCAATCAAGTATCAACCTGCCTCGCTCACATAGCCAGAATTGATCCTATGCAACAAAAGAGAAGCTTGCTGCCATCCGCCGGCGCGGCTATTTAAGCCGGTGTGCGGCCAAATCGCGCGGCGAGGTGGGACTAAAAACCAGCTGTGGCCAGCTCTAGTCTCCGGTGGCTTCGGGTGGCTGCCGGCGGACGTTTTGGGAGGATTTAGGGCCAGGGTACGGCTACAAAACTTTAGTGAACGCATGCTAATCAACGCTCAAAGCCCCCAAAGGATGCTCTTACTAACATTGTACGTTAATAATAGATAGTACCAACTTAAAGTACTACTAGTAATTTTCTCTAAAACTAGTATGTAGTACTGGTAGATGCTCGTAATTAATTATACAAACTTATGGGCGACACACGCACTAACTACTTCTCACATGCTGGCATTGGGGCATGCTGGCCAGACGCCTTTGTTCTCCTTCCCGGCCTTGCCAGCGGCAGCCCACCGTGCTTCCATCTCTGCTGAGCTCTCCTCAGCATGACGTTCGGCCTCTTCTTTCTTGCGGCGGCGGAACTCTCTTTTCTTGACTGCTTTTTGCCTGTTCCGCTCCTTCTGTGCAGCTTTGGCCGCCTCTTGATCCACCGCCCATTCGGTCATGGCAGCATCAAAGTCCGCCCACGTAATTGTGAAGCCGCGGGCGGCAATGAACTCGACACGGCGGGATGCCATCGCTTCCTTACCATGTGTGCGGTCACGGGCGGCGAGGAACTCGGCGCGGCGGGATGCGATCGCTTCCTTACCAGTTACTGTGCTGCACGGTGCCATGAACGACGCTTGGAGAGAGCTCTGGGGCAGAGTGGCCAGACAACCGTACAATGCGGTGGTTTTTAAGAGCTCAAGGACAAACGACGAAGGAAATTTGGCTTCCCTTACAATCTTGGTCATTCATTATCGCACACGGTTCATCTCCGTTGCCTCCGAAAACAATGTGCGCTGAGCCTATTGTGTGTTGTGTTATGATTGGCCGGAACCCCAGCCACGCATATCGCGCGTGTGCACCGTAGGATGCGTCGCGATCGAACGGCAATCCACGTCCCTCTCATCACACCCGTGCAGCTATAGCTGGATTGGATTTATCTGCGCTAAATGCCTAGAAAATGCACATAATCCCCTAAATATGGTAAATGATCCTGAAAAGGTGCCAAATTTCAACACGGTGATTTGTAGGGTGTATGTTCATCGTAGAAAAAAAACTCAAGGACAAGGAATGAAGAAAATTTTGATTCCCCTTCAATCTTGGTGATTTCCCTCTCGAAACCATGGAAATTCCTGGGTGATGGTTCGATTTATGAAGGGCGTGCATGACGACATAAGCCAAACCTTCTCAAATTTTTACTAGGGCATGGTGAAGCCATACCATGGCACCATGCCAGGCGTCATGTTTTTCAAGCATGCATTTCATTTTTCTATAGTTGAAAAACCAATAATCGACACGTTTGTGGTTTAATATTGCCACACATATCCTTCAAATCTCTGCCCATTCCTTGTAAAAGGCATGAGAATTTACTAAATAGTAGGGGCATGGTTTTCCATACCGTTCTTGTGCACCTTTTCATGCACCGATTGTTTGAATTTGAATTATGTGCATTAATGCCTAGAAAATGCACATAATCCCCTAAATATGGTAAATGAACCCGGAAAAGTGCCAAATTTGAACATGATGATTTGCAGGGTGTATGTTCATCATATAAAAAAACTCAAGGACAAAGGACGAAGTAAATTTGGATTCCCCTTCAATCTTGGGGATTTCCCTCTCGAAACCATGAAACTTCCTCGGTGATGGATCGATTTATGAAGGGCGTGCATGACGACATAAGCCAAACCTTCTCAAATTTTTTACCAGGGCATGGTGAGGCCATACCATGACACCATGTCAGGCGTCATGTTTTTCAAGCATGTATTTAATTTTTTCTATAGTTAAAAAACCAATAAACGACACGTTTGTGGTTGACTATTGCCACACATATCCTTCAAATCTCTGCCAATTCCTTGTAAAAGGCATGATAATTTACTAAATAGCACGAGCATAGTTTTGTAGACCATTCTTGTGCACCTTTTCATGCATCAATTGTTTGAATTTGAATTATGTGCATTAATGCCTCGAAAATGCACATAATCCCCTAAATATGGTAAATGAACCCGGAAAAGTGCCAAATTTGAACACGGTGATTTGCAGGGTGTATGTTCATCGTAGAAAAAAACTCAAGGACAAAGAACGAAGGAAATTTGGATTCCCCTTCAATCTTGTTGATTTCCCTCTCGAAACCATGAAACTTCCTCGGTGATGGTTCGATTTATGAAGGGCGTGCATGACGACATAAGCCAAACCTTCTCAATTTTTTACCAGGGCATGGTGAGGCCATACCATGTCACCATGCCAGGCGTCATGTTTTCAAGCATGTATTTCATTTTTCTATAGTTGAAAAACCAATAAACATCGCGTTTGTGGTTGACTCTTGCCACACATATCCTTGAAATCTCTCCCATTCCTTGTAAAAGGCATGAGAATTTACTAAATACCATAATCATGGTTTTCTAGACCGTTTTTTTTTTTGCACTTTTTCATGCATCGATTGTTTGAATTTGAATTCTATGCATTAATGCCTAGAAAAGGCACATAATCACCTAAATATGGTAAATGAGCCCGGAAAAATGCCAAATTTGAACACGTTGCATTGGAGGGGTATGTTGATCATAGTAAAAAACCGAATGACAAACTAGGAAGGAAAATTGGATTCCCGTTCAATCTCGGTGATTTACTATCGCACACGATTCATCTCCGCCGCCTCTGCGAACCATGTGTGTTCATCCACACATGCAAAAGGAAAAAGAAAACCCTCACCCCCCCCTACCCACTTTGTCCCCACCCACTCGTCGCGGACTCCTCTGCAACTCTGCACCTCATAAACTTCTATTGTGGTGGCCACCCTAAGCTCGACGGCTGTCGTCAATGGACGGAGGTCGCGCTCCAAATGGCACGGGATTTTGCCCCTACCGCTTGCCGCCGCCTATCTGCACCGACTTTCTGGACTCTTGTCGATTGGGATTTTCTGCGAGATTGGGCTGGGGATTTTTCTCATGGAGAAGGTAATCAATTTAGCAAAATATTCACTCATCTCTTATCGCAGTCCGTCCATCGCTGTTAATCAACCGACGGAAATCGCCGTGGATTCATTTTTCTTCTAGCTGATTCGAGGGTTTTCATTCAAATGTCCACTGTGCAAGCACAAATCGGGCAAGTGTGGTCACGGACAGTCGAAAACAAAGTTCTATCTCACCATTCCAGATGACTTCAGGGAGCGCTCGGTATGTTCAATCTCACCCTACCATGGTCGGCATGTCCTAAAATTATGAACATATACCGTCTATTGCTACATTTGGATAAAAGGTATGGTGCCACATGCAGCCTAGATGTCGAAGCCGATTTTTTCCCCTAAATTAGGAAAATTAATGATGTATTGTTCATTCAGTTACTCTCATATTTGCATCAAATCTTTGTTACATTATCTATTTTTAATTATATATTTTTTTACTTTGCTTTCAGCTATATATTGTTCTATTCTCTCAGTTACTCCCATATTTGCATGTTGCTCTGTTATTTTAATATATCTAATTTATGAT
Source organism: Thinopyrum elongatum (assembly GCA_011799875.1). Taxonomy (NCBI): domain Eukaryota; kingdom Viridiplantae; phylum Streptophyta; class Magnoliopsida; order Poales; family Poaceae; genus Thinopyrum; species Thinopyrum elongatum. The sequence goes on from CM022297.1 coordinate 77,145,446, forward strand.
CTTAATTTTCATTTCAAGCAGTACATCCCTTGCTTTGCAAGAACACGAGAGAAGGAAATCTTGGGCTTTACTATGTTGATGACTCCATGGATGTCATATTGACAACGCGGCATGGATTACAAGGACAATTAGCATAAAACTTGATAAAGATGGTCACTCCTATTTTGATGCGGACCTTTGGAGAAAAATTTCTAAGTTTTATGAACTGAAAGCTGGCAATAAAATTCTAGTGCGTGCACCACAGCCTGGTCTAATTAACATAGATGTTTACTTCCCCAACATCATCAGCCGATCAAAGTCTGGTCGAGGTTAGTGTTCTTTCAACTTTCTCCATGCTGGCATATTACTTAGCAAAATCAGGGTATTTGTTCTGACTAACTGATCACTATTTAAGCAACCAATTGTGATTTTATTTTCTGACTCCGTTCCTAGGCTGTAATAAATTCTATTTACCAATTTACGCCCACTATATATTCTTCTTCCATGTTCTGAATAAATAATACATTTTCACCTTTTAAACAGGATATGTTGGATGCATAGTTAACGATCTGTATGTTACTCAGCATACCAAATTTCACTAGAAAGACTTGAAGCATGTCATAAAATTTGTTGATAATCTGACAGAGATAGCACAACGTATGAACGCTGGATTTTGGATGGGATCAATTCTACCTATGGTGCACACATTGAACAAGACCAATTGTGTGCAGAAAACGCTGGTACAAAGTCTTATTTTTATGTTGGTGTTCATAAACTATATATATCTTCAACGATATGTTACAATTGGTTTTTATTCTACATTTCAACAGAAATTGCCCGCTGCAGCTGTTCCTGAATCGATTTCCCGGCGTGGTCGAATTAAACTTGTGCCTGCTAATAACGCCAAAGTGATTGCAAGGTACTGCATTTCCCACAAAAATAGAACCATTCAAATTAACAAGTTCTCGCTTGTCGTGGCAATGCATCCACATTGGAAAATTGGAGACACTGTTCTACTCATGCTCTACCAAGGCACATGAGGGTTCTTCCTTTTCATTGACGAGATGCCGAGTCGGCGTGATCAAGCTGCTTCTAGCGGATAGTTGTGGTTGTTGGCCCTCAGCTTCTTAAAATGTGCTAGTTGTTACTATGTTAAGTATGTAGATATAAACCATATGATTGTCAAAACCGTATTACCAAGATCCACCTTTTGTCGAATAGTGTCACCACTATATATATGTTACTCAAATGCTATTAGCCAAGTTCTTAAATTTTCATGAAAAGTATTAGTATCATACACAGTTCATTCAGTTTAAGCGTGTGCCCGGTAGAGTAGAGGATGTCCATGTTTTCGATGTGGCGATCAACACCGATGTCCAGAAGGCATTTGCATATTAATTGTCCATATTGCAAATTCAGATAATATACAGACAGGCCAGCCCATACAATTGACATATTTGACATGCATGAAGAAATCAATCGAGCATATATATATATATATATATATATATATATCACTAATTTAAAAGAATATAACGAACAGCGCACAAAAGAGCTACTGTGCACCTGACGCCGACCCAGCACGCACAGCAGCCATCGTCCATCAGCGCGTCGATCATGGGCTCAGTGGGAGCGGAGGCCGCCAACTCGATGACCTACACACCTTGATCGATCGAGGCTGGGGCAGACTTGACATCAGGGATCGCCGGTACTACCTCGGGAGCAACGCTCACCAGGGCTACCGCGACTGCTGGGTCTGCCCCAGCGACGTCCGGTGAGACGACGTTCGCTCTCGCCAGGGCTGCCGTGACGGCCCCCAGGCATGCCTCGGCGACGTCCGGTGCTGCGCCCTCCTCCATCTGGGACATAAGCCTGCACCTCATGCAGCGGCCGCCACTGCCGCAGTTATCCTTGCGTCGTCGTGGTTCCTACTCCGCCGCCCGCACCATCCGCCGCACTCTGTGCCTAGTCAGCAGTATCGCCCGCTGGCGATCCCTGTCCGCTTTTAGGATGAACCTGGCTAACCTGGTGGCTTGCTCGTACCGTGTTTCTTGCTTCCTCTGGCCATCGTCGGGAGAGGCGGCGGCATGGCCGTCGACCGCCAAGCCGACCATCGTGCCTTCAGCCTCGATTCTGCCGTCGCGCGACTCCATCTCGTCGTCGGCCATTGGGGGTATGCTGGTATGTGTGGGTAACTAGCTAGCAAGTGAATCAGTAGCGAGTCGCCACCGCCGGCCATTGCTGTGGTTATTTATAGCTAGCAGCTAGCTAGGGGATTGGAGATTTTACAATTCACCCCTATGGAGCACGGGAAGCCTTCGCTGGAGCGCGGGAAGACTAAGTGGAGCACACAACCCAACAACTGTATGCGGTGTCACGTGTTATCGCACACGTGTTACCATAAGAAACGTATGTGTAACTTACTAATCATCGCACACGAGTACTCGCACACGCATCGTGTGCGATACTCCTAGCCATCGCAAGCAACTAGTTTGCATTTTTCAAAGTTTTTCTACACACAGAATCGCACACGAGTTAACTCTAGTAACCGTCTGTGTTATATTTTCTCATCGCAAATAGTTCTTCCGAGTGGGCTGTTTGCCGCGTATCACACACATCTTGTTTACATGAATTGTTTGTGTTCTTTTGGCTCATCGCAAAAAATTCATCTATGTGAACTGTATGCCGCATATCACACACATCTTGTTAAGTTGAACCATTTCTGTTGTGTTGCCTAATCGAAAATAGTTCATCCGAGTGAAATGTATGTCGTATATCGCACACACCTTGATCTCGCTAACCATTTCCGTTGCGTTTCCTAATCGCAAACAGTTCATCCGAGTGAACTGTATGCAGTATATCGCACACACCTTGATATGGTTGCATGTTTCTGTTGTTCTGGATCATCGCAAACAGTTCTTCTGGATTAACCGTATGCCACGCATCGCACACGCATCTATAATCTGAATCGTTTTTTATGTCTCCACCATCGTAAATGTTTTGTATCTTTTTTGACGATTTTTTACAACATCATTTGTGATTAATGCATCACACACATTTTCGTCGAAGGGTCTCTGATTGTAATGTCGCGTTTGGACCATCCGGCAGTAGTGAACCTTCGGTTGCTTTTGCAAGCAAGCAAGTTTGGACTGAGGGACCCTTAGAGAAATCCACAATATATAAATCACCTTTTCTATTTTCCTCAAAGACGAAGGAATTGTCAGTGGCCATAAAGATAATGCATTTATAGTGATGGAAAATAGAACCAGCATGCCTAGATCACATAACTTGACAACTGAAATGACATTGAAGCCAAGAGACTGAACAAGTGAAACACCATCAATGTTCTTGTCCTTGGATATAGCAATTTTACCTAGCCCAATTATCTTTCCTTTGTTGTTGTTGCCGAATGTACTATACTTCTGAGATGAAGCAGTTAAGTTGGGGTCGGCAAACAACGACTTGTCTCCGGTCAAATGACTAGTGCATCCACTATCCATGATCCATTTGGTACACCCGGAGACATAGCCATGCAGGAGAATCATGCTTTCTTAACCACCCACATCTTTGCAGGTGGCTTCGAAACATATGAGCGAGCAGGATATGATTTATTTTGATAACCATAAGAATTGTTCCTCGAAGAAGTCCGAGCATAATCAAGTGAATATGCATTGAAATTCTTCCCAGACATATGAACATGATGGTTTGATGAGGCATGCATGTATTCCTTCTATCGAGGTTTCTCGAGCATGTATCGAGCATTTTTAGCAGGAGGTAATGCCTCGATAATTTTCTTTGGCACCCAAATAGTTTTCTTCGGGGGACCATTCCTGATGTTAGGTCCAACATAGAGAGCAATTGCCTCACCACGTTGGTTCTTGAACAACTTATAGTTGTCCAGAGAATCATCATATGAATATTCAGGAATGGGACAATCATATCTAGAGAGTAAGGCAGGGTCTAGCGTTTTGCTCTTTGCAGGAACCCATACAGTACGAGGATATTGTTCAGGTTCCCAGTAAGTGCCATTTTCATTTAGTTTCCTTTCGAAAACCGATCCCTCTTTCCTAGGATTTTTGTGAAGGATGGTTTTCTTTAGAACGTCACATAGGGTTTGGTGCCCTTTGAGACTTTTGAACATTCCTGTCTGAAGAATATCCTTCAACCTAGGATTCTTATCGGACATAGAACCATTTCCCTTGACTGAGGGGTTAGCATTCACAGAAGATTCAACATTTGATTCTACATTGTTGCGTTCAAGGCATTTTAAGCAAGGTGGTATAAACACTTCAGTTTTCTCCTTGAGTTGTTGGGTGTGAAGAGAATTTTCTCTGATCAAATCATCATGAGCCTCTCTCAGTGATTCGACCTGCTACTTCCTTTTCAGGTAGTCATAGGTTAGTCTTTCATGATCAACCGAGAGAAAATCATGACGATTTGTCAGTTCTTTCATTCGAGACTTCAGAACAGTGTACTCCTTGGTCAACGATTGGTTTTTCTCCATCTCCTCAACCAGCAACCCTTTGCATTTCCTGAGAGTTTTCTCAGTTTTCTTGAGAGAGTTTTGTTGCTACTTAGCAATTTTTATCATCTTGGCATGGTCATCCTCATCAGAAGAAAATTGATCACTGGTGTAAACCTTGTGATGTTTGGAGGATACCTTTTCTTTCGAAGTTTTAGCCATGAAGTAGAATGCTGGAGACTCGTTGTCGCTCGAGTGATTCTCAAAGAAGTTTGTGGTTGGGGCGGTTGCACATGCTATGCCAGCCATTCTAGAATCTGAGTCATCATCAGATTCAACAACTTCTTCATAGTCAAATGATTCTTCCTCATCAGAGTCCATTTCCTTGCCGATGTACACCCTGGCTTTGTGAGAGGTGTTCTTGCGGTTGGACGAGGACTTGGAGGGATTCCGTGAAGATCTTGATAGGACTTGAAGGAACTGTCCTTCTTCTTGAAGAACTTATTGGATTTCTTCTCATCATCTGAGTTGTAGTTCTTGCTCTTCCCTTTTCCATGGTAGATGTTTCTCGAGTCAAATCTTCCACCGACAGGAATCTCAGCTTCCCAGAGAGGACAATCCAAAATGAAATGTCCTGGTTTCTTGCATTTGAAACATGTGTAGTCTCCAGTAGGTTTTGAAGAGGACTTTGAGCCACCAGAGTTGCTGGAACCTTTCTTCTCATTTAGGTTTTTCTTTCGAAAGCGCTGGAATCTTTTGGTGATCAATGCGAGATCTTTGCTGATGCTTTCAGGGTCATCAAAATCTTCTTCGGCGTTGTCTTCATAAGAGGAGTTAGCCACCGCTTTGAGAGCGTGACTCTTTTGGTGACTAGAGCCATAGAGATCTCTTTTCTCTTCTTCCTATTCCTCATGGATGTCCAGCCTTTCCATGATATCAGCAGAGTCAAGTGTCTTGAAATCGCCTCGTGCACGAATCATCAGAACATGGGTACCGAAGGAACTGTCAAGAGACCAGAGCAACTTCTTTACAACTTCATGATCGGTGATGTCTTTGGTGCTGAGACCTTGCAGTTCATTCACAATGTTACTCAGACGACCAAACGTTTGTTGACAGCTTTCATTGCCTATTGCCTTGAAACGGGTGAACTTCGCACAAAGGGTGTCAATGTGAGCTTCTTTCTGAGTTGAAATGCCTTCATTGATCTTCTCGAGGATGTCCCACAAATCCTTCGCAGTTTCACACTCGTGATAGCGAAGAAAGAGCATGAGCGAGATGGCCACCAATTTCATCTTTGGCCTGAGCATCCATCTGGATGAGTTTCTTTTCGTGTTCGATGGGGACTTGAGGTATTTCCACGGTGAATCCATTATGCACCACGTTCCACATATCATCGTCAATTGCTCAGAGGTGGATCTTCATCTTTTCCTTCCAGAAGGGATAGTCTGTCCCATCGGAGATGGGGATCTTGGGGTGCGACTTATAACTCACTGAAGACATACTTAAACTCCAAGGTTGTTAGACCAAATTGAGCAGAGTCAAGGAGTACCTTGCTCTGGTACCAATTGTAGGAACAAAGTATGTCTACCAGGGGTTGAATAGGAGTTTTAAAATTTCTTTCGGAAACTTCAAAAGGAACCCAGCAGCGGAGCGAATGATAATAGTTATCAGTGAGCGAATGTAAATTAACGAATGAGAACTAAATGCTTGCATCGAGGAAAATCACATGTTTAAAACTAGTTATGCATTGCAAACAGAATGAAAAGGAGCGAAGGAATAACCAGTGATGCTCGATGGCGACAAAGAGTTTGGTAGACCAGTTTGCCCTTCTGCACAAGGACTACGTCTGGTTGGAGGGGTTGTGATTTAACACAGAAGATAAACTCTCTTCACCCTATTCTCCTCGGCAATTGGTTCGTCAACCAATGCCAATCACTCATGGTAGATAGTTGAGGTGATCTTCGATTCTTTACAGACTTCTTCTTCGAGAACCACAATCACTCTTGGTCTCTGAAGAAAATGACACCTAACCGTCTTGATAGTTTGCAGCTCTCAAGAGTAATAGGCGGAGCGTACTAGACTTAGATTCGAGTGATTCTAAACCACTATCTAATTTTTGACTCTCGGGTTTTTCTCTCAGTGGATTTTAAACTCAAATCATGTTGCTCAACAATCTTCTCGGAATCAAACGGAGCAGACACCAAACAAAGATGGTGCGGGGTGGCTATTTATAGTCGCAACCTTCCCTGATGGGAAATGAACATTTTGGACACGTGGTCCAACCAATGGCCAACCGACACGTCACAACGGTCGAATTTGAAAGCAATGGTAACATTACTTGAGGAACAAGTAATGCTAACTCCTTGGTCAGAGACAAATCTCTTGCAGCGAAGAAGATCATAGTCTCTTGCTGGCAAGTATTTGCTTAGAACACAAAGAGATTTCTCTCACAACTTTCATAGGATTGAGTTTAGCATCAGAGAATCAAAGCTTCGAACATTATGCCCCTCTTGGTAGTACGGTGGTCCTATGACTCAATGAAAGAAAAGAAGAACAACGAAAAGAATACTACGTCTTCACTTCGTCTTCGACTTCTTTCGGCTGCAGTCAATTCCTTCGGATGCCATCGAACCAATTCCTTCGCGTCAGCAATTTTTAGGGGTCACTCTCCATAGCATAATCTTCATAGATAATACTCACTGCCACGCAGGGTATTACCTTCGGAGTTTATATCAAACTCCTCATGACAATAGGGACCTGTTACTCCGTGTGCACTAGCAAACATATTAGTCCCTTACTGTTTATATCAATAATCTTCAAAACATAAGGAGGCAAATCATTGCACCAACAGGTTTCTCTCTAAGGTTTAATTTTCAAAAGTTTTACTGCATTTGTACTTGTAGGTAAAAAGTTATAAGCGTTTGAATTTCCAAGGGTTTTTGTAAAAGTTAGAGGGTTTGATTCCGTTTAAACGAATTTAGATTAAACCGGGGCACATGATAGTTTGTGATTGGTCGATCCCGATTTGTTTAAGTCACCTATTGTGGACTGTTAGATCTAAGATGGACGGCCCATTGTGCGTACCATTTCGGTGTTTAAGTGATCTAATTCTAGCTCTTATCTCTAGATCAACGACAGAGGTTAGGCAGGAGCTCACCATGGTGGCAGCGGAATTCCTGTCGGAAAACACGGGGACGGCAACATGCGGCTCAGGATTGACGTTTTCATCGCTCTAGGAGGTGCAGGAGTAGATGGAGGGCATGACGGTGCTCAGCTCGGCGCACTGGAGCTCTGGGTAGCTTTTGTTGCTCTTGGGGTGGATGGTGGCGATGACTGGGGATCGACGGAGATGCGCGCGGCGGTGGAGCTCCTAGGTTGTGGACGTGCGCCTTGGTCTCATGCTCTCCTCGGCTGGCAAAGTGGTCAAGCAACTACACGTGGTCACTACAACATGGCAAAAGATAAGGCGACGAAGTCAAACTCATGTTGGAGACAATGGTGAGGCAATGGCGCCGTTCGGTTCTCGACGGACTCGAGCTTCCAGGGGACATTGGCGCTAGAGATGGTGTCTGGGAGGTGCGTCGGTGAACGATAGTGGCGGTGGTGGCACTGGTTGTTGGGAGGGGGTGCGTACTGCTGGAATTTGGCCGACGGTAGTGGCTCTTATGGCGGAGATGGTGGGGTTCGCGGCGGTAGCCTGGTAGCGAGGGGTGACGTGAGATGGGGCAAAGGGAAGAGGGCGGCAGTGGGGTTTTATAGGACATGCTGACGAGGCCGGGCGTGCATGGAGGCGCGTGGACATGGAGATCGTGGGCATGAATGTGCTCGTGTCGTGGGCGCATGGTCTTCGGTGTGCAGTTGACGACGAAGCGGACAAGACGGTCCCGCTACTCATTGGGCCAGTGAAGAGAGAGAGAGAGAGAGAGAGAGAGACGCGGGGCTACGCTGATCGTTTGATCCGAATCGTGTGGCCACAATTAGATTGTGCATATCGGTTCGGCCTTAGCGGCTGGTTGGGCTGCACGCGCGTGTTAGTTGGGCTGGCTAGCTGTTGGGCCGTGCTGGGCTAGCTGCGTAGGCTTAGGTCTTTTTCTTTTTCTTTAGTTTCCCTTTTCTGTTTTTCTTTCTATTTCATTTCTTCTTTGAATTTCACTTTGTTTTCAAACTAAATTCCTTTAGGAATATTTGCAGAAGTTTCAATATTTATTTAGGGCCTTATGGTAATTTATTTCCTACCAGATAAATTCATAGCTTTGCTTTAACTATTTTGCTTTGACTTACTCCCATTTTCCAAATTGGGTTTGTGTTATTATTTAAGTTTAATTTTTATTTCCTGCCCAATTTTAAATATTTGGTTTATCAACTTATTTTGGTAAATTTATTCATTTCCTTAACTTACCCCTTTAGGGTTCCTTTTTAATTCCCAAAGTTTTGTTTGGGCCACACAAAACAAACAACTCATATTTAGATTTAGCTAAAAGCAGTCAATGACAAACAATTTAGGAAATTTTTAATTCCCTCAACTTTCCTATTAACATTCCAAGTTTGAAAAACTTGGGATGTGACAATAGAGGAGAAGATGAACATGTTCAACACTCAAGTAGGCCACTTATCCTTGTGTCTGTGTTAGCAACTAAACAAAAGGCTTAAGGCTGAACATGAATATCTTATGGATGAACCCGTGCAAACACTTGTTACTGCCACTCTGCCTTAGAGCATCTCTAGCAGACCCCGTATAATGCCCAAACCCGCAAAATAACAGCCAAAATACGGGTTGGCGCGAAAAATGCTGCCCGATCAGACCCCGCAAACGCGTCGGACCAGTATAAATTTTTGCGGGGCACGGCAAAAGTTCGCCCTCAACCTTTAGATTCACTAGGTGGGAGGCCGACCCAAGCTCGCCCCCTATCCGCAACGAGATTTGGCGCGAGGGAAATTTCCGCGCGGCCATTCCCGCTCCCTCCCTCCTTGGTCGCCACTGCCCGCTCCGGTCCATCTTCCCCGGCCATTCTTCGCCGCCATGGAAGCCTCCCAGCCGTCTCCCGTCACCGTGGATGTCGCGCACGCGCAATCCCCTCCGGCAGATCTCGTCGTCGGCCATGTCGTCCCCGACGTCGCTCAAGGCACCATCGTGCCTGCCCGCAAGCGGCAGGTCAACATGGTCGTGCAGGGCAGAAATCCGGTTGGCCCCGCCGGGAAGGCACGCGCGCCCGGTGCCGCCGCCGCTGCGTGATCTGCCCGGCGGCCGCCGAAGAAGGTGGGCAAAGTTTCGGGCGTGAAGCGCAAGAAGGTTCCTACGACGAAAAGGTCAGCGCCTTCATCCACTCCCTCCGCCCCGGCAAGAGGTTCCCCGACGATGCCGTTCAACGGCGCTGCTTCCACCGCAGGCGAGGTGTTCGATGAAATGGCCGGAAGGTATGCATCTTCGATTCCTTCACCTTGCTTCGCTTTTCGCCATTGTGGTAGCTCGTGACTTGATGTCACTCACTGTAGCGGTGGTTCGAACAATGCCACTGTCGAGTTCGTGAACTTGTTGGACACCAACACCGTCGACATCGATCAAGCCCCGTTCGCTGATTTCGATTACAATGAAATGGAGGGTGGCGTGGATGATCACGGTGGTGAAGATGAAGTGGAGGAGATAGATGAGGGGCTGTATGAGCAAGCACAAGCAAAAAAAGGCGTGAGATCGAAGAACTACAGGATGTTGGAAGACCAAATCTTGATCAAGGCTTGGAGTGCGGTGTCTCTTGATGATTGCACCGGTACATCTCAAACCGCCAAGAGGTATTGGCAAAGAATCGAAGATCAATACTTCCGCATGATGGGAAAACATCTCAACAGGACTCCACGCATCTTTCGGTCACTCCAAGGTCGTTGGGACGTGATCAAGCCGATTTGTAGCCGTTGGGCTGCTTTCTTGGAACAAGTTCGCAATGCACCTCCAAGTGGAACCGTGGAATCCGACTATGTGAGTTCGTTTTCACGGCCCATGTTGTGCAAATCATTTGTACCATTTGAAGTGATTGCATCATTTGACATTGTTTTAATTGTGTAGGAGAAAATTGCCCAACAAAGATACAAAGACATGGAAGTTTCCGAAGGCAAAATTTTTAAACTAGAGCATTGTTGGGACTTGCTCAAAGGGTGTGACAAGTGGAAGTTGATTGATAGAGAATCCCCACCGAAGAGAGGTTCACTTACGAACATGGATGAAGATGAAGATGATGATGGCCCACGAAACTTGAACAAGTCCGATGTTGACAAGAAGACAAAGGAGAAGATCAAGAGGGAACATGAAGCATCGAGCTTGAGGGACAAGATAGATGCCATGGTGCAATCAAATGAGTTGATGTTAGCGAAGACATTGGAGACAAAAACAGAGTTGGCCGAGAAGAAGGCACAAGAGAAGAAAGAGAAGTGGCAATTGCTCAAGGACGAGGGGTTGCACAAGGCGGCCATTGAGGAGAGAAGAGCACGTGCCGCTGAGAACAAAGCCATGTCCAAGCTTCTTGCCGAAGAGAACAGGATCATGACACTGAACCGCGATGACATGGACGACATCACCAAAGAATGGCATGATATGGCAAGGGGAGACATCTTGAAGAGGAGGATGCTAGCGGCGGCCGGTGTGTGTTACGGTGCCGGTGATGTTTTCTCGTCAGGATTTGGAACCAGTGCCGCTGATGCATTCAGTGCGCCTGGCGATGCTTTCGGTGCCGGAGTTGGAACAAGTGCCGGCGATGGATTCGGGGGAGGCGATGGCATCGATGGAGGTGGTGCGGAGTGAAGATCATGACGACGGGTGAAAAGCGACCAAGATGCGACCAAGATGATGATGGACGTGGTCGTCGCTTTTGTATGAAGTCCTTTTGTGTTTGTCATACAAATTATGCTTTTATTTGCACGCAAACTATGTTTTATTCTTCGAATTTGAACTCAATTGTCGGAATCGCTGTCAAATTCGCTTGGGGGGGTTTCGGATTTGCGGGCTGACGCGGGATGCGGCCGAGCAAACCCCGCGTAGCCGACCCGTAAAAGAGCATAGGGTCTGCACGTCCGCGGCCTGCGTCGGCCCGCAAATCCGTTTTTCCGCGAACTGTAAACGCATTTTGCGGGTCGCCTTTATACGGGGTCTGCTAGAGATGCTCTTAGCCCTCCATTTATCCTAGGCTCATCATGTGGTCAATTTCTTCACCGGCGGAAGTTGCAGGTTGGGATCATATACTAGCAGGAATACTGTCATGGATGCATAATTGTTTTGCGCTTTATGTGCAATGGGACCTTGGAAACATGAACATTCTTCTCATGCATGATATTGCAATGCCTGGTAAACTGTGAGGTACAAGGTTTTATCGTACATATTGCGATGGCGTATTTGATATCACTATGCAGATGCTTGATTTGTGCTATAATGCGGCGGCCAAGGCGGCTTATGATTCACAATACCAGAACTCCTCTTTACCATGTTTATGTTGAGCAAGAACTGATGCAATACAAATGTGATTACACATGAGGTGTTGATTCCAGTTTGACAGATGCTGTCACTACTTCTAATGCACATGAGCAAGCATTTAATAAGAGCAAGTGCAAAACGATCTGTTCATTTGACAAGTCACCTCCGGTACAAGAAATGAGATCTTGGTTTGGAACAACATGACACCAATAATTCTGCACTTGTCTTGCGATGGAGAGGGAATGATTTTAGCCCCGGAAAATGTGAGCGTCAACATGATCTGCACAGGGAAAATCTAGGCCCCTGCAACAACGGAAAAATCATTGAGAATATTCGGCAGTTGGAATTATTTTTTGATCCTTATTTGCTGCAGTACATAACTTGGCACCCTCTAGACTAGGTATTTGCATTGCAACAACTTTATGTCATCATCAGTGGCACCAACACTCAGCTCGATCTTAGTGAGTATTGATGTCGATGTCCTTAGGAAGAGAACTCAAGTTGACATCATTAAGAGGGAGCTTCAAACTATGCCAATGTGCATCTGCTGAGTCTAGTGCATCAACTCACTTCACTGAAAAACTGGTACTTCACAGGGAGCAAATTTATTTGTTCCCGATATTTCCCTTTACTTGAAAAGAGATATATCAACAATGAAGTAGTTGAAGCTTCAAGTGAGATGCTCCTGCCATCAACTTTAGACATAATTTCCAGCCTTGACAATTTCACCTTTTTCCAATAATATTCTGATGATATCATTCATAAGACGAGAGTCTGGAGCACAGCCACTCTTCTCCATTGATGAGAACATACTTTCAGCTTCTTCCACTGATCCTTGTTCTAAAAGATTTGTTATCATTACCCTGTAGGAAGAGGCATTAGGTACCAAGCCACTCTTCTCCATTGATGAGAACTCATATCGACATCATTGAGAGGGAGCTCCAAACCACACCAATGGTTTTTTGTCTACTGCTCAACTAAATCCATCGAAAAATTGGTACTTTACAGGGAGCAAATTTATTTGTTCCCGATATTTCCCTTTACTTGAAAAGAGACGTGTCAGCAACGAAGTAGTTGAAGCTTCAAGTGAGATGCTCTTGCCATCAACTTTGGACATATAATTTCCAGCCTTGACAATCTCACCTTTCTCTAATAATATTCTGATGATGTCATTTATAAGACGAGTGTCCAGAGCACAACCGCTCTTCTCCATTAATGAGAACATATTTTCAGCTTTTTCCACTGATCCTTCTTTTAGAAGATTTTTTATCATTACACCGTAGGTAGAAGCATTAGGTACCAATCCACTGGCTGATACTGCAGCAAACAAATCGTTAGCTTCTTCTCTTCTCTGAACCTTGAACATTGCATTGATCATGGTATTGTGTATTGTAATATCCAACTTCATATTCATTGCTCCTAATTTGTGGAACAGGGTGATCGCTTCGTCATCACAACTATTCCTGCAAAGTCCTCCAAGGATTATCTTGCATGTGGAAATGCTCACTGTTATTCCACTTCCGATCATCTCACGGAACATTTTCTTGGCAGCAACTGTTCTCCCAGCACGAAATAACCCATCCAGTATGATGTTATATGTAATAGTTGTATGTTTAATTCTCTTGTGAAGCAAATCTCTGAATAGAATCAGCCCATCATCGATCCTTCCACTTCTACAATAGCCATCAACAAGTGTACTATATGTAACAATATTAGGCTCAATGCCAACTGAGAACATGGAATCAAACACTCGGGATGCTTTCTCCATTTTGCCGACTAGGCAATATCCTTCAATTAGTGAAGTAAATGTAGTGACATCAGGACTCTCACCTATTTCTGCAACGAAGTTGAAGATATCTTGTGCATCTCTAACCTTTCCTTCTTTGCATAGACTATTTATTATTGAACTGAAGAACACAATGTTAGGACGAGGAAAACCATTGTTTATCATTTCATAAACCAACTCCTTTGCTTTGACCAAATCGCCATATGCACAGAAACCCTGAATTAGGGAGTGATAAACAACTGTGTTCGGTTGTATATCAGTTGAAATCATCTGACTGAACTTTTTCAAAGCATCAGCCAGCCTACCCATTGTAGACTCTGGACTCACTCCTTGTCCCCATCTGGATACATCTGGGATCACTCCTTGTTCCCACATTCCAGTAAATATGAGCATACGCATCAACTAAAATGCTGAAAACCTGGCGATTGGGAACAATACCGTTGTTTGCCATTGAGTCAAGGAGATTAATCATATCATCAAAGCATCCTTCTGTAGCATATCCATGAAACAGAATAGAGTACGAGACGATATTAGGCTTGTGGCCCTTGGCAGACATGTAATCAATAATTCCGGCAGCTTCTCTGCTTCTTCCATGCTTGCAGAGGGAGGTCATGAATGAGGTCCAAGTAACAACATCTGGTATGATACCCCGGCTTGTCATTTCTCTGAACATTTTGCCCGCTTCTTTCCACCGGCCCAACGTGGAATATCCATGGATCATGCTAGTATATGTCACGTTATCCGGTTGGATGCCACTATCAACCATCTGCCGAAGGACCAACTCTGTCTTGTCCATTGCTCCAGCCTTGCACAGCGCATCAATAATCGAGCTGTATGTCACCACATTAGGCACAACCCCTTGCTGCACCATTTCATCGAATAGACTGCATGCCTTGCTTACTTCCCCTTCCTTAAGGAGGCCGTGGATGACCGTGGTATATGACACCACGTCAGGGGAGCAGACACCTCCTCCTTTCTCCATCGTCTGGAGCAGGTCGAGCGCCCGCTGGCTGCTGCTAGCATCACATAAGCTCTTAAGAACAATGGTGTATGAGAAGGCGTCAGGCACACAACCGAGCTCCGACATCTATGAAGCAGCACGCTGACAGCCTCGTCTGTCAGTTTTGCGTGGCAGAGGCATTTCAGGAGGCTGCTGAAGACGATCTTGTTTGTCTTCAGGCCCGTCCTGAGGAGACGGCCGAAGAAGACAAGCCCTAGTTCCGGGCGACGAGTGCGGACGCAGCAGTTCATGAGGACGCCGTAGGTGAAGATTATGGGCGGCGCCACCTGAGGGCCGGCTTCTTCTCGGCATAAGCGGTTGAAGAGGGCGAGCGCGAGGGCGGGGCCATCTCTGCAGGCCGCGGAGGACGTAGCACGGGCGAGAGCGGCAAGGAAGCCGTCCAGGGAGAAATCGGGGACCGGAGTGCCCTGCCGTACCAATTCGTCGAACAGGTGGTGTGCGTCCTCCGGGCTGAGCGTCCCAGAGCTGACCCGCTGTGTGGCAGCGGCAAAGGCGGCGTGGGGAGACCAGGGGCGTGAGCGCGGCGAGGTGGAGGAGGAGCGGCGCCGGAGGAGGTGGTGGAGGAGGAGGAGCAGCGGAGGAGGCGGAGGCGGCACATCGGCGTGGAGGTCATTTCAGAGCCAACGGACGCGTCTAGGAGCTGGCTAACGAGAGATGTGCGGACCCTTCGTTTTGCACACTTCACTTGTGACCACTGACCAATCATCGATTACACACAAAGCCGATTTTAAATATAATGATCAAATTTTATAGTACTTTTGTCCTCTCGCTTGAAAGATGAGTCACGTTGCTTTGGATTTGGAAAAAATTCATGTTTCCATCATAAAACAAGTACTAGCATAGCATATAATCCCGTCCTCATTTTACTTGTCTGACCATGTTGTAATTTTCCGCCATAGCATAGTATCTAGATACACCTTACATCTCATGAAAGTCGCTTAATCATCATTCGTGATTTTATGGAATTATGCAATCTCGTGGATCTTTCAGGATACATATGATAATCATCGTCAGGGCCTGGCTAACATCAAGATCTGGATAGACCGTGCCGTGGCAAACTATTTTTCGAATGTTGGTAGTTGATCTATCAAATTCATTGATCAGGAGAAAGAAGGTTGGTCCAGTTTATGAGGGAAACCGGACCCAAAAACCATACAAACAGCCTTTCGGCCAACAACACACACATCCTCGCGAGCCACGGGTCCCTCTGACCGAATCCATCTCCAAGACGATGCCCCCAAGAGAGAACGCGACGCCGAATGGCGCCGCCATCGTCCGATCTAAACTAGATCAAAGGTTTTCCCCGGAGCACGTCGGGAAAGGCAAAATGAGAGCAGCTACATCGATGCCTCCAACGAGGGAGCGACGCCCGAAAGCGCCGCCATCGACGACTCCGACCGCAACCGGAGTACGACTTTCGCCGGCAGTCTCACCTGCATAGCCCGAACCCAGGATCCGATCAGCCTACACATCGAACCACTATCCCTGCCTCCACGGCCGATCGCACCTCCCCGGCGAGCTCGACATGCTTCCAACCCTGCATCCGCATCTCCCATCGGAAGGATGCAACCAACACGACGCCATTCGTCTCCCCGAGGATGCAACGCCTGCCGGCCATTCATCTCCCGACGAAGGAAGCAACAACCGCGGCGAGGCCATTCCTCTCCCTCCAGCCACCACCATCTCGTCCTCACACCCGAAGCCGCATCGAGCTCACCGAACCACCAAACAGGAGGATGCAACACCAGGCGAGGTGCCATTCATCTCCCACAGCCTCGCCTGCACGGCCAGCAAAAACCCAGATCGAGCCCTGCTGCCTGCGGAACCCACGCCGCCGGCAGATCCGGCGTCTCCATGGTCGCCGAGCGGAGAACCACCGGCCACCGAAGACAGCCGGCCGCTACCCAGCAGATCCGCGCTGGGGCGCCACCGGCGCGCCTCCCACGCCCCGCGCGACGCAGATCCACGCCTTTGCACCCATCCCACGCGCCGCCTCAGATCTGACAGCGACCACCACGCGTCCGGCAGCCGCTCACTGCATCCAGCCGCACGCCTCCTCGCGCGCCCACCACGCTCTCCCACGCCCAGCGCGCCTCGCCATCCGGCAGCGCCTCTCACGCCGAGGCCGCGCACGCCGGCGCCACGTTCGGGCCGCGCACGCCCGCGCCGCGGACCTCCACGCCCGCCGGCCGCGCTCCCACCACCACGCGCGCCGGCAGCAACCCGCAGAAGGCCGACGCACCCCGCATCTCCGAAGGTGAGCTGCCCCCGCACTACTCTTGGTCTTCGCGAGACGGGACAGGCCTCGCCGCCGCCGACACCGCACGGGCTTTGCCCGGCGGCGGCGAGGGAAGGGGTGGGATGGTGTGGGGGTGGCGGCGGTGGCGATTTAGGGTTTCTCCCGGGTCGCTGCGGGGAGCGACACGGGAGCGATGTGCTGTGCAGCGGCGGTTATTAATCGGCGCGGGCTACGAGAAAACAGCCGCGGCACTGTGGCAACGACCGAAGCCGTGGCAAACTATGGATGGCGCGACATATTCACAGAGGCATAGGTTACGCCCAGCTTGGACCATGCTCTGATTCTGCTCAAGTGTGTACTGGAACTGGCTCAGGTTGCGGCTGGGAACAAGTCTATAGATATTTTGGGGTGACTAGCAAACATGCATGTGGGTTGCAACGGAAAAAAACACATGGTCCAATCACAATAAGAACGATTTAACAAATTCAATGGTCCACATTATTTGATTCAACATAGTGCCTCACGTTTGTTGTCCCTTAAACTTCTTTCCGCCCTCGCCGATCATGGTTGTGGTGTCCAGCTAATCGTAATGTGTCCGAACGTGGTCAATTCTAAGATGATGATCTCGGCCACCGCATGACACATTTGTCATTGAACCGTGCCATCACAGGTCAATGTATAATACTTTCAAAACTAATCCCGTCGAGTTGGATGTGACAACCTTCCTTCCTGAGCTACAACCTACGCCTAGTCCATACGTCACCCCTCACACGCCCGCTCACTTTTAAACTGTGTATTTGTTTCTTTTAATGTATCAACTTTTTTTTAAACACGTAAATCCTTTTTAAATCACATGGAATTTTTTAAAGAACATGAATATTTTCAAAACTACGAATATATTTTTAAGCACAAGAACACTTCTTCGAATTACATGAAAATTTAAAGAAGGTTGATTCTTTGAATTATATGAACATTATTTTAATACGTGAACACTTTTGTTGAAACTGCACAAATATTTTAAATTGTATGAACAGTATTAAAAAATTAATAACATTTTTCAAAATTCACAAACACATTTTAAACGTGTGAATATGATTCTTAAGTAACTTTTTTTATGGGGCTGTTCGTGAGTAACTAACTTCACTGGATTTGGAGTTCTTGATATAGTAAACGGGAGAGGAGAGGTATTCTCATGGTGCCCGTCTACTAATTTTGCACAGAATATCACGCCTTGTCATCCTTATTTTTCATGTCACGGAGTGTGCCTGTACACGTCTTTGCAAAATGAACAATTGAATTAAAGAAAGGACGAAGAACTGAACAAAGAAGTGGCGGGCAATGTTACATGAAAGGAAAAAAGAACCTGTCAGCAAAAGAGCCTTTGATTGAAGACCTAAGACGATGATGTGGTCTGTACATGTGTTAGCTAAACCGGGTGTGAGTCATGAACTCTGTCAGGTTTGGAATGTCGCCCCACCTGAATGTATCTTGCATGTTATAGCATCGGAGATTTCCGACAACTTCGAATAAATAGATGGCGAGATTGATACTCCAGAAAAATGAATCAAAGAAAGGAAAAATGGTTCCAGCCCACATTATTTTTTTGGTGTGGAGGCTGCATTACTGGTTCAAACTACGAACCTCCTCCTTGCAAGCCCCCGCGATACTGAAAATGCTTTGCTATGAACAATTTCGTTTGAAATTCATCCTTTCTTTTTAATAGCCCCAACCCGAAGATAGCCTACAATTCCCTTTCAAATTCATCCTTTCTTTTTAAATAGCCCCAAAGACTGCCCACAATTTCGTTTAATTTTCCGAATCCACCCTTCCAGGTCATTCGCCGCAATTCCTTTTCAAATTCATCCTTTCTTTTTAAGTAGCTACAAAAACCGCCCACAATTCTGTTTAATTATCTGAATCCATCATTCCAAGCCTTTCGCCGCTTTAAGACGTCCTGCTGATATTCGAGGGAAGTTCCAATCTTATATAAACGGGAAGGAATCTGACTAAAGGACCAAGGTGGGATTTTTTAACATCAAAATTTGATGGCCGAGTTGGTTGCTGCAGCCGCGTTTAAATTTTTGGACATGACGAGGGCTGCCGGATCCATACATCCCCGACCTCCACGCCCCTAGAGCTGCCGCCGCAGCAGCCACCCTCTGCCTCGCCTCCATGCACGAGGTCAACGACGCCCAACCACCATCGGGATCTGTTCGTCCTTGCGCGTCCCCGTACCTGCCGCAAATCGACGAGAGAGAAAGGGACCTGGGGCACGGCGGAGGAGAAGGATCTGGGATGGGAGAGACAGCGGCGGCCGAGAGGTGGTGTGGGAGAGAGGGGACGGCTTGCGTGTACGAGGAGGAAAGGGAGCAGAGGGGCGATGTATCTGGGAAGAAGAAGTTTCCCCTTTCTTTCTCTTACTTAGCCTAATCCCCAGCAGACAAGTGGACCAACGAGGCAAAAATATTTCAACGATGAAACAGTACCACATGCCGACGTGGACAGTGCAAGGGCGGCCTTTAAAACCCATTAAGAGGCGCTAGAATGGTGGCCAACCAGCTACGCCATGTGGCGCATGCTGGTTGGTCACGGCGAGAAAGTTTTTTTTTAATGGTAGGGAGACTTTTTTCGAGAAAAGTTTTTCTAGGCCTTTTCTTTTTTCCTTTTAAGATGGTTGTGATGTCCACGTAACGAGAGAATATTTTTTAAATTTTTTAACATGATGATGAGGTGCGCATAGCTTCCTATTCCCTTTTGGGACCGCAGACGCCCATTACAGGCCATCAAACACCTCCTCCCGCGACTGGGCCGGCCCGTTTAACTATTTCTTTCTTTCCTATTAAAATTGAATAAAAGGTGCGATAGCAGGGGTTTGAACTAGAGACCTTTTTATTCAAAGCAAAGCATAGTAACCACTAGGCCATCTCGATTGATTGTGCAGACTCACAACGTTTTTCCCATTTATCCTCTACAGTTCGCGAAACTTCATTCTTTTTATTTTTTTATTTTTCTGGGACTGTTTTGTTCAGCTTTTTTTCTCATTATTTTTCTTTTTGCCAAATGCGTGAACTTTTTATTCGACTTCGTGATTATTTCGTCAAAATCAATGAACATTTCTTCAAGCTCGATGAACGATGAGCTTTTTTTCGAAGTCGATGAACGTTTTTTCAAATTCGATGATTTTTTTTCAAAATCGATGAACTACTTTTAAAAAAAATCCAAAATCGATGAGTTTTTTTCATTATTGATGAACTTTTTTCAAATTCGATGAACTTTTTTTCAAAATAGATGAACTTTTTTCAGAATCGATTAACTTTTTTTCAAATTCGATGTACTTTTTTCAATTTTGATGAACTTTTTTAGATTCGATGAAGTGTTTGGAAATTTGTTTTTTTTTTAAATTCGATGAATCCATATGACCAGACCGGGAGCTCCTGCCGTCTCCTATTTGGCGCGCAGGTTGCCCGCGACCCAGCATGCATCCCTCCAGCGGGCTCGATAGGCGTTTTGGCTGGCCCATTTTTGGTGTATTCCTCAACGGTTTTGGGAAGGTTCTAGAACTTTCCATGAACCAGTTTTCTTTTTTCTTCCGGTTTTTCGTTCTTTTTTCTTTTTTCTTTTATGTTTCTTTTGTTTTTTCTCTTTCGTTTCTTTTC